>VZSC01006820.1:57838-91140 GCA_013398225.1 Steatornis caripensis | reverse complement strand
TTTTTTTTTTTTTTTTTTTGTACCAACAGTCATAGTGGTCCTTGCATCTCCTCTGTTCCTTGTGTTTTGGGCTGCTTCTCCTACAGGCAACGTTAGCTTGCGTTTTGCTCACATTTTGCTCTCCTGTTGTATCTTGCCTTGTTCAACACCTGTTTCAAACCTGGTTGATTAACTGAGACCCCTTTCCATTACTTCAATAGACCTTGGATGGAGCCTGCAAGTCCTTTAACGTTGTTTCTTTCTCTGTTTCCCTGTAGTCTTCAACACATCCAAATTACTTAACATTTGCACCTTTAATTAGCAAGCCTCCCTCTCTGTCCCCACCCCTGTAAAAAAGTCAGGTCTTGAGCATGGGCTTCCCAAGGCACTTCCTCTGTACCTGAGAAGAAATGCTGGGCAGAGGTCTGCTGGAACAGGGCAGCCTCTGTAGTTCTTGTACTTCAGTCACCCGCTGTTACCAAAGGGGAATGCTGGGTCGATGTGCATCTGCAGTTGCGTGTCTCACTTGACACTTGCTGTATCCACTGCAGGTTGTGCATTCCTCACATACTGTGCCAGAGACTCTGCCATCAAAGCCCAGACAGCGCTGCATGAACAGAAGACTTTGCCAGGGGTAAGTCCCAGTGAAATGTGCCTGGAGTTCATGCCATGGACGGGTGAATGGGGGATTGTCGGGGAGGGAGTGAGGGTGGGAAGTGGCTTAGATTAAAAGAGAAGTGTGGTTTGGGTGTTAGAAGAGGGATGTGGAAGCCAAAGCACGGTGCTGCTCTTCACAGAGCTGCTGCTCTTTTCTCCACCTGCCAGGGCTGCCCCATGTAACTCCAGCCAAGCCTGTTTCTGTGCTGCTCTCTGATCTCTGTTATGTGACATGACATCTTCAGCTATCTGTGCCTGTCACGAGGGAGCTGTGCACTTTGGGCGAAGTGTGTAGGCCAGGCCTGCACAGTGGGCATGCTGGAAAGCTAACAGGAAGCAAGACAAGGTAGCTGACCCTTTTCTTCCAGGTCTGCAGAACTTCCTGGTGTACCCACTCCTAGCCTGCCATTGCCTTGCTGGGTGCCTGGACAATTTGCTGGGTGGTGCTGTGCAAAATGACTTCTAGTGCAGTGGCTGAGTTGGATCGGCTTCTTAGAAGAAAAAAATACACTTGACACATCCCATTGTTTGGAAGAGAAACGAGTTGTATGGATGAGACCAAGACTGTTGAGCTAGCTGTGGTCTGTTCCTGGGTCCTGCTTGCTTCACAGCTGGTGCTGGGAGCAAAGTGCAGTAGGGATTGTAGGAGAGCAGGCACTGTGGAGCAGATCCCTCCTCACAGGGAAGGCCCCTGCCTCCCTGGGACCTGCTGGTGAGCTGAAAGGAGTTCTGAATTGTTGCCGTTCCCATTTTGGTATGATTTGAGAGCTTTGACTGGGCAGTTCCCTTGCTGCATTGAGGGGGTTGATCAGACACATTGGAAGGGTTTGTTTGGAGGTGAATAGGCAGGGGAATTGGATCCTTATAGACATAAACTCACAGGAGGCCCAGAGTGCTCAAGGCAATGGAATAATTAATGTGGACCAGGGGTCTTTGGAGAGGAGTTAGGAATTCCTAACCATAACATTTCCTCTTTAACCCGTACAGGTCCAGATAGCTTCCGTCACCTCTCCCAGCTCCTCTCAGGACCTCCACGTGCACACATCCTTTTTCCGTATCTGTTGACCTGTGCTTCCTTTTTTGCATGGGCCTCTGTTGGCATTTGAGGGCTGGAAAATGCACGTAACTTAATTACCACTTAATAGGATCTTTACAGTTTCAGGTTATCTCAGGGCGCAAGAGGGAAGAGTGCAGATAACCAGGTGCTGAGATACTGTTTGAGAGAAGTTTGTGTGAGGGGAAAAGGTCAGCCTTTGAGGCTAACACAGTGTAATCTTCCGTGTGTGTTGGTCCAGGGCAGAACTGACAGAGTCTATAAGAACAAGTCAAAGGATGGAGGAGCAGCTGCGATGAGTGCTGTAACACAGTGGAGAAGACAGACATGTCTCTACCTCGTACCTGTAGAGGGACTCTGAGAGGTTGTTCATGTGAGGCTCGGTGGATTCAAGGCACTCTCTGTTTTACTGCAGTTCGGCATTGGGAATTTGTTGCATGTTTTGCTATGTTCTCTACTGTTCAGGCTCTCAGTGCTTGTACAGTGCTGCATGGAGTAGAAGTTAAAGCAGCACTTTGTGATGTGGTGATCTAAAGGCTTTTTATGTTAAGGGAGGCGTGAGAAACTGCTTGGGAACAGTAAGAAGTCTGTGCTAGCTGAGTACTTTCGAACATATTTGTCTGGAGACAGTTAATGAGCAATGTGGTGTAATTAAGCTTCAGGATTAAGATGAAGATGAGCTGTGCTGCATTTGGAGCTATCTGTTTTTAGTCTGGCAATACACCACTTCATCACATTCAGTTTCTCTTTTGGAAAGTCCCTCAGTGACCAAGAAGGCAGGATTCTCTCTCTTTGGTCATTTTAGTGGTCATTTAGAGATGGTTACTACCAGAATGGAACAGACCACCATCCTGATGTGCATAGAGTTGGTCTTGGCATGGATGTGGGCTGGGTGACCTGATGTAGCTTTCAGCCCTGTTTTCCTAGCCTGGTTTGCTTGTGACTGTGTAGTATCACACATCCCTCTGACCCAACTGATCACAGAGAATACCCTGGAAACGAGTCACAGCCAGGAGTGCCAGGTGAATTATCGTTTCTCTGTTTTGGGAACAAGGCCGTGAAATTTCATCTGTGTGTGCTCACATCTAGGTCGTTTTCTGATGAACTCTGTGGCAGAGCCTCTCACCAGAAATGTAATGAGGACCCTAGCATAGGACAGAGAACAGAATGTGCTGGACTACACTGCTGGGATTTCAGTAAATGGGCCGTAGTCTGGTAAACAAGTGGTTTGTTGTTCATTTTACCCATTTACTGTCTCTTTATTGCACATAGTAATAGCAGGAAGAAAGTTTAAGAGTGTATGACATTAGTGCAGCGTGACACAAACTGTCATCTGAATGCATAACCAAGCATCAGCATGTTTAGTGACAGCAAGGGATCAAACTGGCATAGGGAGGATCTTGTTGGTAATCCTGTACTTGCCATTGTATTGCAAAGGAACCATAGATGCCACGAGTACCTAAGTACCTTCCTTTGCTGGTCTCAATGCAGGGACCAGTGGTTGATCTCAACAGTTGGTGAGCCTGAGTAGAGGCAAATGGCTTTCTTAGTCTAGGCTGGGAATTTGGTAAGGACAGATTTAGGGAAATGCTTTGATATGGTTTCTAGTAGGTCCTTAGGCTATGATCAGGCAGCTGGAGCAGGACTTCTGGGTTCTCTTCCAAGTCTGTAGCTGGGTGGGCCTGTGCCCACAGAGGTATTGCTTAGGCCCTCCAGGTCTATCACTCCAGATGGTAGCAATGTCAGCTATCCAAGGGTGCTGCCACATTGTTCCTGCAGGGCCATACCTGCAGTGTAGCTTTCCTGAGGTTTTATGTTCATATTTGTATCTGTATTATAGGTTTTCCACATAAGTCAGTAGGAATCACCATGGTCTCTATTTGCTTTTATGACATTTCTGGCAAGTTCTCCTTTTGGGAGATCAAAATTCTTCTTTATTTTTAAATTGCGGGCAGTTGGATGTACGGTAGCTAAATGGAATTTAAACTCAAAAAACCTTATTTTTTGGCCTTAGGACTTAGCATCTTTTTCCGAAGGTAGACAGGTTTTTAGCTTTCACCTCCTTTCGTAAGGGCTAGTGTGCTCGGGGTGTAAAGCAAGAAGACTGCCAGTTGTTTGTTGTATTACCTAAAACACCCGTGTTGCCTTCAGAGCTGGTGCATTGCTATCAGTGCAGTCTGGAAGTAACAAATGCGTGAATTTTTCCCCTTTGGGGAAGAAAAGGTGGAGCTTTTTAGAACAGAGAGATAAAGTGCATCCTCAGTGAATTAGCGGAAGTGTCTGAGCACCCAGGCTTGCTAGGTAGCTTAAAAGCATGGCAAGTATCTATGCCCTTGCTGTGAACTGGGGTAAGCAGGGAGAATGCCCTGCCTTGTGGCTGTGTGGGCAGGGAGCCTGTTTCTACACACTGTGGTGTGGGCGCTGCGGTGTGGACAGCAACGTGTGAATCTCAGCACAGCCAAGGGGCTGGTACGCAGCAAGACAGGTTTGCCTGTCACCCTGGTCAGTGCACATGACAAGTGGGAAGCACCATCACGCCTTGCTCGCAGCGACTCTTGCTGTGCTGCATATAGACAGCACCAGCATCGTGTCCAGTTCTCTGCCCAGCACCACCTCATAGCCAGCCTCACAAGTTCCTGCTCCCTGCCCTGCCCCATCACAGTGGTTTCTGTGTCCTGCATGTGCAGAGATCGTGTTTTGTGTTCCCCAGTGTTGCTCCCTGAGGACAGGCTGGGGAACTGCACAATTAATTCTGACTCAGTCCCAGTAAAGCAGTTTGATGGGCTCTAAAGACTCAACAGTGATGGACCCAGGTCTGCCTTAGGAACAAAATAGAAACCAGCTCCATTTGTGGCCTAAGTCCACGGCTTGGGGAAAGACACTCAACCCACGGAGGCAAAATCTTTGGATCTGAAAAGCAGAGAGGGAATCAAGCCCTTACTCTTCTTCCTAAACCTAGTGTCCTCATCAGCTGCCAGTCAGCCTAGCAGCACTGTGTTTCACCTTCTCCCCACTCCCTGGCACACTCTTCCCTGGCTTGGTGAAATGATATTATATCTCAGTAACCCATGCCTTTGATTCGTGATTGTGCCTTCACTTTGCTGAGTTCTGAAAAGAATTGGAGAGGTTATTAATGACACGCAGTGATCACACACTAAGTTAAAGCCTCTTGCTAAGTGAAAATTGAGGGAAAAGCAGCCAACTTTTCAATATTTCACAGAAATGCATTGTGTCTCTTTTCATTTGCAGCCAGACAGTTGCAAATTACATAAAATTGCTCCTGAAGAAGGGGAAGAAGAATAGAGGGAGGAAGCGGAGGGGGGGAGGTTTAAAAAAGTAATTCTTCTGGCAAGGTACAGTTACAGTTTTACTTCTGTGCAGAACAAAGAAGGGCTTGCTGAAAGGTAGGCAAGCAAGTGGCAGAAATTGGTATTGATCCACGCTGGGAATATGGGCAGTTTAAGAGCGGTGATGGGGGTACTGAAATTTGGCTACATCACGGGGAGAACTCATGGATGCAGTGATGGCTTGGGAATGCAGGGACACAGGAATGGAAAATTACAGAGAGCAGCAGCATTAGAGCAGAGAGAGACTCTGGGAATGCACCAGGGGTTGAGATGCTGCAGCACTAACTCAGATGGTTGGGCACAAGGATTAATGCAGAGACCCAGCAGAGCTTTAGCAGAGGGCATCCCTGTGGGCAGGCTGCTCCTGTGCTGCCAGGAGCAAGGGCTCACCATGGCCATATGTCAGGATCCAATGCCTATGATGATACGAGGGAACACAGGTGACTGGAGGGTTTTTGGTAGAGTGGTCAAAGCAGCTCATTCTCCCCTCTGCTCTCTTTTGTACAAGTGCTGGTGTGGAGCCAGCCTGGACCAGTATTTCTGAAAGTTTCTGCATGTGAACACTGTAGGATATTGCAGCTGGGAGACATGCTGAGGAGTGGAGTAGGGTGGCCTGCGTGTTTGGTTGGGGGCTGAAGTTGGACTCCGGTTGTTAATCTTTGAGGTGGTCTATGCAGTTTGAACTTTTGGGCAGGGCAGGGTGGAGAAGGTTTTCCCGTGTCCATCCTGCAAATTTGATAGACAATATCAGCAAACCAATGAGCACCATGTGACATTATCCGTAGAAGATAGCAATACAGAGAGCATGTCAGGGCTGTCTCATTGAAATGGCAGCACCAGGACATGAAGGTACTGGGCTAAAGCAGCCCCTGGGCAACAAGCAACAGAAGTGCCTGTTCAGTGCAGAGAGAATTGCAAACGCTTATGCTGGTGGGCGTTTGGCTTAAGGGGCTGAGAACTAGCAGTGAGGCAAGGCAGCAGCCCTGTGAAGTACATACCCTGAAGAGGCAAGGGAAGAGCAAGCTGCCAAAGCAAACATTGGTTCCTGCTGCCTATGGAATTGGAAAGATAAATTAAAGATCAGCATCCATTCCCACATGCTGACCAAATGCATGTGTGCAGGCTCTGTCCTTTCTCCCTAGAAATTGCTGACCTTTGCACAACTGGGCACTCGCATCTCCTTGTAGCACAGAGCTTAGACTTCTGTCTCCCAGAGCTGGCATGTTTCCTGGTGAGCTTGCCTGTGCTCGTGTACATGCACACACACACAAACCCACAGACATGCACCTGCGCACCAACCCACACAGACCTTCATCTTTGCAAAGGCAGCTGCACTCCTGAGTGTGACTGCATTCCCATCTCCCCAAGGTCACTTGGTATGCGTTGCATGCACACAAGTGTTTGTGAATATGGATCTAGAATTACAGAATAATTTATGTTGCAAGAGACCTTTGGGGTCTCTGGTCAAACTCCACTCAGAGCAGGGCTAACTACATCAGATCACTGAGGACCTTCTCCAACTGAGTTTTGAGTATCTCCAAGGAGATCCTGCAGTTGCTCTGGGCCTCTCTTCCAGTCTGTGAGCACCCCCAAACTGAAGTAGTTTATCTAATATCAACCATAACTCCTGTTGTTTAGCCCAGAGGAGAGATGGCTCAGGGGGTTCTTATAGTGGCACTGGGGCTCGGGCCCATTTTCAGTGGATTTTCCCATGGGCGTGTCATTATTGCAGGAGGTTTCGCACTGCTCAGACCGTTAATGGTTGCCATGGGAACTCGTGCACTCGGCCTCTGTGCAGCAGCCAGAGCAGAGGGTCCCTACCGCTGTCTGCTTCGCCCCATCCACAGCCACCAAAGCATGCTAAATTAGCAGAGACCTCTTTCCCCAGCTGCTGTAATTAACCTGTCATGGAGGGAGAAGAGGTGGGAGCATGGCTGCACTGAGGAACTGCCAGTACCCCCAGCCGCCAGGCCTAGGCCCACCACAGCGTGTTAACCTTCCAGCACACCCATGAGAGGCCTGTGCACGTTCTCCACAGACCTGGCTGTGTCTGTCAGGTTGGGCTTCCTGTGCCCCTCGCTCTGCCCTTTGCCAATTTGCTGAGGTCCTTGGAAGCTCCCGCTAGTGCATGGAGAAGCGTCTGAGCATGTTCGCTGGACCAGGTGTCCGGAGAAGCAGGGTCAGTGGTGCAGTGGTGAGCACAGGGGAAGATGGATGTTGAATGTCTTCTTCAAATAGCGTGACAGAAAGATCAAAGCCAGGTGAGTGTGGCAGTGCTCCCAGCTTTCACCTCTGCAGCTTTCTTGCACTTGCTTGGAGAAACTTGGTGACCCATCCAATAGTACCTTATTCCTGCTTTTTGTAGGCCTGCTAGGCACTTTCCACCTTACACTGACCTGATTAGGGCCTCCTTGGGCAAGCCCAGGACAGCAAGACCCTGTATCTGCTGAAGCAAGATCTTGCAGCTGACACAGGACTATGGACCTGAGCACCAAGCTGCGCCTGGGTCTTCAGGCCCATGGCTTTCTGGTGGCCAGAATGATCTCTTGGGGTCTTGACAAACTTGCTAGAGGAGCTTTTCGGGTTTTCAGTTGGATCAGCCCTGTCTTGCAGGAGTGGGGAAGAGCAGGAGGAAGTTTGGGGCCAGATACTGCTCTTCTTTGCACTGCTGAAAAGCCCCCTTGAAACCAGAAAGGTACTCGCCTGAATTTGGCCCAGGATTTTTCTTCCTGTTGCTTCTGGGGGAAACTTGTTGTCCTAGCACCTGTAGAAAAGGATTTGAGAAAGTTGGTTCTTTCCTGTTCTCACCTAAAAGCTCCTTTGACCTTCAGTGGTGCTGATCACATGTGACAAGAAGAGATCAGGGCAACAGGAAAGACCATCTAATGTCCTCCTTGATGCAGTGCCCTGTGGTGCACTGAAACATCAAGGAAGGAGCCCGGTGAGTACAGACTGGGCATGGAATCCTGAGAGATGACACTTAAATTTGTCCACCAGTCATGTACACGATAGGGGCTGTAATTGCTAGGTTGGGCAGGCCTCCCTGCTGTTGTCTGATGTTAATGCAGAGTAATGGTGCTGTCTCTTCTATAGAGAGACCAGGCAGATCCAAAGGCTTTCTGAGTCATGGCGGTAAGTTCCTTGCCTTCCTCCCAGAGCAGCACTAGCTACAGTGGGGGCAAGGATGTCTGACTGTGTTAAGGGAGAAGGAACACAGCGCAGCAGAGAATCCAAGAGGAAAAGCATCCAGTCCATGTGTGTTATGGCCTGCACGCTGCTTGGATATCTGCTTGCTGCTTTCTGCATCCGTTCAACTTCAGTAGGGAATGGGGGATAATTTCCCTGCTCTGCCTGACTTGCCCTTTGTGCAGGAGGTACGGAAGATACCTCCCAAGGAAACTGGTGAGAGGAGTTGAAGTTTATCACTCCTCTTCTTGGTGACACAAAGCAGTTGGGTGAAGTCCTCCAGCAGTCTTCCTTGCTCATGTAAAAAGAGATGGCCTTAGCCAGGCAGGCAGGAAGGCGTGTGGTTTGAACTCCGGACTTCACATCCTGCTTCTGCCACAGACTTCCTGCATGACCTTCATTGTCAAATACCTTGATTCCTCCACCTGGAACACAGTACTCGTAATTATACTTGTCTCCTTCAGAATTCGATTGGGTGGGGTGAATTCATAAGCAGCCTTTAGAGCTGTGCTGGAATGGTGCTTGGTGCTAATGTTGCTCATGCTTCTGTGTGAGTCAATTCCCCTTTCTCAAGGAAGGATGGTTCTTCTGGATAGGACTGAGGTACACTGAGATGTCAATGGAAGATGCAAGCAGGAGACTCGAGTGCTGGGACTGGCACCAATTCATCACTGCATGCATTCCCAACCAGAAACAGAATCTAAATGTGAAAATCTGCATTTAGGTGTGTGTGCCCTGCACGACTAGAAGTGGTTGTGATCATTCAGGCGGGGCATTTTTAACTGGCCAAAAGAGGACCAGCCCACAATTTGCAAAGCCTACGAGCCCAGGGCCTCATTCTGCCAGTGGCCTTGGATGCCTTTTGGTTCCTGACATCCCAGAGGAGCCAGCCTGCACTGTGTGTTTCATGCTCTCTGCCTCTGACCCACTTAACTCTATGAGGTTCCCCTGCATTGCACGTGAGGGGCTCTTTGATATCACTTACTTACTCCTAATTAATAGAGAGGCTTGCCCTGCTATCCCAGGGGGCTTTCTCCCTCTGTCCAGCTTTGGCAGTTTGAAAGCTGAGGAAGTGAGAGCTAGGGGTCACTCCTCCTCCTTGGAGATCATGGCTACCAGATTGCTAAGATGACAGCTCATGCTGGGCATCCGTGTAAATGTGGGGAGCTAGTTCACCTCCAGAAGGATTTTGTTGGGATGTAGTGAAAGAAATGATGTAGTTTGGCCTTGGTGAAACCGGTAGCAAGGCTTCCTCTGACTTTAGCAGGGCCAGGAATTTTCCTTAGATCTGTGATCCCAAGAGTGCTACAAGGATGGGAGAGCTTTCCCTTGAAAGCAGGGAGGAAGCCCAAACAGAGCACAGTCACAGTTCCACGTTTCTCTGTGCTGACCAGATGCTGGGGACGAGGTGGGATGCAATCTAGACAATCGCCAGCAAGGCCTCTCACCCTTGCCTCTTCCCTAGAAACCTCTAAGCTCCTCTGGGCTGCAGTGACTCTCTTATCACCGAGTATCTCCTCACTGCTTGCTGAGGACTGCGCAGCAAATGTGGCTGCTGTGCTTTGTAGCTATGTGACACTCTGGTGGTCCGTATAGCTTCGTGCCTCCATCAGACTGGCAGTTGCTTCCCACTAGTAACCCCAAGGAAAGCAAGTTAACAAAGGCTGCATGGTTGTGAGAAGGAGAGTGATGCAGACAGAGAAGCATTGTCTGAGAGCTGTGGGCTGTGGAGGGTAAGCATGTCTGTGTTTGGAAAGGGAAGGTGCGTGCCCAGCCAGGAGGGCAAATGTGAGGGAGAAGCTGAAGGGGGGCAGTGGGAGCTTTGCCCCCTCCCGTGTGCTGCCCATCCGGTGTCTGTTGCTGCATGTGACTGCAGAAGGTTTCTTGTGTAGTGGGGTCGTGGTGCTGATGGCTGCATTAGCAGCAGGTAGGAAGGACTGTGAAGTGTGGGCATGGCGGACTCTGGCTGGGGGATGTCTGGCCTGTGGTGGCCTGACAGCGCGTGCTAAATGTTAACGTGTCGTTCTTCAGAAATGAAGAGTAATAACACTCAGCTGAATAATTTAATGAGGAAAATAAAGCTCAGCTAGTGAGGCAGGCATAGGCTCATAATTTGCTCAAGTTCCCCATGCCACGCGTGTGTTCACATACATTTGTGTTCTTGTGTGGTAAAAGAGTGCATGTCTGTGCACGTGCATCTGCTTGGCACTTGGAATTTAAGGCAGGCATATCCTGACTGTGTTGGATTCTGGGCCCAGTTGGGCATGTACAAATACAGCTTTCTTAGTCAGGTGTGTTCTCTGATTACTGTGCAGCTTGAGATGATGACTAGAGGCTAGAAGAATTTGTACTTCCAGAGTTTGCTGCGCAAGCCAGAAGCATGTACTCCCTGCTGTCCTGTTACTCTCTTTCTCCCTCAAATGGAAGGAGTAAAGCTTGACCATCCTTTCTGTTTGTTGAGTTCCTGTAGGGGATGAGCTCTTTGTCTGAGACCTGTACACAAAGTTTAGGACCCCACAGGGACACTTCTCTAGGCCTTATGACCTATGTTGTTCAGCTAAAGCAACTGTGGACTCTTTGCATTTGTAGGCTCACACCTCTGCTTGAGAGGCCTTTGTTATTTGGTTCATTTCTAATGGCAACATGGGACTTAGAAGGATTAAAGTGGTGTTGTCCTGTCTGTGGAAGCCTCTGGGTGTCCAGTTCTCTGCAAGGAGGACCGTGTGTGCTTCAGCCTCAGCTGGGAGACCTCCTGTTTCAGGAAGCAGCAGGCAGAGAACCCTGCTGCTCTTGTCCAAGCCTCAGCTTCTGGACAAATTTCTTGTGTCTTGTTTTCTCCTCTTTACCCGCATCTTCCAGAGCAGATGAAGACCAGCCCAGAGACCAGACCTCAGTTTGGTGGGTGGCTCTCAAAGTCGCTGGAGCTGGCAAGGTCTCTGGAATCGGGGAGCCCTTGCCCAAGGGCTTGATCTGACAGGGGCAGAGGGTTAGTCTTCCTGTGCCCTGCCAAGGTGCTGTGTCAAGTAGGCAAGAGAGAAGCTGTAGCCACAGCTGTGGGGTGCAGGGTGGCCCACATGCTTGATCTCATCCTAGACAGCCCCTCTCCCTCTTGTCACCACAGCTAGACACTTCTTCCAGACTTGCACCAGTGCTAACCCACGTTGCCCTGCTGGCACCTCTGCCGCCAGTGCTGTCTCGCAGGCATTGTGCCATGGCCCTGCTGTGGCGTGTCACCCTTCTGTGGGTGTGTGACCCTGTGGGGTGCACTCCCGTGTGGTGGGCAGCTTCAGCAGGGCCAGCCGTGGCTCACCGTCCAGGGGCAGTCCCTGCAGCATTCCCTCGGCTGCATAGCAGTCCCTGGGATGTGGGGAAGGAAAGGGGTGGACAGATGGGTAGAAGGAGCCCCCTCCCCAGAGATCATACCAAAATGTCTCTTTTGTGCAAAGCAGAGGGAATGCCCCCAAGAGCTGGTTTCCATGGCAACCACAAATGTCAGGTTCCATGTGGTGAATAACTGTTTCCATGACAACACCTCCTTTACCCTAGGTGCTGGGAGCTGGAGTGACAGCCCTGTTGGGGGAGGGGACAGGGAGATGTCCTCAGGTATTTAACCCCCTCCCTCATCTCCCCCCATCCTTTCCGACTCCTTGCCCCAAGCCGTCAGCCCCAGCATCCTGGGCAGATCTGTGCTCACATGGGGGTGTGATGCTCTTGGCTTTCATGGCATCCCTCCCTTCCTCCCTTCCCCCAAATGGATTTGCTCCTTGTAGAGGCTGAGATCTGAGTTGGTCCCTCCATCTCCCTCCCCATCTGTTCCGCTTAATCCTAGTTTTGCATCCTGGATAGAAACAAAGCTATTTCTCAGTGCTGTGGGAGCAGTGGGGAGTGAGGTGGCCAGCTGCCCCTCTTGGCGCTGCACTGAGCCCTCTCTTCTGAGCGCACATCCGGGCTGCCTGCCCTCTCCCACCCAGCCTGCTGCTGAAACAGCCCCAGCCTGGGCTTCCACAGGCATGTTGCCAGAGGCTGTGAGCAGCGATAGGAGCCACTGACTCTCAGTGAAGTCTGAGGCTTTCCGGAGCAATGTCTGACCACACCCTTCTGAAGCCCTGCCCTTCGTCCCACTCAGCTCACGGGATGCCTGGTCCTTGGCAGCTCCGGGGGGAAGCAACAGCCCAGGGTCTGACGAGTGCTGGTGCTGCACATGCTGGGGCCACACGGCAGCACAGCGCAATGTTAGGAGCTCTGCAAATCCATGCAGCTGATTGAGAGTGTGAAAGGGACCCTCTCCCCCAGATGACACAGCATGTGCTGGGAGATGGAGTTGGAGTTGGCACTGCTGCCTACCAAGATGCAGCATAGCAACGGCTTGGACTTCCTTTGTCGAGCTCCCAGCCAGTCTCTGGCTCTCCCAGCAGCACCATACTGCTCCTTGAGGCAGGGCTGGTACTGTCTGGGGCTGATCCCAGCTCCTGCTCATCCTGCCTGAGATCCACCAGTCACTGGAAGCTAGCTTGCAGCCCCCAGCTGCCTCAAGTGCTCTGCCATGCCCAGCAGTCAGGATTTAGCAGCAGTGTGCCATGCCATGGCAGCCTTCTGGTTGGCATCTCTGTCCTGTGAACTGCAAAGTTATTTCATGGGTTTCCTCCAGCTGTTGCGAATGTGGGTGCTTCCTCTGGTTTCTGGCCATTCTGGCTCAGTCACCACCTGGAGACTGAGAACAGTGCATGTTTTGCATGCTGGCTTCTAAACACGTTTCATTTGGTGACTTTTATGACTTGATCAAATTTTCTGTTTTGTTGTTCTTGCTGTTTATCTGAGGGTGTTTCCTAAGAGAGGGGACAGACTACGCCTGGACCTGCAACTTGTGTGCAGGTCTTACCTGCGATACTATGATTGCTTTTTACTGTGAGTGTCACTGATTGAAGTCACTGTCAGCCTCTGTGAATGATGCTGAGAGATGTGCTGTGAATGTGGAAATTTGCCTTGTACACTATTCCTTGGAGGAGATTCTGGCTCAGTTGGCCAGCCTGGGAAGGAGCCTACAGCTTGTCAGTTGCCTTTCTGGACAGCACATGACACGCGTACCTTCCAGCAGCCAAGAGTTTTGCCCTGCTTTGCAAATCAGACAGTTGAAGCTGTGGGTTACTTAATGCGGCTGCTCCTGGGTAGAAGTGTTCTTCTGTCTTACCTGGGGAGTCCCCATATCATGTGAGCTAAGCTACCCCTCAGGCTTGTTGCTTGTGGCTGGATTATTTATTGCTGATGACACTAATGGGTGCAGGAGAGGTAAGTGGCTCTTCTCCACAACCAAGCGAGAGTAGTTTTGTTACTTCTGACCTGAGCATTCCCCTGTGGGTGAGCATTGCTGGAGAGCTGCCCTTCTTGAGAGCCACTGTGGTGCACAGAGCTCTGACTGCAGGAGGGCTGGGGAAGGGGAAACATAACATGCCTGGTTGCTGTGCTGCTCCTAGCCAAGTTCAGGGGCAATCTTTTCTCCCTTCTGCGGGGAACGTATGCGGCTCAAGTGAGGTGACCATGCCTGTGCTGAGTCAGGGCGGGCACAGGAAGAGGTTCCAGGCGTAGTCTCACCTTAGGCTGCCCTGACCACTGTTCAGGCTCCAGTCTCGTGGTGATGAGCTGTGTCCTTGGAGTCCTTTCTTTGCCACTTGCTGTGTCTGAGGAAGCGGAGATTTATGCACGGTGGCCATTTCCAGGAGAGCTGTTCGCTGCAGGCAAGCAGCTGAGCAGGGAGAAGTGCTAGGTTTCCTTTTGAGAAGTCTGAAATCCATGTGGTCCCTTCTCCAAGGGTTCTGGTTGCCATCGTGATGTCTTGGTTCCCTTCTGCCACTCTCCTACTGTGCACAGCAGGCAGAAAGAGGCACCCTGGTGCCACTGCCATCAGCACCTTGTGCCAGGCAGATGGGCCAAGCTCTAACCCTCTGCATTTCTCTTTCATTGCAGATGGCGCGCCCGATTCAAGTGAAACCTGCAGACAGCGAGAGCCGTGGAGGTAGTTGTCATCTCTCCTTGTTTCTCCTTTGGTTGCTGTGTGCTTGTGAGGAGGACCAAGCATAAAGATAGGGTCCTGACCTGGCCTTCCTCTCCTTGCAGTCTGTACGAAGGAGCGTCTGTGTGTGTGGCAGGGATTTGGGGTGGCAGGAGGAGAGTCTAGGGATAGGCTTTGATGGGGAGCCTTCAGCTTGGCACAGCAGGCAGCTGAAAGCAGCCCAAGTCCTGGGGGTAATACTGTGGCTGCTCACCCAGCTCTCTTTCCCACCTCTTTGAGGGTACTGTTAGCCTGTCAGTGTTTGCCCAAAGAGGTTACTGAAGCAGGCATGCACTTTGGTATATGGCTTCAGGGGTCCTGGAGGGTGTGTGTAAGCAGTTGAGGGGAGGTTTCTGCATTCTTATACCTGATTAGCCCAATAGAAGCCAGATCCCTGCAGCAGCCTTGGCTTTTTAACCTGTTCAGCTCACTGCTCTGCAGCTGATTCTCCTGTCTTGCAGCTCACTCCTCTGCCTCCCCCATCACTGTTGGACTGTCTCAGCCTCTCCACTCAGTCCTGCGATATCCCCCATCACACTGTCAGGGCGCAGGTGCTGTTGCAGAAAATAGCATATGATAAGGAAATAGTGTCTGAAGGGAAAGGATCCTATGTTTAGGCCTGAGATGGAGGTGCTGTCAGCCTGCAGGGGACCAGCTTGGTTAGAGCAGCATATACCGAGTAGTCCAGAGCTGGATGATTTGGAATAGGAGAATCTCTGTTAAATTATTGGGGAGCTCACAGCAGCTCAGATGCCTCCTCCAGGTGGAGAAGGTTTGCAACTCCAGCCCTTCCCAGATTTATGAACTCATTTTGCTGCTTTTCCTACGATACATTTCTTTTCCTCTTCTCTCTGTTCCTGCATCTGCCTCTCGCTGCCTTGTGCTGTTGGTGCTGCCTCTGAAAGCGGTTTAGTGTAGTGGGGAGGAGAGAATTTGTGTGAGACTGTTTGTCCTGTAGGGCAGCATATCCTGCATGCTGTGTTTAGATTTGTAAGGCTTTTGTTTTAAATTTTAAGGGGTCACTTCCAAGCAGTTTGTAGTGACTTTCAGTTGTTGCACTGGCAGGAACATGAGGTACATTTTATATGGATGTGTGTGTATTTATGGTTGTGTGATCCTCTTTCAAAAAAAAAAAGTTTAACTCTTTAAGTCACATAATTTTTCTAAATAGAATTTGTGATTTTTCATTATTTACTTGAGGGATAAGACACTTGACTTTTACTGAAGTCTGGGCATTTTTATTCCCTTGGGCTATACTGAGAATCCCAGACATGCCACTTGTAGGCTTGCTCCTTTTGAAAAGAACCGTGGCTTAAGCTTCCAAAGAAACTAGCATGCCTAAAAGATATAGGACTGGATTCGTCTCACCTTACTTCAGCCCCTGGGTTCAGGGTTGAGTTTAAGGTCCTTGTCCATGCTATAGACAATTAAAAGAGACCAGTGCCTTCAGGGAGATTCACTCTCTCACTCTTGACATTGGTATTAGGAGTGGACGAGCTGTCCTTTAGAAGTGCCTGCAGTGGGGATAGAGGAACCTGACTGCTCGCTGACACCTTGTACTGCCTCTAGATACAACCATTAGGTGGTCAGTCCTTCCACCACCGCATTGATTTTAAAAATTTGCACCCCAGCTTTCTAATTAATTCAGAAATTGTGTAATTGTAGCTGAGATTATTCTTAATGAGTCTTAAAAAAAAAAAAAGCATAGGAGACTAGGAAAGCTGTTGCCAGTCATACCAATAACTCAACATCACAAAACCTTTACATGTACACACTGGCAGATCCCATGCACTCTGGGGCTGCAAGACACAGCTGCGTAGAAGGATGCCCCATGTATGCACTGTTTTGCAAATACTTACATGTGCCCACTTGACACACACATTGATGGGCAAATGCACACATTTGCCTTTACCAGTACCACCCGTGCACAGCTGATGCCCTTGCATTAAGCCCTCACACATCGGCAGTAAAAACAGACCAGACAATTCAAGCTGTGAACAGACTGACCACTGCGGCTTTGTTTTCTAAACAGTTTATTTCTCTCTGATGACTGCAGTTCTGGAATCTCTGTTATCTAATACTAGGCTGAGGTAATGCCTTCAGTCCTTCTTTTGCTCATGGGGCACTACTAGGGACTCTTCTATATACAGCCACCTAGTATCATGAAATGTGTTGGGACTTAACATCTCTGATGCCTCAGCTCCTCTGTCAAATTGAGCTGAAATAGGCCAGCACGTTCAAAAACAGGATGTTGATTTGGAGGCAAGCTTTTGGTCAAGGCACTGGACTCTGAAATCTCTAAGCTTATGAAAAGAGCCACAGTCTCTAATGACTGCAAATGTCAGGGCATCAGCTCTGCTTCCCATGGAGAAGATTATAGAGAAAAGCAGCCTTTGGAGTCAGAACACTTGCCTCCCTTCAGCCCACATGCCTAGCTTTCTTCCCAGCTTCAATGCAGAGCTTAGAAACAAGTAGTTCCTGCAGGATCTGTGAGAAACTGGAGTTTTTCCTGAGGCAGAAGCACCAACAAGACAGCACCCTGTATGTGTCTGAATCAAGTTGCTCTTTCCAAAGGTTTCTATTGTGAGATGCTCCACTTGTCAGAGAAGTGGATGAGCAAGGTTGCAGATATGGGAAGAGCCATTTGCTATAGAAATAGCCCCACACTGGCAGGAGGTAAAAGAAAGATTTGGGTCAGGGCAGAACTGCTTGGACTGGGAACTTACAAAGGGAACAGCTGCATGCATCAGTGAGGCTCTGCTCTTCATTATCCTTGAGGGGAACCTCTTTTATCCTCTCCAGGGACTGACATCTCTCAAATTAAGCACCCTGAGTTAAGTACATGAAGTTAGAGCACCAGAATTTGTCTCCTGGTCGAAGAGGTGCTAGTTTTTGTGCCAAAGGGGCAGTTTGGCCAAGCCCTGCAGGAGCTGTATGGGGATATATGGATGCTCGGTGTTATTGCACCCTGCAGAAGAAATTCGCTGGTGAAAAGATGCTACCTGCATCAGTTCAGAGGGTGACTTGTGATCCTGGTGCAGGCTTTGTCAGCTCTTTCCTCCTTACCCCCATGCCTCTGATGTGAGCCTGGGAGTGCCAGGAGGAGACGGAGCGAGGGGGCAGAGGAGCTTGTCCATACTTCTTTTGAGACATGGAGCACTCTGCTTCGCTGATGTGATACGACAGCTAGCCCAAGCCTGTTAGCACTGATTTAGAGACAGGAAAGCTCTCTGTATACCCGAGGAGATTTGCTGCATCCCATCCACAGCCAGCTGCTTGAGTGGGCTTCCTCCCTCTCCCTGATCCTTGACAGCTGCTGGCCAGATGAACTAAATCCATTGGACTTAAAGAGGAGCAGTGTCCAGTTCACCTGTGCTCTCCTCTCTCTCTCTGTCTCCCTCTCCCTCCCTCTCTCTCTCTCTCTCTGGTGGCCAAAGCATTCAGGCTTAACCCCTTGCTTGTTCCTGTGGTGTCTTCATCGGCAACCAACCTGCTCTGCACTGACCCTCCTCCTGCTGCCTGAGTGACTGACTGTGGCCAGAGCATGTTTCCATGGGAACTTGACAGTCAGAGATCAGAGGCAATTTTCCTGGTTGCTGGACAGCATCGGCAATTGCCAATCAAGAGCTGGAGAGAAAGTGAAGGAGAAATGGCAGGAGGAGTGTAAGCTGCTACAAGTCGGGCAGGGAAGATCTTCCTGTGGTGCAGGAGCCCTGCTGGGGAGCAGAAGCAGCCAGTGACACACAGCGGTGGCTTGAGGATGCCAACTGATTTGGGTTCATCCTCTTTGAGAGTCGTGACAGCAGACATCAGGTGAAAGGGCTTACGGGGTTTCAGCCCAGTGGTGGAGAGATGAGGCAGCTTGGTTATTGGTAACGCAATGCCCTTATCTGGGAGCTGCCCGAAGTGAGAAGGCACTAGATCATGGAGAAGGGTTGGGCTCCAACATATGGAGAGGGAGAGAGGTCAGCAGCAGAGGAGCCCTTTCACAGGTCCCCAGTTGCTGCAAAGAGGCATCCTAGGGGAGCAAGCCTGGATCTTTTCCCTGTGTGCAGTCTTGGGAACTGAGTGTATGAAATGAAAATAACTGAAACAATCTTTCTCTTATGTTGTCAGTGACTTCATCCCCTTCTAATACTGCCGTTCTGGGCATTCAGAAAAGATTCAAAACCAGTAGGTGTGTTTCTTTATATTTGCCTTTACAGCTTGAGTCCCTAAGGTATCACGGTTTTAACCTCTTCTGCATAATCAGGAAGGATGGCATTTTTTTCTTCCAAATTCAAAACAAGAGAAGCTGAAATTCCCACGTAAACACAAGGCTTCCAAAACATTCCATTAGTGAGCCCTGTCAGACAATAGAAGGCATACCGTAAAACTGCAAGATTGGAGACTAGTATCCACTGTTTCAGTGGACCTTTCCCAAAGTGCAGGGTAAAAAAAAATGAGGGTGAAACCACAGGAATTATCCAGGAAATTTCAAAGCCCTCTGAAGGAGAAAAGAAATAGTAACTCATAGTTTAATGTTGATTTGGTTGCAAGTTGGCGAGGTTCCTTTATGTTCAGTGCCTCCATTGCAAAGTTGTGGCATCTTGCATCGGTTAGACTGTTGCTTGGCAGAGGCTTAAGCTTTGGGTGGCTGTGGTAACCATCAGGTCTTTGCACTGAATTAGTTATCAGCCAAAGCTGGAACCATGTGTCTGACTGGTTACCCACTATTCTTCTGCAAAAGCCTCACTTCACACAAAATCATATCCAGAAGCGAAAGGCCAATGTTACAAAAGTAAGATTATGTCCGTGTAGCTGTATGTTCCACCCACCTAGAGTTCAAACTCTTAAAATTTGTAATATAACTGACTTTCCTGGTTGTCTTGACACTCCACTGCCACCCTGACCCAAACAGCTTGACAGCCTGCTGAGGTCCCTAAAGAGCGAGGCAAGACTATCAAGTGCATTAAGTCTTAGTCCACAATTATTTGCTTGTTAGTTCAAAGAACAGGGGATTATTTTACAGCATCTGAAGTGAGCACAAATATTTCCCAGTGTGTTTGTCCCCTTTGATGATGTGTTTTTTGAGGAACTCCTGCCGTGTTTGCAATCTAAAGGCCGCAGCATGGTCCACAGACCTGAAATAAGGCCTGGCTGCAGCTGCAATATAGATTCAGGACAGAGGAAGGGGGAACACTGCAGAGCTCCAGTGTCCCCTCCCATAGCTAAACTGGGATCACATATGGCAGCGGGTGATGTTAATGGCATCACAGAGCTACTGCTCCTTAAGTTTCCATTCTCCTCTCCACCTCCCAGCAAATATGTTCTTGACCAGTCCCATTTTTTTTCCGCTCCCCTTCCAGTCAATTTTTTCACCTTCTCCATGTGCTATTTTTTTGGCTGGTTTGCCCTCCAGCATTTCTGATCTGGCCCTTGGGTGGGGGCAGATGCTGTCTTACTGCTAAGTAGGCAGCTGCACAGCACCTGGTTTATTAGCTCCTGTGCCTTGGCTGGGGATAATTGGGCATTGCCAGAGCACTAAATTTTGGATGGACTCAATCAGCTGAAATAGGGTCTCCAAAATGCAACCACTGTCATGCAGGTGCAAGGAGAAACGTAGAAAGAATTGCAAGTTAAAATGGAAGGGGTTGAAGTTCCCACAGATCCAGGGAATCATGAAATTGGGGAAGCTGAAAAATTTGGCCTTTAAAAATACACAAGGCCATATATTTCAGCCACTTCCAGTGATACGAATCAGGAGTATTTGTTTAGGACTGGGTAAGATCCTTTGATGCAGCACTTTTAACCCTGTATCTGTGGTGGATCAAAGTGGCGTCTGTGTTGCACGTATGTCTAGTGTCTAGTGGAGAGCTGTCCCTGCATGAGCTTGTGTTTGGGCTCTGTGGGGTGGTGCAGCCATACAGAGTGGCTCCCTGCAGTGTCTGCATGGTGGAAGAGCGCATCTGCCTGCGCATCCCGCTTGCTCACTGAGGAAGTTTGTTTCTGAAGGCACCTGCTGTGGCTGGGTCAAAGTGCAAGCATGATCCTGTGCATGTGTGAGCCTGGGTGCTTGTCCATTAGTGTTGTGTGTGTGCATCTGCTTTTCTTCAAGGGACCAATGGCACGTGTAGATACTTTCTGCAAGTGCTGTCAAGTGTGGCTGTATGGGGCAGAGCAGTGGGGAGGAGGCAGCTTGCTCACTTAACCCGCATGGGAGCCATCCTCTGAGCCAAGGGGAGCAAGGAAGGGGCTGGGGCAGGGTGAGGCTTTGCTGGCAGTGTGAATGTGTAATGTGTCATCCCTTCCTGCCATACATACATGCCACCACCTCTGCAGCCTGCTCTGCTGCTGTAGCTCCAAGACCTGTTGTTTTTCAGGTCACTGCACTCTCAGACAGATAGCAGCTTCCTTACTATTTTCCCTGACGTGCATCACACTACATTGGTTTTGTTTAAAGCCAGCCCCCTCTGATCCTGTCACTAACAATAAGGAATCCTCTCTCACTGCTCCTCCCAAGCCATATTCTGGCACATTCGCTCCTGTGGGTCATGTCTCCCCATGCATGTCTGGGGCCATGGGGGAAGGTTAACTATGTAGTTGGCACAACTATCTCCTTGCAAAAATGGAGACTGGGCTGGCATTTAGGCTGGGATTTTAATGTTGTGCTATTTCAATAGCTGTTCACAGCAATCTGTGGAGGATGTTGCCCCAACCGCTACTGTGTTTGTGCTTGACTGGATGGCATCAGGCTATGTGATGTGCCTCTGTGTGTATTGATGGGGGTAGAGATGGGGAAAAAGCACTGTACACCTTTCTTCCCACCTCTACACTTGGCCATCCCAACAAAACCATAATCCTCACTTCTTCCTTCTGATGGAGGAACCCAGAAGGGCCCTGACCTGAAAGTCCTGGATTTGTTGGCCAGCCTTCCAGCCCCTCGCCAGTCTGATACGGGTACAGAATGCCCCTGGAGAGGGGGGAGTGGGGACCATGGAGCTGTTTGTTGGCCCTCACCCGACTGTCTTGCATTTGGCTGATGCTGTGATTAGGCAAATTGGGACTCAGGATGCCAGGGTTTATTCCAGGCCTTAGAGCACTGCTGAGTAGTTGTACTGGTTAGACTGGGGTAGGGAAGGGCAAATTGAAGCTGAGATGCTTGGTTACGTAGCAGCTGTGGAAACTGTGATCTTGGAGAGGAGGTAAAGGAAACAGAAACCAAGGATCCTGGAATTTATTTACCCTGCCTGGGTTGGTCAGCTGTATTTTCTAAGGTACCTGTTGGACTTCCCGTATTGTTCAATAAGGGTACGATTGCCTAGGCAGTGTTTCTTACTACCATTTGTGTTGGATCATTCAAAGGAAAGGGCTAATGAATAGAAGAAAATTATTAATCTTTTGTTTACCTTTGGGGAGGGTAGGACAGGGGAAGCCACAGAAACCTTTGCAGGTGTGAGGAGCTTGGAAGGACCCTGCATACTCACCCCTGGAAGCATTTCAGCCAACAGCAAATCATTTCCATGCCAGGCATGTTTTCAACACTGGGCTGTTCTGTGTGTAAGTGTCCCTGTCCTCCTGCTTTGGACTGTAAGCCTCATAGAAGGTTGATGTTTCTGTGTTTGCCCCTAGGGGACAGGAAGCTCTTTGTGGGCATGTTAAATAAGCAGCAGTCTGAGGATGACGTGCTCCGGCTCTTTGAACCGTTTGGGGTCATTGATGAATGTACGGTGCTCCGTGGACCTGATGGTAACAGCAAAGGTCTGAACTCCTCTGTGTGTTGTGCCCTTCTCCTGCTGTTCAGATAGCACTCACCTGACTCACCACCTGTGCCTCCTTTCCACTGGGTCACTTATTCCCCCACCCCATCTTTGTGGGAGCCGATACCACAGCCAGCCTAGGGAGCAGGAAGAGTTTTCTGCAAGGAAAGACTGGGGAAGATGGGCAGAGACCGAGGTGAAAGGAGGGGAAGCGGAGCACAATAGGTAGCTGAGTTACCAGGATCACTGCTGAGCCTGTTGGCTCAGTCTGGGTCTGCAATTTGAAATGTTTGTACCCACAGTTAGGAGTGCATAAAGAATTTGGGGAAGAGATAATCGGGGATAAGGGTGGAGATGGTGACATCATCGATAGAGTATAGCACTGAAGTTACATTTTGAGACCCTTCCTGTTTTTTCCAGGGCAGAGGGCTTGGGATGAGTCATCCTTTTTGTTCGCTGTTTTCTTGGGGTGGCTTTCGTTTGCCCTGCCTGGTCCAGATACTGTCTCTTGTGTGATGATGCAAGGGGCACTTTCGCAGCAGTCCTGTCACTGCAGTCTCCTGTGCTCTCTCTGTCCCATTCCAGGCTGTGCTTTTGTAAAGTTCTCATCTCACACAGAGGCTCAGGCAGCAATCCACGCACTCCATGGCAGCCAGACAATGCCCGTGAGTATAAGGCCAGGGTACCTACCCTCTTCCTAATCCTCTTCACATCACTCTGTTGCAGGGATCTCCCCTCACTGTCCAAAACCATGACCGGTTCAACTGCAGTTTCCAACTCGTGTGGTTGTGGGGGGTGGGGGTGTATGTGTGCACATCTGTGTTCTTGTCACTTGGAACGATCCTGTCTCCTGGTGTGGTTATCTATGCCTTTCCAGACTGGTAGTCACAGCACTTACAGCTATAAAGGCTAAATAAAAGAGAGCCAAGAACCAGGCTGTGAATTTGTCTTGGAGACAGCTACCTGGAGGAGTTCAAAACTGAGCAGGGAGCAAGCTAACAATTCAGCAGTGTGAGCAGTCAGGACTCCAGTGTCTGAGCACACTCCCCACTTACTCTTATTCAGGCAGTAGAGGAGGCCTCTGGGGCATCCCAGGTGTGGATGGGAATACTTTGTGCACTGTGTGGGGGTTGTGTAGCCGCAGCTGTGCCTTTTTGTTTAAGTGGAGCTGCAGTTGTGGTCTCGTCTCTCACAACCTCTAACCTGGATTAGGGCACCTTGTGTGCAAGACAGTGCATTGCTGTAGCAGGAGTGTTTCAAGCTGCCAGGAACTGCACTGCCTATCAGGCCAAGTTCCTGGTCATGGAAAGGTAGTGCTTGTGGCTGACAACGTCCTGGGTGTTCCTGGCTGCACCATCACCTGGTGAACGCATCCAGGGATGTGTGCACCCGTTTGTGCAGCTGTGCAAGGCCCAGGGTGTGAGGGGGGAAGGGTGGGAGAGGGAAGGGTTGGATGGACGGATGGATGGGGAAGGCACAGCCCAGGTTCCAGGCAGCTCCCGAGCGCTCTGGTCTTCTGCTCCTCTTCCCGCTCCTCTCTGCTGCCTGTCCTGCCCCATCCCACCTTGCCTGACTGCTGACTCTCTGGCTGTCCCACGGCCTCTTCTCCCCCGCCTCCTCTCTCTGTCTCCTCTCTCTGTGCCTAGGGTGCCTCCTCCAGTCTAGTGGTGAAGTTTGCTGACACAGATAAGGAGAGGACCCTCCGTCGTATGCAGCAAATGGTGGGGCAGCTGGGGATATTCACTCCATCTCTCACCTTGCCGTTCAGCCCATACAGCGCCTATGCGCAGGCTGTGAGTATCACGCGTGTGTGTGTGGGGAAAGGCTGCCCTCTTGGCTATGGAGCAAAACCGTACCTGGGCTGGGAGACCACAGACGGGTCTCTGTAACAAATGCTTCCTGGCACCTGGGAGTTGTTCCTGGCTTCAGTCTCTCCAGTCAGCAGTCTAGTCTTTGTGCATTTCTCTCCTGGAAGGGGTGGCAGGAGAGAGCTGGGACCTTCTCAAAGTAAGGCTGGATTTCTCTGATGTGGTGCAGACTGGCAGAGGTGTCTGGGAACAGGTCAAGTGTGACACAGTATCTTTCTGTCTTGTTTCGAGGACAGCTCAAGAGCCATGATTCCTGGGTGATGTCTGCCAACTTGTGAACTCTTCCTCTGGATCTGTGGCACAAATGTGTGTCTCTGTTTTTGGAGCACCATGAGAGCCCTGGGCCCAGCTTTATGTGTTTATTTGTCTGCTGAAATCCTCAGGAGAGCCCTAATCCCTCCAGTACTGTCCTTGGCTCCCAGGGTTTTCTCTCTTGGCTAGTGTGACTCTGGAGTTTGCAAGATGCTGGAGAGGGAGCAGTGGGTAGCAGAGGGTCAGAGGTGTTTCAGCAGTTTGGCCTCCTCTGTGCTTTGGATCTTAGTCAGAGAACCTCATTGCCCTTGGAGCAATGGTGGTGATTGCCACTGATGTTTGAGGTAGGTCCCAAACTCAACAAGTCCCTGATCAGCTGTGGTGGAACACCTTTTGGGTCTTCCCGGTGACTGTCACTTTCAGGTCTCTGCTACCAAGTATGAAGCCTGTGGAAGGAGGCTCAGAAATTGCTTGAGGCATGAGAGATTCTGTGTCAAACAAAGAACTCAAAAAGCTACTGTTACTGAAAGTAATTTTCCTGGAGAAGAGCACAGATAAACCTGTTCTTCTGGTGTATGTTGACACCTCTTTCAGCTCTGGCTTCAGTGGCTACTTATTGTGTCTCCCTTTCATCTACAAGACAGAGAAGGAACTGTTTCTCACTTGTTGGCTGTTTGCCCTCAAAGAATCCCCAGAAACTGCCAAATGCCATTTAAGTGTGTGGCTAGAGCGTGGAGTAGCAAAATGAAAAGAGGCAATACATGTGAGGCTCCATACCATTGGGGAATTTTGGGAACCAAATGCAGAATTTGTCCAACACGGATTATTTGATTCTTCTTGTGTAATGAGGCTGAGAACAGCTATACCATTCCAAGCACCAAGGCCTCCAGCAGAAGAATGCTTTAGAGAAGAGAACTCGTTCTGACCAGACACGAGTATCTCTTGCCAGGACCAGTCTTTTCTGTGCAGCCGTGTAATCCACAAGCCAGCTATACTTGAGGTCTGAGATTGTAGCTTAGCTCAGTTTCGCTGACTTGGACACGATATGATGGTGAAAGAGGCAGGAATGGACCACGCAGTGAGGTTACAATGGCAGGAAGTACTTCATTAGCTTATGGTCCAGGACGTGTAAGGAAGGAGAGCAACGAGACCTTCTAGATTCGGTCTTTAAGTGCCCTCCAATCTTCAGAAACTCCTGCTGATGTCAAGAAGCCAGTCAAGGCTAGGCTGTGCTCCTTGCTTATCTGCATCTTTTTTTCTCTTCAGTTGTGCCTGTAAATTTGTTGCTTTGTCTTGGATTCTTCACTGGCCTTCCTGCTCTGTGACTTTGTTTTGGCTTTCCCCTGGACTCAAAACTCAACCTGTCTCCCACTCTTTCATTTTTTTTTCCTCCTTTTCCTTTTCATTTCTACCAGATTTAGTTCCCTCTCCTTCTTTCTGAGGCACTGATCTCACACCTGATTGTTTCTTCTCTTGTGTCATCCCAGTCTTTGGGCTCCGTTCTCCCAGAGGAGAGATCCTAGCCAGTTCTCATATGCATAAAATGTCCCCATCAGAGGGAGAGGGTATCAACCATTTGAAATGTCATCTAATATCTCTGGAAGTGGGGACAGAAGGGAGGGATTTCCTTGCTTGATCTCCTTACACCACCACCAGATGTCCTGCCATGGGCAGCTCTTGGGAGCTGGGACCTTTGGTAAGCTAGGGCTCAAAGGAACTCCAACATAATTCACGCTTGCATGGTGCAGGGCTTGGAGCAGTAGATGCTGCACCCAACGTTCCTCACAAGCCCAGGAGATGCAGCTAACAATGTGGTTGAATCAGACTGAGAGGAGCAAGTGTTGTTGGGGTGAACCGGTGCATCATAGGCATTGGTTCTTACGTTCAGAGTTTAATATGCCAAAAATTTTCTGGCCCTATGAGATTTGCTGACTCACCAAGGCATAGCAGTCCCCAGCCTAGGAAGAAGTAGTCTGGAGCCTTGGTTGTTTGGGTTTTGTTTTTTTTTTTTCAGTTGGATGTTTAAAATTCATATTAATTGCATTTTCCTTAAAAAAACTCTCTCAAACATAAATTAATCACAAAGTATGTTAGGTCTAAAGTTATTGTGATCTATTTAAATATACAAAATAAGATACTAAAAATAGTCAAACAGTACATGTTTGCTGATACAGTTTGTAAGAAAAATCGTTGTACTTATCTGGGAAATGTGACGGGCTAAGCATCTGGAAGCAGTTTATCTCAGTGCTTAGACCATGTTTTGATCCTATGTGCCTCTTGTGCAAGTGAAAAGTGAGTATTTAATTTCAGTTTATTCAGCAAGTTGAATTCAGTGATTAGTTCAGATGGAATCAGGGAACTGATTTGGAGCTGAAAAAAAATTAATCTATTAATACACAAGAGGCCTGAAGTCTTAAAAAAGCAGTCAGTGCAATTTACTAACTCCTTATAATGCTTGAGTATTTCTTGTATTTCATAAATCAGTTAGCTCTAAACACAAAACAGTTTGTTCACTCACTCCCCTTTTCTTTCTGCTCTTAGGGTTCATTATGGTAATTTTATTTAAGTAATGAAGACAATTCCAGAATGCAGGTTTGGTGCATGCGCAGTCAGATGCAGGTGTTGTTCCAGCCAGAGCCTGGCACAGAACAGGCATTAATTCCGTGATTAATGAGAGAAAAGAAAATCAATATTCATCTAGTAAATAAGAAGTGCATTGGTTCCTGCGTCCTTAAATGGGGACAGTGTGAAGATGGGGACAGTGTGAAGATAGGACCAGAAACACGTGCAGACTGCTTGCAATAGGGACACCTTCCCTAGCAGAGTTTTGTGCTCTTGGGAAGGCCTGGCTCAGGGTGAGTGGTTCCCAGTAATGTCAGAGTCCTGCTTCAGGGGAATCACTCCAAAGACAATGTGGCGGTGAACAGATGGGATTATTTCAGGGCATTTGCTTTCTGGAGTCAAGCAGTAGAGAACCCCTTTGCTGTCAGTCATTCCTGCCTGCCTGCAGAAACCCTGCTCTGTGGTGTGCCTCGGAGCCTCCCAGCTCTGCCCCAAAAAAGGGCTGTCCCCTATCCAAGCGCTGCCCTGCAGAGTCAATTCCACCCTAGCTGCTTTGCTTGTGCCAGCTTACAGAGACAGCAATGTCACAAAATCGGGCAGTTCCTCATCTTTTTATGCAACAGCAATAATCAGCTTCTCTGTGGAGGAAATTTAAAAAGTTAGGTAGCCATAAACTTTTCAGAGTTACTAGATTCTCCAGCTGAGACCTGGACCAAACTGGCTTACTTAGCCCTTTGTGGATAAGGTAGATTGCTTGAGTGGTGTGTACTTCTGTTGCAAAGCAGTCAATGGGATATGGTTGTAGTTAATCTAAGGAAGATTTGTGTTTCTCTTGGTTTTTGTCTTGTGTGATTCCTCAGCTCCTCCTGTGGAATTGTACAGTTTTGAGAACACCGTGCCTGTGCCTCCTCCATTCTACTTGCTTGATGGTGAAGACAAGGCTTACAAAGGGGCTAGATAATTTTGCATCGAGAACAAAGTCTTCGTTGCCACTGCACTCTGAGCACAGTCTGATTTTATCTTATGCTCTAGGGCACCAACTGATGGCCAAATAGGACCAGAAGGATTTTTTTTCTTCTTCCTCCTAACCCTCCTCCCAACCTCATGTCCCTCCCTCCCCATCCCTCCACCCCCTCTTTTCGCATTGTGCATCTCTGCCTAGCCAGGTGTGTTACGGTACCACAGGGAGCTGCCATTCCCCAACCCCAGGGTGCAGGCCACTGCCAGAGGAAAGACTGAGCTAAGTGGATCGTGGGGCAGACCTCAGACAGCGAAGCATGCCGTAGGAGCTGGGCCTGGACAGACAATTGGTTGTACGGCAGGGTGCACGCACCAGAATGAGCACCATGTGTCTCCCAGCAGCACAGTCTCTTTGTTGAGGCTGGGCAAAAGGAGAGGGATTTGGACCCCATTCCTCAAGGCAAAGCTGTGTTATTTAATACCTGCCACTGACCCGGGAGAAGCGGCAGTGCTCAGAGAAGGGCTGTGGCTGGGATGAAATGTTGTTGCTGTGCCTGACAGAGCGGTAGGGCCTGTGGTGAGAGGGGGCTGCTGGGTGCCACGAGCACACACCCCTGTCCCTGCCCCCTGCCCAGCAGGAGCTGTCTGAGCAGGAGGGGCTGTCCAACAGCCTGGTGCACAGCTGAGTGAGCAAGGATGCCTGGAGGCTGCTGGCATGTGGAGAGGGCAAGGGTGGGTGGTGGGTGGAGGGCTGCCAGGCCACGGCCCTCGCTTTGCCCAGCTCTCGAGGGCTGCCATGCATGGCCTGGCCCGGGCTGCCGACCTGCCTTGGCCTGGGGTGTCTCGGGGGTCTCTGGGTGTGGGTCCGTCAGCTGGGTGGGGCGTGAGGCTTCAGACGACAGCAGTGCTGTCACCTGCCCCAGCAGGCCCCCGCTGAGTTTGCGGGAGGCTCTGGGGCAGGCAGCGGGCGCCCAGCGACCGGCGGCTGGGGGAGATCGCAAGGCCACAGCTCTGGCTCGTGCTGGTGCCCGGGCCACAGCGGGGGGAAGACAGCAGCACAGCTGCCCTGTGCAGCCTCTCCGAGCTGTGCCCGCTGCTGCAGTGCGGCCCTGATGGTGGGAGGCCCCTGGCAGCATGAGGCCTGGGGCCAGTGGAGCGAGCCCCTGAGCCATACGTGGGCCCTAGTGGAATGAGACCCCTGGGCCACATGAGGCCCGAAGTGGTGTGAAGCCATGGGCAGCCTGGGCCCCTGACTGCGTGATCCTGCCTTGCAGCTGATGCAGCAGCAGACGACCGTTCTCTCCACTTCCCACGGCAGCTACCTGAGCCCAGGCGTCGCCTTTTCCCCTTGCCACATCCAACAGATTGGTGCCGTCAGTCTGAACGGGCTGCCAGCCACTCCTATTGCACCAACATCAGGTGAGGGCCTGGTGTGGGCCAGGATGCAGCAAGTCCTTCGCTTCCAATGAACCTCCTGCCCCAGCACCCAGCGTGGTGCTCGTACAGGTAAAACAGTTCCCATATCCCTCTGGGCTCAGCATCTGGATTAGGCCACTCTTCTAACAATGCAGCCTCTGAGGACAGCAGTCCCTAATTGCGCGCAAATTTCTGCAACCTCCCTGACGCCCGCGCATGTTCAATGCACATTTTCTTGCCCTACCACTGTTCTCTCTGCTGCTGTTTTTCCCTTTGCATAGTAAAAAAGGACCAGGTTCCTAGGATTGCACCTGACTCTGAGTACAGCAGTGCTATTATTATCATAATCCCATAGTAATAATATCAGCAATAAATGTACATTGAGTTTGAACACCTATCAAGAACAGGGCTGTATCATGCTAGGTGCTGTGCAAACCTGGATTAAAAATGTTCCATCTCAAAGCTCTGACAACAGCCAGGACTAGCAATACTGCGCACACTCTTCTCACTAGTGCTGCCTCTAATTTTGTGAAGGCTCCAGCACTAGCCTGCCACGTCCACGTGCGGATTAGAAGAGATAACAGCTTTGAACACAGCAGTCTTGCAGGGCAGATGGCAGGAGGGAGGATAGGCTTTGCGGAACCTCATGGTTGGGATGGGATGCCTCTCTTGGGATGATGGGATGTCTTTTCTTGCTCTACAGGGCTACATTCACCACCTCTTCTAGGAACAGCAACCGTGCCAGGACTGGTGGCACCCATTTCAAATGGATTCACTGGAGTGGTACCATTCCCAAATGGACATCCAACCTTGGAAACTATTTACACCAATGGCCTTGTGCCATACTCAGGTACAGCAAGCAGGGGAAAAAAAACCATACAGAAACTTCAGGAACTGCAATTAGCTCCTCTTTTCAGGGTTCCCCACACAAAATACTTTTTCTAGCTCCCTACTGTCCAGGCATTGAGACTTACTCGGCAGCCGGGTGCGGGGAGAGAGAGACAGAATGCATGACTGATTCCCTTTGCTGTACTTCTGATTATGTTCTTCTCTGCAGCCCAGAGCCCTTCAGTAGCAGAGACTTTGCACCCAGCCTTCACAGGAGTTCAGCAGTATGCAGGTACCAGCTTCCCTTGTCTCCCTCAGGCCCTTGTGTGGCTGATCAGATCCTCAGATAAACAGTTTGTTCTGTCTCCTCGGAATACAGCTGTGTATCCAACGACCACCATCGCCCCCATTGCTCAGAGCATCCCTCAGCCACCTCCCATCCTGCAGCAGCAGCAACGAGAAGGTGAGGATCAGGGTGGGAATATGTCCAGTGAAGGGAGGTGGGATTTGCGTAGCTCATCTTCTGCACCATACAACCAATGGAGAGGAGACAACACTAACCTTTGTCTGCTCTAATATCGGAGCTAGGTTATGGAACCAACCATGTCTCTGCAGTGAGTGGACTGGAAGGGTTCCAAGGATGCTTGTCATGCAGACTTCCTGAGCTTATACCTGGCCAGATGCTGCCAAATACAAAGGGGACAGCAAGCACTAGAACACCGAGCTTTGACACCAAAGGGTATAGAGACAGCATCTTCCCTACACAGGCAGGGGAAAACAGCACATCCTCCCCATCTTTAGTGACACCAGAACAACACTGTACTCTCTCCAACATACTGTCCTCTCTCTTCAGCCTTCCTAGCGTCATGAGTTTGTTTTTCAGCTTATTTCAAATCCGGTCTGGACAGAATTTGTACAGAAAGGCATTCTCTGTCTGCTCCTGGTTCGTACAGCAGGTGTTAGGGAGGGAGCAGCTCCTTGTGCTCATGAGGCTCACAGGGAGCAAGTGAAGGAGCAGGCAGGACCAGGTGAGCCCATAAACTGGATGTGTGGCAATCCGGGAGATTTCCAGTTGTGGCTATGGCTTACGGGCTGAAAGCAACCACTCCATAGCTGTGGGCAGGGAACGCTAGCAGTATCTGCTGCTGTCCTAGGACTGTGAAAGCGATGTGCAAGGAGCTGTCACCTCAGCTGATTGCCTTCCAGCAAAACAGCACCCAGACACTCACAGAGTTACATCCAGCACCCCACGTGGGGACTGGGTAGGCTGTGAAAGTGACTCTGCTCTCCAGAAACACTAGCTCAGCGTATTGCCTCCCAGTTGGTCTTAGGGAGCTCTCAGAACCTTTTGCGGACCAGTGACTGAGAGAGACAAGCAAGGGGAGGTCAAGACAGAAAAGGAGGCAGTGCTGGGGTTCTCCTCCAGTTCTGTCCTCTGAGTTGAGCCCATTTCTCTTCCCTTTCCCTTTGGGGGCTCTCTGTTTTGTCCCTCCCCATTGCCCCCATGCCTGCAGGTCCAGAAGGCTGCAATCTCTTCATCTACCATCTCCCTCAGGAGTTTGGAGACAATGAGTTGATGCAGATGTTCCTGCCCTTTGGGAATATAATTTCCTCCAAGGTATTCATGGATCGTGCCACCAACCAGAGCAAGTGTTTTGGTGAGTGCTGATGCCAGTGGGCAAGGGAAGCATCATGGCTAATGAGGACACCATGCATTAGGCGTGACACCAACAGTGGCGTTACCGTCCATGCCTGTGTCCTGTCCTTCAGGTTTTGTAAGCTTTGACAACCCGTCCAGTGCGCAGACTGCTATCCAGGCCATGAATGGCTTCCAGATTGGCATGAAACGTTTGAAGGTCCAGTTAAAACGACCCAAGGATGCTAACCATCCCTACTGACAGCATTGAGCAACCAGGAGTCACTTCTGCAGCACAGGTAAAGCTGGCACCATCACGGCACAGTTCCTACACAGTGCTGGCCGGTGTCATCGGGCAGCAAGGTCTGGCTGCTCCCCTGTGGGGTGGGAAGCCAGGAGCTTGAAAGCAGTAACGCAGCTAGCATGGCAGAGGCCTCGCGTGCCAGGGCCCAGCCTCAGCACCCGAACAGGATGACCAAGGCAGGCCTGGAGATGATGGCTAGGTTCAAGCAAGTGTGTACATCATCAGGCCAGTTTGTGGCAATGAGGCAGGCACAAGGCCAAGTCAGAGGGTCAGTTTGCAGGTGAAGATCAGGATCAGGTCTGGTGAAGGTAAACGGGATCAGACATAGTCCAGTGATGGCCAGGCAGGTCTATAATGAGAATAATAAATAGATCTGACATCAGATCGGAAGACGGTCCAAGGGTTGGAGACCAGATAAGATCCATGGATGGGACAGGTGTATGGACATGTGGAGACTTGCCCTCCTGCAATATAGATCAGACAAAGACTGAAGGTACAGGCCTGAGCTCTAGTGAGACTCCTGGCCCACGGATGGAAGCCACAGGTGAAGCTGGTCAAGGCCATTAAGGCGTGTTAGTGCACTTAGGGCCCTGACAAGCAGATCGGTCCAATTTACCTGCCTGTGGTCTAAGCAAGGTTTCAGCCTACTTTCTGACCACTCCAAAAAAGCATTCATCTTCCTAAAAAGGTTTTAGAACCCAATAGTTTTGTTTCCAGTAGTTAATTTGCCCTGAAATTAGTCTGCAGATAATGCCTTCCAGGGTAAGAAGGGACAATCCCATGCTTCACAAGGACTGCAGAAAAGTGGAGAAATAGTGAGACCCTGAAGGGCCACAGAAGAGCTGCCTGACCCGAGAGCTGGCTGCCAGAGAGCTAGCTCCTACCAGCCAACAGACTGGGAGTAAGGCAGAGCTGATCTTGGTCTCTTCTAATTGGGGTCATCTTCGTCCATGTTTAAGCAACAGCAACTCAGAACCTGGGGTTTCCATAGATGTCCTCCTAATCTCCCAATTCCCTCCCTCCTCCCTTTCTGTTCAGGTGCAGGGAAAGTCCAGAGGAGGAATTTCTGCTTCAGGTTGATTTACAGTAAATTTATCAACTCTTTCGACACCACCCCTCTCCTTCCTCTGTTCCCCACCTACCACCTCATCCTCGTTCTGCCCTCCTCCCCAAAACATGCAGTTAAAGAGAAGGCTCAATATTTGCCCAGCAGGAAGATTCTTGCCACGACGGACTCACATATTTTCTGCTAATGTGGTGCATAGCAAGGGGACTGGAAAAACAGCAGCCCCTGGGGACCCAAAGCTCTTCCTCTCGGGGTATGCCTGGAGTACATGGACCAAGAAAACCCACTGGTGTATCTCTAGGTTACTGCAGTCATGTATGAAAACTGAGCTCCATCCCTTCTTCCCTCCTGCCCTGTCTCCTGGCCCTTTCATAGATAAATATATATATATATATATATATA
>VZSC01006820.1:0-48237 GCA_013398225.1 Steatornis caripensis | reverse complement strand
CTGCCCTGCCCTGCCCTGCCCGCAGCGCGCGGCCCAAGCGCTCGCGCTCCCTCCGCAGGCACCGCCCGGCCTGGTCCCCTTTCGCCGCCGGGGCTTGGCGCGCCCCCGCGGGGAGCGTCTCCCCCGACTCTGCCAGGCCGAGTTCTAGGGCCGCGGCCGGCCGTGCTGGCCTTGTAGCGCTGCGCCCTTGACCTCGTCTGCTCCCGTGCCAGGGTTGGCCGCCACCCGCAGCGTCTTTGCGTGCCTCCAGGTGCCCGGCGGGAGTCTGGCGGTTTTCTGGTGGCGAGCACGAACGCGTAAGATAAAACCGCGGAATGACGCCCAGAGGCGCTCGTTTGCTGAGGGAGCGCTTCCAGAGCTGGACGTGCAGCCCGCTCGAAGGGAGAAGGTGTGCAGGGGCGCTTTTGGGAGCGAGCAGTAAATCTGTAACAAAGAAATCCTTTTTCCCGAAAATACTTGTGGATACGTAGATTTAAATATTGATCCTACCCTGCCTCTGTCAACGGCTGTACCTGTACCTGCCTGTGTTCTTCACTGCAGTACTGCCGTCTGGCAAGGTTGGATTGGTGGGTGGGGTTTTTTTCCCTAGGTGCGAAATAGCTTTGTGGTTTTTTTTAAAGGGGAAGCAACTCACTGCCCTGTGAATTTGAAACAGCCAGTCTCCCCAGATCTCTTTATCTGTAATGAAAACGTAAATAAAGGTCAGATATTCTCTTCCTGCCTTCCATTTTGCACATTGCCTCTGCAGCTGTAAAACTAGTGTTTGCACACCATGCAGTGTATTGGGAAACTTTAAAAGCCTGGGCAGTGCAGGAACAGGCATGGCCAGGTGTTAACTGGACTGTAACGAGCTTAACAAGATATTGGTGTCTGTCACACTAATCAGATTGCTTATTAACAAGACAGCAAGAACCACGTCATTAACGTGGATGTCTTACCCACTGCAAAATGCTTTAGTTCCTTTTATCAAAGGTATATGCCAGTGACTCTCAAACTTCAAAAAGTGGCACGTACTCTGAGGTGTTTAATACTTTCTCATTTTTTTGTTGAAAACTGTCACTGATAAAATGTGAATGGGTATGGTTTCAAGGGGCTGACAGGGAATAGTTGGCCTGGGAAGAAAACGAAGGTAGCTAGATATTTTTCTGCTGCTTTTTTGTCCGTAATAAGACGTTACAGTAGAGTAGTTGTCACCCTCAGATTTCTTTATCGATACGCTCCCCTTGATGGTCACAACCTACTGAGAGAGATGCGTTGATAGTCATAATGTGAACTGAACTGTTCTTGATTTTGACTCTTCCAGGTTTGTCATCAAAGGAAGCCTGGCTGGAGCTGCTGTATATGTGGCGTATGATCAGGGGCTGCTGGGCAGTGGCACACAAGGTGCTGAAGCCCTAAGAAAAGCTCAAGCAGCACTGCCTCCAGCTATCCAAGAGTGGACAAGTTACATAGGCTGGGAGGTAAGGACTGTGCAGATGAACACAGTCAGCAAAACAAATGCATTTTCTGAGTGAGGAAGAGAAAATATTGGGGTGATATCCTGGTTCCAATGATGCTGGCAGGAGTTTTGCTGTTGAAACTGGATTTCACATTGAGAATATTTTGAAGAGGATTGAAATGGGAGGAGGATAAAATTTTAAATTTAGGGGAGATACATTGCTCTGAGATGTTATTTCAAAGGAGAAGGGGTAACTAGCCTGTGCAGGGTCAAGGAGGGGATTGCAAACATGCTCTGGGAGATACTTCACTATGTAGTGGTATTTCTACGCTTCTTTTGAAGGATCATATGTGCTTTTAAAAAAATAATGAAAAGATTCTTCTCCCAGTTTCTCAAGCTGGTAACAGTTCGTCAAGTTGAATTTAAATTGCCTGAAGAGGCCCTTCTCTTTGAGTAATTCTTACTTTTTAAAATCCTTGGAACAGGAGAAGCCTTTGCTGAAAGTTTCAAAAGCGTTTTTCATATTACAGACTATTCCAAACTAATAGGTAACTGTAAGAAGACAGCCGTGGAGGTGATTTTTTTAGGCGCACCCAAATGACAAGTACTGCCTTCTGCCCCTGCATCATAGTGGGGGAAAGAGCGAAGTGCAGACATTAAGCCTCATGTCTGATCCCTTTTGAGACTTAGGGAGAGTATGCACCTAAGTGTCTTTGAGATCTGAGATCAAGACGCTTCTCCAAGGTGATGTGAATCCTGTTACAAGTGAAACCCCTCAAGTGCTGATATTTTGTCTCTCTTTCTAGCTCCCGCCCACTCCAAAATTTGACTTTTCCCCCTCTGATTCGTGGAATAAAGGTAAGATAACTTCTCACCAAACTCTGAAAGGAGCAAGGGGCCAAGAGTGATGTGACTTACACCAGTCTCGCTTCGATACTGTCCTCCTAAATTGAGTGAAGAAGGAGGAGGTGATAGATGTTACAGTCTGGTGAAGGAGCGTTAGGACTGGGACTAAGGAAGCGTATTCTGCTCCAGGTTTTACCACTAGCACACTAAGTGACTTTGGACTTAATCTCTTGTTGTTCCAGCTGTGAAATAAGGAGGAGGATATGTGCCCACCCACCTGCCTTTTCTAACCAGAGGAGCTGGTGTTTCTTTTACCTACAAAGCTTGCTGCCCACCTGTGCCCCAAGACAGGCGTGCATACGCTATCCTAGAATCTAAGATTGAATGTTTCAGTGATGTATTTGGGGAGACCTGTGGCCCCCACAGTAAACAGAGTTAGCACTGGTAGTCATCAGGGAAACTAGAGCATAAAAATAAGTGATGACTTACTCTTAAGAAAGGTGAACCTTTGGTTAAAGATTGAAGAGTTTGTAAACTCTACAGATGCTAGTATGTCTGAATTCAGCCTCTGACTTTTCAGAACGGATGAGTATTCCCGTTATTATTAGAATTTTAGAGATCTCGTTTGAAGGCCAAAGCATGTTATAAATATCTAGTAAGTTAATTTATAGTTTTTACAGTGCAGCAAAAAGTCTTCATGTAATTGTGGGGAAACACGGTCCACAAATATTGTGACATGTTGTGGTTTAAGTCCAGCTGGCAACTAAGCAGCACACGGCTGCTCGCTCGCTCCTCCCTCCACCAGTGGGACGGAGAGGAGACTTGAAAGAAAAAGGTAACGTTTGTGGGTTAAGATAAGGATCGTTTAATAGGACAACACAAGGAGAGAAGAAATAATAATAACAACAATAATACTAATAAAATAACGTATGAAGTGAGTGATGGACAATAAAATTGCTCACCGCCTGGAGACCGATGCCCAGCACATTCCCGAGCCTCAATCCCTCCTCCCCCCAGCCAGCTCCCCCAGTTTATATACTGAGCATGACGTCATATGGTATCAAATATCCCCTGGACTAGTTCGGGTCAGCTGTCCTGGCTGTGTCCCCTCCCAGCTTCTTGTGAAAATTGACTATCCCAGCCGAACCCAGGACACAGGTCCAACGTCACCCATGGAGTCTGTGGCAAGGCCAGAAATAAAATGCAACGTAGCTCAGTTCTTTGTTTTGGTCTTGTGATTTGGTCCCTTATACTGGTCCTGAAGTTGGAATTTTTCTGTCACAAATGCTACTGAGACAATAAAGCTGTACTGCAACAAAGGATCGTTCAGGCCTCAGTGTGTTTGAAAGCTTCTGAGCTACAGATAGGTTTTTGTCTGTGTGTTTAGAGAGATCTACAATGCTAGAATAACATTAGGAAATATGGCCCGAACAATGCTCCTCTTGGGATAATTCTTCTCTGCTTTCCTTGCAGGAGTGCAGACAGTCATGGCTGCCTTGTCTGTAGCTCCCACCAGGGCCTGTGAATACACTATGGAAGGCTGGAAGTACATGAAGGATCTTGTCAAATGAGTGTGTTCTCCAGGGCTTGTGATTCTCTCCATCCTGTGTTGTCTTTGGGATGCTGCGTAGTCCATCCCTCTGGAGGACAGCTCAGCTGTGCAAGGGCTACAATAAAAGACTTTGGAACTTCCGCTTGGTTTTGGGTTGGTTTTAACATACGGACTGCAGTAATTGCTTTCTGTCTTACCTGTGATCGGAGGCTTCAGCAGCGATCATGGATCAGTTGTAATGAAGTGATGGCCATGCGCTAAGGTGCAGCCCCCGTTCTAAAGCTGCCGAACTTGCTAACTGAACAGCTTATTCTGAAGCTGAATTAATCTTGAAGGTGAATGCTATCTAATTCAAAACGAGCCATGAAGAGTTTAAAAAAAAATCTAAAAATGCAAGGTAGTGGTAAAAGATGCCATTTGAAAACAACATGCTTGTCTTCAGGCTAGCTGAGGAAGGAGTGCCTCTGTCAAAGAGCACGTTACTGATGTTGAAAGCTGCTTCCAGGTGGTCTGGGACTTGTCACACAACTGGGAGTAGCCAGTACTAGTTGCAATACTTCTTGTTGATGACAGCGTGCAATAGAAGTCAGTTTATAAGTCTGTGATGCAAAACTCTGCCAAGTCATAGGAAATGTTTAACACCCCCTCGGTCTGTTTGGCCTGTAGGCATTGCCAGTGTTCCTAGTACCTGAGCTCAAATGGCAAAAATCACAGTACTGTTTAACTGAAACTTTTCCAGCAGCTGATCCAAATGTGCCCTTGGGTGCATAGTCAATGACCAGCAGCACTGTCAGATTTACACCTGTATCTGAATTCTCATCTCCACAGCATAAGTTACTTGGAGGCAAGGGTCTAGATTTTAAAATTTTACTAGCTGTTGGCTAAAACTAAGTGGGCTTAGTTTGTTTCTCGACTTGAAATCTGCCTGCTGGCTTCTTTAAATGCCTGTAAAATAGAACTGGAAGTACCTTTAAGATACCGGCACCTCTGCATGTAAAGCTTTTTGGCAACTGAGCAAGAGAGAAAATGACAGTAACAACTAGCTGTCAGATCAACACAGGAAATAAACAGTAAATTTCAGTCTGGCAGAGGCTGTCATGAACATGTGACTTTGTATCAGGGACAGAAGGAGAAAAAACAGTTAATATGGAGAAAACCCATAGTTAGTAGCAAGAAGATTGTTTGCTGGTGGTGGACGTTTGTAAACAGGGCAGTCAACACTTTTTTTGGTAGAACAGAAGTGTGCAACGTACAGCTAAATGAAGGCCTAGGCAGAAAGTGGGTTCCTGGCAACTCATTCCTGCCATCAGTTTTCTCAGGATTTTTTTGTTACATGAGCAAAATAAATGTCTATGTCATGATGGATTAGGTACTAACATTTTGTTCTCATGGTGGAAATACTAGCTGGTATATGCAGGCAGGGATGAGGGTTGCTGTAAAAGGTAGAGACGTTTTATCACAGTGGCGTTTCTAGGGATGGAGAACAAGGATGTAGGATGGCAGGTTTAGAAGTCAGAGTAGCTCATTAGCAGGACATCTGTGGTGATTCATTCCAAAATACTTTTGAAGTATGTGTTCAGTCCTGCCATGTGTCCCTTCCCCTCAAAGCATTAACGGAGTAGCTAGGAAGCATTTTGGCAGCTCTTAACAACACTGCAGCATTCTCAGCATTGTGAGCTGTTAGGTTTGGTTTCCCTAGAACAGGCCATAAACTACATCTGCTGATAGTGCACATCATTACTTTTTAATCTTTCCAGCTATGGCCAGGACATGAAAAGGCAGGAAACAGAAGAAGCTACATCAGTTATCTGCAGTTGTCTTTTACCTTTGCTGCTGTGAAGAGTTCTTGCAAAAAGGAAGGCAGTACCAGTTGCTGCCAAAGTGAGGGTCGTCAGAAGCACAATCCACCAGCATGTCCAAAAAAAGCCAGTTCTCTGCAGGCTGGGCTCCAGAGGGAGTCTGGGAGTTGCATAGCTTAGCCCTATCAGGTCTTGAAGGTGTGTGTCTGCAAATCCCTTTCAAGTGATGTGTACTTTGTCATAGACCTTTGGAGCTGCCCTTCTGTACAGATCCACTGATGATGGAACATGTCTGAATGATGAGATACCTAGTAAGTTTTTTCCTGAACCTAAGTTAAAGTTTAAGCAAGAGGAATTGTACCAATAGGCAGATGGTTTGCCAGACTAATACAGTTCAGCAGCAGCACAATGTACAAGAAGCTATGAATCTCAGGACCTTCACCATGCTTTAATCTCTCCTTCCTACTGGCACTTCTGAAGCTGGTGCAAGGTGGAGCAGCAAAATCCTTCACTGCTGCTCACCTTCAAAGTGGCAGCATCTTCCAACTCAGATCTAAAATGGAGTTGCTCACTCTTGCTCTGGGTCCATCTTCATCCACGTGCTGGCAGATGTACTTCATCCACAGTAGGCCATCTTACCTCTGCAGGAACTGTGTGCCACGGTAGTAACATGCCACTAGAGAAGTGGATGGGCTGGCACGTGTGCATGCCCGGCCTAGGAAGATTACACAAGCACAGGGAGAGTAATTGAGCAAAGTGTATCATCTGCGTGAAACATTTTGCTAGCTTGCAATATGCTCGTTTGTGGGCTGTAAATGTTTTAATTTTAACGTTGATGAAACATTTCTTGAGGTCTGTTTTCAGTCACAGCCAAGGCATATATAAGGAGCACCGATGGCCTAGAGGGCATCCGTGTTGTAAGATGGAGTTACAGATTTATCCTGTGTTTTCAACCCTTTGCGATGAGATTGTGGCATGAGGTTGGAGAAGTCATTATGACATGGCATAGTTTCAGTATGAATCTGTTCCCTCTTCACAGGAAGCATCTGTGCATATATTGGACGGGTTGTTGTAAATGCACAGCTTGTAACCTCTCTGTCCTCAGGTCTGTTTGTCCCAGAGCTGCTGCTCATGCTTCCAAAACTATGGACAGATATTGTCCTGGCTGCTGGCAGCAGAGGCGGCATTTCTTCCACACCGATGTGCTAACAAAGTCACATTCTCATATGTGCTAGTTACAGAATGAGCCAAGACGGGTAGGTAGGGAGAGTAGGATGCATGCTTACTCAGATTAGGAAGTAGATTTAAAACACAAGAAGGAAGAAGGATTTGCGGGGGTTTTGTTTCCTTTTTTAAACAGTTATATGATGAAACTTGCTGCCAAGAGATTTTGGCTAAGGTATAAATAACTTTAAAAAGTGCTTAAGTTAATTCCTGGAGGATGGGTCCATCAGTGGCTCTTAAACCTAATGGTCTAGATGGAAGCTACAGCTCAGTAAACTTTGGAGTGCCATACATTGGGATTTTATCACCTGATGAAGGATTTCTGTACGTACACCCTGTTCCAACATATTTTTCTTTACACACCTGCCTCTAAAAGAGTAATACTGAGTAGGAAGGACTTTTTCATCTGACCTAGTACATCTGTTCGCCTCTTACTACATCTTGATGACATCTACATTCAAGAAGGGACTGATCCTTTCATACGATTGCTGGATTTAAGTTGAATGTTTTGCCGAGTCTGGTTTGTGACCTATAGAAATAATTGTAGTAAGACAGGGTGCTAATCAGATTCCTTTGCTGAGCAGACGGACTACTTCTGTTTGTGCAGGGCTGCTATTCAGCAGACTGGCTCCTGGGCATTCTGACAGTTACAGTACATTAAAAAATTAACTCCAGGTGTGAGACAGGAGCTGTCCGCTATTTTACAGCCCCCGTGTAATGAGCTTGCTGCGGCTTAGGCAACCAGCTTTGAAAACCAGCGTATCATCTCACATAACAAATAGCTCAGGTAGGGGTGCACTGGGAATGTGGGTTTACTGGAACAGACCTCCCTTCTCTCCCACTAGAGTAAGGGTCAGTCTGTGTGGGAAGCTCAGTCTACCGTTGACTACCCCTTTGCTGCTCTTTGGTAAAACAGAGGACTGACTGACTGATTTTCCAGAGCAGTGTTTAATTTTTACCTTGCAATTCACAGAAGTAACAAAAGAATCACCTCTTGTCTCCAGGATGGCCTCCTTGCTTATCTTCAAGTCTTTTCTGAAAACACTTACCTTCAGCTTGAATGTCCTGGAATGTAAGGGGGGAGGTAGAGCAAGGTTCAGGACTCCAGTGAATGGTTCTGTGCCTACTCCCCCATTCCACCAGGCCAAACTTCCCACTAAGACAATTCTGACACTGACATTGAGAGAGTCTTCATCTTTTTAGCTTTTGCCACAAACGAGATGTAATCACTTTGAACAAAACATGTTCTTGGCTTATGTATGCACACTATGTGCAAATAGGTAGAATGCTGAACCTCTGGTGTGCTTGGAACTGTATGCTTTTAATGATCTTCTGAACCACTTTCTTGCCCTTTGAGGACTGTTCTAAAGCTTCTTCATTGTAGTATGCTTTCTCGATGGTATTTTATGAATGATCTTAAGTAATACAAGTTATTTCCTAAAAAGAAAAGGAAGGTGTGTACCAGTGAATGCAGTTCTCTTGTACATCAGCACTTAGTAAGCATCCTGTTGTGCATCCATTGGCTCGCACAAATGCTTCAGTTGCCTTCTCGAGGCAAGAGAGCTGGCATGAGATGTGCTTTCTTATCCTCATGCTTCCTGCAGCGTTGTCATTTCAGCACAGTTCCCAAGAAGCACAGATGACACCCTGCACCACCAGCATCTTTAGTATGTTTATTATGGAGTTTTGATGCCATTTAATTATGGCATCAGATGATTAGTTACACAGACTTCCAAAGTCAATGAAAGCCTCCAAAACAGTTAGCAACCGCTTCCCACCACTGATAAAGAGAGGCTAGACTTCCCGTGTAGGCACACTAGGCAGGCCTTTTGAGAGCTAGATGCCGTGAAAGTTCCTCTATGCTAACAGCACAGACCACTCACTCTGAGTTACGCAGCACCAGATCAAATTTGAACCTCACACAGCTTTTGGAGATGTTTTTCCCTGTTTGGACAGAGCTGTTTGTTAGGTGACTCAATTAGCTAGCTCCAGCGGAGTCTGTCTTTGCAAAACAAGCGGCAGCTGACACACTTAGTAAGACCTACACTTCACATTGCTATAGCTTTCAGAGATCAGACAAACATAAAAAAACCCCTTTCTTACCTGAATTACCAGCTTGAGAGGCCACAACAGCAGCACTGAATAACACTAAACCAAAATACTGAGGGACAAACATGGTAGAACAAGCAGGATGGCTCTGCTGTACTGTGGTAACTAGATCTTTCATCGGAGGGCGCAGTTAAAGTCAAAACAGGCACGTGCTCGGATCTTGCTTGCATGCTAGTTAGCATCAAACATTCTCCATTTGCAGGCCAGGTATAGGTTTCATGTGCGAGTTTGAAATTGCTGGGAGATTATCATTAGCTGTAGTGCCTTGAATGCTAAAACACACCGGGCCTTTTCTTCTCAGTTAGTAGGAGTATTCCACCTCCTTTGAATGCAATTGCTTTGCTTTTCCCATCACAGAGCTTGCGTGCTTCAGTTTGTTTCATTTTAAGGACCAGAAAGGTTGGGACTGGTCTGGAAGTTGTCCTTCCATTGCTGAGACTCCCAACAGGTTTGAAGTGTCAGTGAGATTAATGAGTAAGGCAGGCATAAGCAGTATGAAAATAATTTTTTTGTTTTGTTTAATTCATTTAACAGACTTTAAAAAAACCCCTACACCTGAATGATTTTGGTAACATTCATTAGAACTACCTTGAGGACCCCAGCCTGCAAAAGGTCAACGAATGAGGATTTCTTAAAATCAGGGAACTCTCAATCGCTGTTTGAAAAAAAAAAGCGCCCCACGCAAACCCCAATTTCTGTCCTATGCAAACTCAAGTTAATCAGTATATTGATGTTTTACTGTGTGCTTTACATGCTACAGCAGTTGATTACAGCAGTAATTAACAGAGATGCAACCTGCTTACACCAGTAGTGGACATTCTGAGGTTCTGCTGAAGTTGGGTGATATTGTCTCTATCCCAAGTTTATTTGGAACTGGGGAAGAGAAGGCAGCTGTTTAGCTTCATCTCCACCTGGGCTGTGTAGATTTTTTTTTTTTTTTTTGATACCCCATAGAAATCTTTGCACCAGGCAAAAACCAAACGAAACCAAAAACCCCACAACCCCCAAACCAGAATTTGTCCGGTCATTTCCGTGCACTGGATTTAATAAAGACTAGATGGATTGTCATAGCCACTGACCGGGTGCAGCTGCTACCATGTCAGAAACATGCGTGTAGTCAGTGTGGCCATCTAGCCGAATTAGAGGGAAATGCAGTTCAGTTTAAAACCTGGTGGTAAAAAAGCCTTCATACTAAAGAATGATTTTCAGATGCGGTAAACATCATAATGAGATAAGGAGAGACTCCAGTTTGATTGGGTTTTGGTTTTTTTTCCCCCCATGGTGGTCAAAAAGGTTCTTTTATTAGAATAATTGTCCCCCAGATGACAAAGTACTATCCCTTTGGCATCACTCTCTATAGGCTGTTGATGCAATGGTCTGGGTCACAGGCATGACTTTTTCGACTTCTCCATACTCCTTAAATAGTAGACAGCAATGTTCCTCACGCTTATAAATGACTGTGTGGTGCTGTAAATAGAGCCTGCCATGGCTGGAGGGGAAATCTCATAACCCCTTTTTGGTATGCTACATCCTCATGCCAAGGACAAGGAAACATGCCTCTCCCTAAAGCTACAAACGGACAGGTCACTGGTGCTCAAGCTTCACGTTTCTATGCAATTCCTGCATAGAGAAGGTCTAGCTACAATAATATGGACAACCATAGTATATATCTAGTGGGAGTGATTCACTTGTCCTCGTGCTTAATGATTGATGATCTGAATTGGGAAATACAAAGCAGAGCAGGTCTAGGGGTATCACCAGTCTTTTCTTCCTCGGGGTCAGAGGTGAACATCTAAAGGATTAAAAGCAAGGAGGCACTGGATTCTAGCCAGAGCCACAGAATTATTACAGTTAGTTGCTACTAAGAGTAGCAGTCTGGAAATCTGTTTGCATTCCTAGTTTGTGTTCTAGTGATCCTACTAATGATACTAACAGGATTTTTTTCCTCTTTGGATCACAAAAGCCATCTTTGGTGGGTAATGCTAAGGCCGTGTTGCTCCAGAGATGACTGCACAAAGGCAAATTATAAATTTGGATGCGATAAAGTGACAGATCATTTGCACCAATCTTGATCATGTTAGTTCTCAACACATTCTTAAAATGATGCCAAAGCACAGCCAATGGCCATTTCTCATCTACTTCTAAGGAAATTATGGATTGCTAGGTAAAATTACTGGCCTGAAACTGGTGGAGATTTGGACTACTCTGATCTACCAGAAGCTAAATAAAAATGATTCTGACTTGCACTTGAAAGTTATTACTTTCACAAGTACCTGTGCATTTTTTCTCTTACAGAAGCTGTGCCGGTAACTCAGCACGTAGCCTTTTTCAGAGTGAAGAGTATTATGTTGCACAGTACCTACCAACATGAGACAAGATGAAAAAAATTCGTCACCACTTGTCCTACAGGATCCTATGTCAATTTTGCAGTGGCAGGATGTTCAAACTTTGACAACTGCAATCTACTAACATTCTCTCATGGTGGCACGTATGCTAGTGAACTTTGACACGTCTCAAGTAGCACTGTTTCAGTGTATTTCTGGGAGCTGTGTGCTACTGCAAGTGCAAAGGGACACCTGTAAGGCATTTTGATACTTTATCTTTGAAAGAAAGTTCCATGGTTTAACATATACCTGAACAAGTTAGTTTTCCAGGGACTACTGAAACAAAGCAATTAACTGTAAACTGGCTTTTATTTATGGAAAACGGAATGCTTCATTAACAAACATTTTAAATGGGGTATGAACAACACATTACAAAACAAATGAGTTCACATTGGATTGAGTGACATAATATGGCAGCAGCTTAAAAAAAAAATTACACTTACAGTAGCCCGGAAGTTACAATTAATGGTAACCCTGGGTAACAGATTCATTTCAGTTGCCACCTTGCATTAAAAATTAAAACACCTTCAGTAGCGACGGTTGAAACGAGGATCGTTAGGTCTGTTTGCTCTCTCCTGGCCAGCAAATCCTTCTCCTTGCATGCCTCCTCCATGCATTACCTGACTTTGGTTGCCACCTTGCATGAAACCTCCACGCCTAGAAAGTGATTCAGACATTTTAATTTTCTCTTGTGACGCCGGCAGTCAGGTTGATACTATGGGTATTCTTTTTAAACTGTTTGCGTGATTTTTCACTCTTCAGTAAGATGCACTACATAAAAACCATGGGAATATTTTATTATTCCCCGATATTTAAATAACAAATCAGATAACTAATGCTCCCACAAAATGTTTCTTTGGCCAGTTTAAATAGAAGAGATTCCCCTTAAAAGAGAAACAAACACTGCTCTTTTTAAAGTTCTTACCCTGACATGCCTCCACGATGCATCACATGGCCAGGTCTGCCTCTGCCTCCACCTAAAAAAGTTCAAATGCTTCCTTTATATCCACAGTAACAGTTTTACTTCATCTCCAATGATAATGACGCCTGTATTTTCTGCTTTACGTAGCACAACTAATCAGCTGTTGTGCAAGAAGCATACCTTGCCATCTCTCATGATCCCGTCCTATCATTCCTCCATCCACACTGCTCTGCCATGAACGATCTTGATGCCCTTCAAACTTTCGACCGTGGTCTCCCCAGTCACGTCCGTCCCTGCAAAAGTATGAAATCCATAACTTCCCACGTTAGCCAGAGCAAACAAAATAGATTCAAGTGAAACAATGAAGTCACAAACTTACTTAAATGCTTTACCAACGTACAAGCAAATCTTGTATTGATATTGCTATCTGTTAAGTCAAACCTCAATAACAAACCTTCTGTTCAATCCAACTAACATGACAAATAAGAAAATAAGATTTTTCTTAATCTGGTTTATGCTACATTGATGTCCCAGTTTACTCCAAACATCCCAGCTTGTTGTTTTAACCAGTCAATTTATTTTTGGTATCTTCTGTAGGCTGGCTTACTTACAGGACTTATTAAAAGACAAAAACACAACACAAAACCTCAAAATACACCCCACACCCTCCCAATCTGTAAGCATCTTATTAACTTGTTTTCTTTTCAAAGGGCTGACAAGATAGTGCTTCCAACAGCTACAGACTGGGGAAGAACCACTACCCTGAAAATATCAAGGTTTGATAATCATGTTAGGTAAAATTGATTGAAAACATGAAGACTTTCAGATTTGAAGTTATTTTTAGAAAAAAAAAAAGCCAAGATGCATGTTTTAATGCACAAGGCAAGCTGAAAGAGCTACTCATTTGTAGTCCATCCAACAGAGAACAGACTCAGAGGTGAAAGTTGGAAAAAAGAATCATACTTCTAAAAACTGCACCCCACTTTCACATATGGAAATACAACTTAAGACACACAAGAAAAAATATTTTCAGTTAAACATACTAACCGTGACTGTGGGGGTATCCCTCTACTTTCACTCATTCTTCTGTCAGATCCATAGCTACCCCAACTTTCCCGAGAGTCTCGTGAGTGACGGTCTGGTCCTCCATGGCGCTCATCTGGATAATGCTAAAAAGCAAAGAACGCTTACAGGACTGCCCAAAACAGACTCTTTAATTGTTGTTTAAAGATGCTCAGCTGTAATTACTCAATCTCAGAATCATTTAGGATGGAAGGAACCTCCTGAGATCATCTAGTCCAACCCTCCTGCTCAAACAGGGTCAGCCAGGGCAGGCTGTCCAGAACAGTCTCCCATTGGGTTTTGAGTATCTTCATAGCTGGAGAATTCACCGCTTCCCCATTCAATCTGTTTCAGTGTTTGACCACCTTCATAGTTTTAAAAAAAAAAAAAAGGGTGATTTGTTTTGTCTTCAGATGGAATTTCATCTTTGCAATTTGTGCTCATTGACTCTTGTCCTGTCAGTGGGCATTACCAAAGTAGAGCCTGGCTCCATCCTCTCCATACCCCCTCCCCCTCCCGTGAAGTATTAACGCACATGGGTAAGACAACCCCTGAGCCTTCTCTTCTTCCGGCTTAATGGTCCCAGCTCTTTGAGCCTCTCCTCATACAAAAGATGCTCCAGGCCCTTACTCATCTTTGTGGCCCCGGGCTGCACTTACTTCGGTAAGCTCTTATCTTTCTTCTACTGGGGAGGCCCAGCATAGGACACAGTATGCCAGATGGATGCCAAGTAAAGAGGAAGGACTGCCTCCCTTGACCTTCTGGCCACATTCTTCCTAATGCACCCCAGGATGCTACTGACCTTCTTTGCCAGGAGGGTGCAATGCTGACTCATGGTCAGCTTGCTGTCCACCACAGCTCCAAGGTCCTTCCTTCTCTGCAAAATGGTTTCTCATCTGGTTGGTCCCAAGCACATACTATTGCACAGGGTTAGACCTTCCCAAGAGCAGGACTTTACATTTCCCATTGTCGAACTTAATGATATTCCCCTCTGCCCAATTCTCCAGCCTATCCAGGTCCCTCTGAGTCTTACCACTTAGCCATCAGTAAAGGGCAGTTGAGAACTTCACAACTCCACAAAGTTAATCTCTCGCTGCTTGAATGTGCCTTGAAGGTCTTTCCCCCAACCCTCAAAAACATGCAAACATCTCTACTAGTTTTCCTGTTATTTCCATGCAGCCTCACAGAGTGAATTTTATGCATACTTTGTACACCTTTGCCTCTTCTACACAGTCTTTTGGAACGCTCTACCTTTTTGACACAATTAACTTGTTTTGATTTTTTTCAGAATAACTGTATCTAACTTTTAATAAACGAGTCTTTGAACTGAATTTCACCTTACTAAAGAAAACAAGACAATCTGGTTATCGATACGTATTTTGGGAGATACCATTTAATTCTTAACTACTGAAATTTAATCTGACACACACTATGGAAAACCAGGTTATAAGAAGTTAAGATGTTTCTGTAGCCTTATAAAGCAACTCACTTGTCCATCCCGATCTCCCATCATTGTCCTTGATCCATCTCTCCTACAGAGAGACAATCAAAATCAGTTTGTGGTAGTAAAACATTCAGCAGTCTATAAAAATCCACCTACATAACAACACAGATGAAAAATTCTGCTTCCAAGTAGTGCCGACGTTATCTATAAAAGGCATAAACAGCTGTAACACACGTAAACCATGACACATTTTGGATTCCTGGAAAACTCAGTTAGTCCTAAGGTATAAACCAAAATATTTTTGTTAAGATGCTAGGTGCCTACAGTATTATTTAGAAATTTTTCAGAATTCTACAAATGTGACAAACAGCACTGCAAACAGAACACTGAACAAGCCTGCCAGAAGGTTTAACTCATGCACAGTACAGATCTCTTCACGGTTATGTAAGAAAAAGTCCACATCCCCTAAGCCAGACTTAAAAAAATAAACTGCAAACCAAACACACAGTACAGTCAGCAAAATGTGACTTTAAATACATTTCTGTCTTTCAATTTCAAGCAACAGAAGGAAGGTAAGACACCAACCTGTCTATTGAATGGTCTTGGTAACGGCCACGATCCCTGTGATCAAAGTCATGGAAGCGATCCTGGCGACTGAAATCTGAATGGTACCTGTCATTCATTGCCATTCGTTTTGCCTCTGGCCAGTATGGGTCATCTCTCCTGAAGGAAAGAACATACTCAATTTAGTAAAGGTAATGACTTTTGATATTGTTCCCTCCTTCCAAACAGTGCAAACCAGCGAGGTGAAAACCCTCAGAGAGTATAATTTGACTGGGACTGTTAAACGGGATCATCTCAATGCAATCAACAACTGCTGATTAATGGAAGCTGAGAGCATATGGATAGCTTTTTATAGCACAGCTTGATGAGACAGAAGCTGGCAGCAGCGTTTTCTACTTGCATCATCTGTCTTTGCTGACTTCACCTGCCATCTATGTCGTATGGTCTTCTCATTGCAGATCGACGTTCTTGTTCGTAGCGCAGTTGTTCATGCTGGCGTCGCAGCTCTTCTCTTTCTCGCTGAATGCGATCTTGTTCTCTTCTCCTTTCGTGCTCTATGTGCATTCGTTCTCTTTCCAGTCTTTCTCTTTCCATCCGTTCTCGTTCAAGACGCTGCCTTTCGATTTCCAGTCTCTCACGAGCAATCTCAAGCCTCTCCCTTTCTTCTCGTTCTCGAATAGTCTGCAGGTGCTGCTGTCTCTCCCGACGCTCACGTGTGCTATTTTAACAGAAACAAAAAGTTACAGAGCTAGTATTTCAGCAAATAAAGGAAGTCAAAAAGTAAAAAACAGAAAAAAGAAAAAAGTATTAAAAATTAAAACCACAGTGACTGCAAACTTGTGTCAGCTCCTTGAAATCATACCTGGGGGTGGGATGGCAGGGAGGGCATGGAGGGAAGATGCTCAAGTGTACACATCAATTACTTGTATTTACAGACTGATCATATTGTGCCCACAAAACCCACCTGTGGGGGCAAATAATCCTATAGGGTCAGGAGAATTTGAATCCAAATGCCCCAAGCTCATTCCTTCTACTCCCCCCCCTGCAAAAAAACACCCAACTCTGAAGACGCCAGAATGGTATGCTGCATAGGATGATTCTGCTAAGGCTCAGAAATCTACCTACGAGCGAGAAACTTTTTCCTCTCCAGTAAGAAAACATTTTCTCCCTGTCCAATTCAACTTACTTTCGGTAAATAATAAAGTTTTGTAATGTGTGGAAAATGTTTTAGCATGAAATTCAGGTCACGGTTTTAGCAATGAATTTGAAGGATGGCCATTACCACCTTTCTCCTGTATTAAATATCATGAAAACAGAAATAAAACCTCACAAAAAATAATTAAAAATACCTGAATTAGATTCTTAACTAAAAAGATACAACGTAGAAACTTCGAAGGGTTGCTGGAATATCCCCTTATTTCTGTATAGATACCATGTATTTAAAAACAAAAATATTAATCGTGTTTTATTTCAAGCACCACAGCGACTTTGAATGCTATGGTAAGAAAGACAAGGTCTCATTCTAAGAAAGAGAACTTTTTTCCTGGTCTTTCCCTGTATATTTGAGTGGGACAAGTTTAGAATTATCACTTGATCTCTACTATAATGCATGCTCAGCTAAAGAGAGCGCGGTATACTTAAATCAATCTAAGCCACGAAATCTACAAAATGGAAAAAGAACAAAAAACAAACTGCATTTTTCCCCCCCGCCAAATACAATTTCAAGCTTAGTATTACCAGAGTCAATAACCAGAGCTTTCCCAATTCAATAGATACCTGAACCACAAACATATAACAAATTACAAGTAAAGAACAAAATCAAACCCCTTGTTTTCTCTTAGTAATTTTTATCAGACGAAAATTATATTAATTCTGGAAAAAAAAAAATTTAAAACAATTTCACTGTTCCTCTTACCGGCGCTGCTCTGCCTCCCTCATTTTTCGCTGTGCTTTAATTTTGTCAAATGGCACAATGCCTTGTCTCTCTCTGCTCTCTGATTTGCGATCCTGGCTCTTAATGCTCTGTATTTAATATTGAAGTAGAGAAACTTAATGGAGTACATTTATAAAAGGACAACTATCACAAACAATACTCTAAGCTCCTTTTTCATTCATACATATCATGCCTCAAAGCTTGGTCTCTGCATTTTTCAAAAAAACTGTTCTTTTTTTAATATTACAGACACACCATATATTAACACAGTAATACTTACTGTCCCACATTTGTTTGGCAGGATTTCACTGCTGAATATGGTATCAGCCGTATGAAAGGTACTTTACTAATTAAGATCTAAATACACATTACAGAAACTCTAATTGGACAATTCACTAAGACAAGCATGGGTTACATGTATCTTGGCAGGACTTAGTGTTTGTTTCTAAGGAAAACTGACACATAATGTTTCCCATGCAGAAACATTACTTACTCTGTCTTTTGACGCAGTTGATGTTTTCACACTAATAACAGGTTCTCCTTTGGATTTATCCATTACTACTGTTCTCTCTGTTCCTTTATTTCCTAAATAAATCAGAGGTTGATGGGAAAGAGATGGAAAAAAACAATCAAACTACATAACCTACACCACTCATTGCTATGCCAGAAGTTATGTTCTCTAAAATGTGAAAATGGGCATTTAACCCTCTCTTCAAAAAATCATTTTTTCACTACACCTATTCCAAGCGGTTCTGTTAAGGATGACACGATGTCAAACATCCTCCCCCCGTCTCTTTATACCTTCTGGATTTCCAACTAAGAACCGGAAATAGTTCTAGAATATTGGCAGTTCTTTGGAAAGAACTACCTACAATTTATTATTCATACTTCACCATATCTTTTACTCTATGAAAAAAAGAATAGCCAAATTACCTGACTTCATAGTTTTAGGTTGATCTGATGAACCAGACTTCAGGTCATCTTTGTCCTTTTTTTCCTTCTCATCTTTGTCTTCTGTCTTTTTAGGATCATCTCTTTGGTCAGATTTCTCATCTCTTTTAAGACTGCCAGGTCTATAGATAGATATTGATATAGATTAGACTAATACAGACTAAGAAAACAGAAAATTGAAGGAGAATGCTAGCAACACAGTAACGAAGTAGAATTCTGATGTGATAAGACAGTCGTAATTACATTTCCAAAGATTTCCTTCTACAACTTCCTACACCATAAAATAAGACAAACAGACCACGCTGTGCAGTTGTCATAAAAACCTGGCCATGATTCAGACATCTCAACTGGAGGCAAAAGGAAGAATTAACAACTCCATGTGCTTAATGCCCACGAAGTTCCTTATGCAACGTGACAATTATGAAGTGCCAACGTGAACCATTTTTGACAGGCAACTAGATGAAATAAAGGCAAAAACTTCTCATCAAATAGTGTTTAATAGGAGTTATGCCTCAAGCAAAGGACTTAGTGTCTTCTTCACTCCCTTAGTGTCTTTTTCAGCTACTTTCAGTAATGGTAGAGAGAAGAGCATAGCGCTGAAGAGGAACATGTTGTGGAAACACGATCTCGGACAACTGATCTTTAACTATTTGTGACCGCAACGACCTGACAAAGCCCTATTCTAACAAGAGAAAAATTTAATGAAGAAACAGTAACACACTGATCAAAATTCTCAAGTGGCCTTTCTTATAGATTATATAAAAGCACCACAAATCTTTACTAAAAAACAAACGTAGCTAAATTAAAAGGAGTACTTGAAAACGCAGCTTTCCAATGCCTACTTTAAAGCACGTGTTACGTTAGGCACTGAACATCAACATTAGTTTATCTTGTAGCAGAAGCTGGAAAAATGCATCTGTTGCTCTTTTTGAATGTTTGCCACAGAAACTCTTACTGTAACTTTGTTTTTCCTGACAAAACAACACAGACTGAAGAACAACAAAACACCTTTGGAGAGAGAATTTTTAGAACAGTACCTCTCACTGACTGCTTCTTTCTTTGCTTCGTTCTCTTTTTTTTCACTTGGCTTCTTCCCAGCAGGTTCATTTTTTGCCTGAAATTTATTTTGCACATCATCAGCGGAGAATGTGGTCTCCATCATTTGTACAATCCGATGGTAACGGGTATCTTTGAGGATCAGTACTCACTTTTTCTACGGAAATTATTTTCCCATGTAACTCTGTTTTGTGGAGGTTAGTAATACATTTCGTTGCTTCCTCAGCTGTAGACATCGTAACAAAGCCATAACAGCGAGCACCAGGACTGCGAGCATTGGTGACCACTTTTGCACCTACCACCTTTCCAAAATAAAGGGGTATTACACTCACTGAAACAAGTGCCTAGCATTTAACAGCAAGAAGTACAAGCTCCATTTCTACTCTGTTTTATCCCTGCCCATCATCACTCAGGAAACGTCTACTTTTAAGAGATTAACAAATACAAAAGGAGCATTGCTGGGAGCCAATCATCCTTCTGTTGCCAATGCAATGCTGCAAAAGCTGAATCAATACACAGGAACCAAAGACCGAATTCTGTTCTGAAGAAAGCCCATAGGAAAGAAAAAAAAAAAAAGAAAAAAAAAAAAAGGCTAACTTTACATCAACTATCATTTTGCTTAAGTAAAAACGTAACAAAAACTTGTAAGCCAATTTCCACCCACATGCTAATGCTAGCTCAACCGCTAAGTCCCATCTCCCCTCGAAAAAATGTTTTCATGTCACTGCTAAGAGGCAGACCGACAATGTTATCTACAATCTTGTTTAAGAAACAGGAAGTTTCCCCAAAAAGCGTTGCTTAAAAAAGCCCACATAAACCACCTATTTTCATAAATCGTGCTTACTTATGCTCATATACTCAATACAGTTCACTTCGTATTACAGAAACCAATCGTATTTCACAGAGGTGTCATGTTCTGAAGTACAGCTGAATAAAGAACATACTTTTGAGCATTTGATTTATTGCAGATGTACATTTACTTCTAGGAAGCTTTGCCTCTGTTAATACTCCAAAGAAAATAACAGTAATTTTATTTAAACGACTATATGTTACCATGGCATCTAGGCAGAGGCAAATACTAGGTTGGCTGTCACACAGTTTTTAATTACATTTACAATTTTGTGGCACATCTCAATGATCAATGTTCCGGGTTACCAGATGGAATTCTGAACAAATAAATGCAAGGGAAGTATTGCATTTTTATATAAATTGTTACGAGGAAGGCTAAAAACATTTTTGTCTGCATCACGTGACTTTCAGACAAACTTAAACCTGTGCTACACTTAATCCATTTCTGTACCTATTGTAAAGTCACATTTAAGTTCTAGACTATTTTCATTAGTTAAAACATTCAATAGCAGATTGCTAGCACATAGTTTTCTTTTACTACAATCTGCTGACAGTCATCTTTAAACAGGCTTTAAGGTTTGACAAAAATCCTTACTGATATCTTCTGTTAAACCAGTGCTCTCAGTTTCCCAACTGACAGGGAGATTTAACTTGCCATTTTGTCGATCATCAATAACGGCAGGAAACCTGCCCCACAAATCCAAACCAAACACCCCCTCCCCCAAACTACCTAAACGAGTGGTTTTGGGGGATAAATAAGAGGCGTTAAACACGTGCGTGTGCTTGCAGGGCTACGATCTTATCGGCATCACGGAGACATGGTGGGACGGCTCCTATGACCGGAGTGTTGGAATGGAGGGATACATGCTCCATAGGAAGGACAGGCAGGGGAGATCAGGAAGGGGTGTTGCCCTCTATGTCAATGACCAGCTGGAGTACATGGAGCTCTGCCTGGGGATGGATGTGGAGCTGACCAAGAGCTTATGGGTCAGGATTAAAGGGAGAGCAGGGACAGGTGACATTATAGTGGGCATCTGCTACAGGCCACCTGATCAGGAAGACTGAGCAGATGAGGCCCTCTATAGACAGATAGGAACAGCCTCATGTTCACAAGCCCTGGTCCTCATGGGGGACTTCAACCATCCTGGTATCTGTTGGAGGGACAACACAGCATGGTATAAGCAATCCAGGAGGTTCCTGGAATGCTTTGATGGTAACTTCCTTCTACAAGTGATAGAGGAGCCAGCGAGGAGAGGTGCTATGCTGGACCTTGTTCTCACGAGCATCCAGGAGGGGCTGGTGGGGAATGCGACGCTCAAGGGCAGCCTTGGCTGCAGTGACCATGAAACGGTGGAATTCAAGCTCCTTAGGGCAGCAAGGAGGGCGCACAGCAAGCTCACTATCCTGGACTTCAGGAGAATAGACCCTGGCCTCTTCAGGGACCTGCTTGGTAGAGTTCCATGGGATAAAGTCCTGGAGGGAAGAGGGGCCCAAGAAAGCTGGCTAACATTCAAGGATCACCTCCTCCAAGCTCAGGAGCGATGCATCCCAAACAAAGACAAAGTCAGGCAAAAACACCAGGAGGCCTGCACGGATGAGCAAGGAGCTCCCGGATAAACTCCAATGCAAAAAGGAAGCCTACAGAGGGTGAAAGCAGGGACAGGTAGCCTAGGAGAAATACAGAGAAATTGTCTTGAGTAGCCAGGGATCAGGTTAGGAAAGCTAAAGCCCTGACAGAATTAAATTTGGCCAGGGACTGTAAATGGAATTTTATATTTGTTTGGAAGTGAGTGACAGAATAAAAAAAGCAGTAACGCAGCCTGTGCTTTGGCAATTTTTTCCTTGATATCCCACAGTACTTCTGATAATCTTATTCCTTTCACTGGTATTTTAAGTGACAGGAGCTTGAGAAGTCTTACTAAGACAGTTTCAAGTGAAAAAAACCAAACTAAGCAAAAAAACCTCTTACCTTCCCGTATTTGCTAAACAGATTCTTCAAATCTGTAGCTCTGGTAGTGGAAGCCAGTCCGCTCACCCAAAAGTTTCTACCAGAACCACTAGCGGTGCGACCTAATTAGGAAAACAAACAAACAAAACTAAAGCAAACCCCTAATCCTAATTATTTCAACAACTACTTCTGAATTGAAAAGGACCAGTTCCACAAATCTTTTTAATTTTTTAAATCAAACAGCAAATGAAATGCAATGCGTAACATTCTCCCCCCATGATTCACACTCCTGAAGGCAAGTAGTATTACAAGTCCAAAAACTTTAAGATGGAACTACAAGCTTTGATACACGCAGCAGAAGTATGTTATGTCACTCCTCAAGAAAGAAACAGGACTAGGGCATCTCTGAAGTAACTGTGGCTCTTCAGAATGCACCTGGATAGATCCCAGTAACTCTGCACTTACAGGAAAAGACAGAAGACCTGCTAGAGTTGTGGGAAGTACGTTAGTACCCATGTATGCTCATGTCTTGCCCTCCTTATCTCCTCGAATCCAAAGGAATGACGACGGGATGCAGATTAACCGTACCTCCCAAGGAAAGACATTCACTATAAAGAAAGTAAGAAAACGTCTCTCCTATTTCTGCCCACACAGATATCACAGTTGGGGTATGAAGCCTGTGACTTCAGTTACAGCGGTCAGGGAAGATCTTTCTTTAATGATGCAAGAACTACAGAACACCCATCCAATCTGACATCTGAACTAGAAAGATAATTTTACAAACGCTTAGGTACTTGTAAAGTCCGAAAACCCAATGCCTAGTGATTAAAAAGTGTTTGAGCTGAACTCCCAAGTTTTAGCGTTTGCCTTTCATCGTGAAGCACTTACGGAGGGATACTGTTTCCAGTCTCTTTTGAAGTGTCTTTACTGTCCTTTTATCAGTCTTGGTAGAGTTCAGTTCCAAGGCTTCCATCAAAGCAGTGAAGCAGGTTTCAAGTCAGCTACCTGCTTTCAAACCATCAGCCTTTTTTTTTTTTTGGTGATATACAGAATCTCTCAGAACTGCTTTCATCGACGGGAGACACTTCTTCCGGAGCCTTTCTAAAATGCTATTTTATTCAAGTGTCTTTCCACTTCTTACTTCCTGGTAATTTTTGTCATGGACTCAAACATGAGCTTAGCACTGAGAACACTGTTGTTAGCATTTATACAAGTTCCCGAGGGAAGCAAGCAATTATTTGTGCCAATCTCTTTAAAAAAACAGAGGTCTTTTGTATAAAGGAGACTAAGTCTACACCTGCCACCTTCTAGTCCGAAGAACTGAACGGTCGAAGGTGTGTCATGCATTGAAACACATGGGAGATACATTGTCTTGGTGTTTCAAAAAGCTGAGCTGTAGGTTTCGATGCTTTTACTCCACATGCTTCATCTAGATTTTTAAAACAGCCACCTGCAGTTTACACTGGCACCAGCATCCTGGAGAAAGACGAGCACTTTCTTCTTTCTTCTATTTTATCAATGATTTTTTAGGTTATTTAAACTACGTTAATGTCCTTTTTGAATAAGCTTTGACCAGTCTTAACATCTCCAGTTTTTGCCCTCCCATAAGACCTAAAAAAGGTGCTCCTGCAATGGTGCAGGCCTGGGACTACAAAATCTTCTCCAACTTAGAAACTACAATGATACAGGTATCACGAGCCAACCCTCAGCGCTGGAGACGTCTTTCAGCTGGTGGACTGCCAAGTCCACCAAACCTATGAGCTCATAAATTAATTTTTCTACAGTCTTATTAATACAGCTTTCATAATGAATGCATGGAACATGGAAAACTCCTTGTCCCAGATAAAATCCTTTCATACAGGTGTGGAAATAGCAACGTATGAGTCAGAAACTGACTTGTATATAGGCCTGTTTCTTTCTTCTGGCTCAACCGCTTTCGTCTGTATGCAGAGAGAGTTACATAATCAAGTAGCTACCTCTTCCCAGTGCTGTTTAGTAAGCCAGAAAATTATTTAAACAAATGTTACGTAACACGGCACATCCTTTGGAGGAAGGTATGCAGGAGCAAGGTTGTTATCAGACACCAACGTTCCAGAACGTTGTTTTGAATGCAAACTTCAAGAAGAGTTTCGCCAGTACACAGAAAAAAAATACACTGAAGTCCTTGGGTAAATGACAGCATGCACAAAACACTCCTTTATACATTCTGAAGTAAGAGAACACAAGATTACAGACTGCAAGCAAGAGGTAAACAGACCCTAACGGAACTAACGGTGAGGTTCAGTGGCTCGCACATACAGGTATAACCTCGGATCTTAGAAAAAGCAGATGACAACGAGTTCAATCTGTGTTGTAAAACCCATTAGAACCAAACAAATTCCTCCTGTCCAGTCAGTAGACAGATCTCAGTGAGTTTCTTGCCTGTTACAGAAATCGCTTTAACTTACATGCTTGCAGTACTGAACTACCTGGCCTGCAGTACGTAAGAAGAATGTTAACAGTCAGTTTTCAGGTAGGAGAGAACAGAGAGGTGGAGTGAGCTGCAAAGACTCAGCAGCCTGATGTATTAAAAGGACGCACGATGAAAAGAAGGAGCAGGCACCTGACACTCGATAAGAAATCTCCATCCTGCTTATGATACGTATTTGCACTGTAAATAGCATCTGCGTGGACAAAGACTTAATAACGTCAATCTAATTTGAAGACAACATTAAGCTGTAAGTTTCTGTGCCATTTAAATGCATGAATACTAGATTCCAAATTATTTCAGCAAAACAGAAGACGGTACGAAGAATCACGAGTGTACACTGAAGCAAACACATCTGTGAAAGGCTCTTGACTCACTAACAGCTGTTGGTAAGCATCTTCAGCGCCACGAAAGACACAATTGCCACGTATTAACATCTACCTTTGAAGACCAAGATACAAACAAAAGGGTGCGACACAGATACCCTTAGAAAATGCATAAATAGAAAATATGTTTTAGAATAGATTTTCAAAAAATCCAGAAGATGTGAGCAATTTATAGTATTTCACAACTGCACAGATTCCAACGCTTTTCTGCTGAAACACCCCACCCAACACAACAACAGTTTCTCCCAGCAATTATTAAAGTTTTTATGTTTGAGAAGAAACATACCTTTCTCATCCTTTGAGATTATCTTTGTATCTCTGTCCTCCTCAACGGGGCTGAAGACAAAACACCAGATTATTCAAGTCAGAAATAAAAGCGATGAACTGTAAGTTATTAAAAATGCTAAAATTAAATACCTACCAGAAAATATGTTGAAAATGAAAATACACCTTTGTATACTTAAGAAATCTGACAAGAAATAATGAATTCATATTCTTACACAGACTTACATTAGGAAGACGTTTACAAATAAGAGTAATTTAAGAAAACAACCTTTAGAAGGTTGAGGAAGGAAAGAAATCAAACCCTCTTGTGTTTAAAAAAAAAATAAATCTGCACATGGAGAAATAAAACAGACTCTTTAGGAACAGGCTACAATACAATTTCATCAGTCTCGGTGGCCAATTGAAGGAAACAGCTTATTCGCATCACTTAACGACCAAGGACAAAAAAGATAGCATCTGGTCTATAACGGAGAAAAAACAAACCTCTTTTTCTGATCACCGCCCTCACTGGTTGAGGACTCTTTAGTAGCAGGGGATTCCTCAGAATTAGCTCTGTCTTCTGTTTTCTTGGCATCTTCCTTGCTATCTTTGGCTTCGGGACCTGCGCCTTTTTCCGCTGTTTCCCCACTAGAGGCTTCCAGGCCTTGGGAGCGTTTGCTACTCTGATCGCTTAGGGTCTCTACTACTAAAGAGTCAGAGTCCGGTTTCTCTTCCTCTATTGTCTGTTCACTTGTCTCCCCTTTTGCTACAACTAAATGCTTTGCTTCCTTCCTTGCCATAGCTTGTGCCGATTTGCTGTCCAAATCTAAAGCATCTTCCTCCAACCGAGCGGCGGCAAGAGCGTCCTCTTCCTCTGCTAGCCTCCTGCCTGGCACCACGTTACTTGCTTCCTGTGCATGTGGCCGCTCCGCTTCGGAAGTTTCTTCGTTAAGTAGTTCAGATTTACAACTTTCCCCCAAAATGTCGAGTATTTTCTCATTTTCTACGGATTTAACAGGAATAGAATGGCAAAAGATTTAATCACCAGGGAAACACAGCAATCACAAATGTGGAACTGGCATGGCTGCCACACTAACACCAAGAGAACTTCTAAGCTACACAGAGATTGGAAAACCCTAGTGTACACAGCATTACACTACTACGCTAACTGCTGTCTGAGAAACTACCTAAATCAGCTCTAAAATGTTAACGGGGAAGAAAAACGCCCCCACAGATTTAACAAAAAACCTTCTGGCTGATCCTTGATATTCTTCACGAAATCGTTCAGCTCTGTTTCTTCTCTAGTTAGCTTCCAGAGTCCGAGATGCTTAACTGAACGTATCAAGGCACTGAGAGTTCAATTTTAAAATTCTGTGAAATTCTTTTAGCAGACAGTCCAACATGAGAACTGGGCATCTTCTGATGGTGCATGAGTGTGTTTGCAGTCCAGAAAGTGAAAAGTATCTGTATGGAATTTCCATGAAGAAACTCTCTTCTTTCTTCTGTATCCAGTAACTAATCTTTACATTTTAATGCCCTACAATATCTTTTTACTGCCTTCACTGCCGTCTACTTGGTAACAGAGTTAAGGTGTGTGCGATATCACAAGATCTGTTTACAAGTAGAATCTTTAGCTTTTAAACTGTGATTAACCTCTCTAAATCCATTTATGTAGTTTAACAGGTTTTTAAACCATTTCATTTCACTGGCAGTATTTCAAAGATGACAAGCATCACTTCACAGATCTGGGGATATGATTGGGTTTCCAATCTCTATGACCCTGCATGATCTGGATTGTCCATCATAAAAATAATGCAAATTATGTTTGTTTGCTTGGTTTTTTAATAGTTAATGGTTTAAAAAGCATTAGTTGAAACGACAGGAATATGTTTTTCTTTAACAGTACCTGGCTCCAACTGCAGCTTCTCCATTTTCTGTTTGGGAAAATAAAAACAGAACAAGGATTTTATAAAACATATTTTGTAATACAGAATAATAGCGCCCACCCCACCCCCGCCAATCCCGAGACTGAAAACTACACAAATTCACTTACTCATTTAGCACTTTTTTTCACTATCCACTGGAACTAAGTATTTTATATAGGTAATTTTTCTGGCACATTAAAGCCAACTCAAAATATCAGCTACAATTGCATTCTCATATCTAACTTCGAATGTTCAAGAGATCAATAAAGTATCTTTGTGCACCGCATCAACTGCAGAGTGAAAAACAAACCCAGCTACTATTTGATGTAATCAGCAGGAGAAAGAAGAAATCAACAGTACAAGACCCTTTTTATTTGCCACAAAAGCGGAGGAAGTCTTGATAGCTGACTGAAAAGTACGGGGAAAAAAACGTAGGGCATTCTCATTTGACAGACTGTATTCTGAGCAGGATCATGTATGTTTTGGGTTCCGTTACGATTTCGTATTACAGTCATGTTTTCTTTTTATGTAGTATGAGCACAGAGTGAATACTGATAAAACCAATCCGAAATACAGTGACATTTTCAATTTACCTTCATTTCAATTAAATCAGAAGAAGAGGCATCTAAATTGTTTTCAATTTCATCATAATCTTCCTACAAGAGGAAAAAATGAATTATAGCATTTCTTACAAAAAGTAACACTAGCTTGCGGACAAATACTACTCCATTCAATTCCCTAGCAATAATACAAGAAATATTTTCCAGTATTTAACAAATCTCAATTGCTACTTAAGATTGTGACCCAAGAATGTGGAGCAACATATAAATATTCCTGACGATTAAATATCTTTCTCCAGTTTTATTTGAAGTTCAACACGACATTGTCTACTTCAAAGTTACTCTTAGAGATTAGATTTATTTCATATTTCTGGGGTTACTGTACATAACATGTTTTTCCATTTTCCCACTTTTTTTACTTGCTTAGTTTCTCACTGAAAGAAGTAGTTAGAAATGAAGCTGACTTAGGTTTCTGCTTTTCCAAAAACAAAACATGTCCCCAAAATTTTCTTTCCTTAAGAGCTGATGGTAACACTCAACCAAAGCTCATTGGTTACATGATTCACAACAGCTCCAATTTACAGAACACCAGAAAATTGCCTTTCAGGTTAACTGGATGTTGTCGCAATGACTCTGTTTTCTGAAGGTAAATGATAGAAAGTTGAGGCAGACATCACAGGCCTAAAATAAATAAAAAAAAGCATAAGGAGGCAAGGAAGGGCAATACGTTCAGTTTTGGGAGTGAAAAGCCTAAAAAAAAAAAAAAAAAAAAGAAACCACAAGGATCCAAGGAAGGACAGTATTTGGGGAATGAATGTAACACACAGACCACCCTGTTCATTCAGTAGCAGGAGATGGTGCTGTCTGTAAAAGACACTGCAAGCTGCTCTCAAAACTAAGTCAAAAGCCTGGAAATGTCAGAACAGGGCAACGCACGATACATAAAGATCGTCTTGTTTTACTAATCTCTATGAGAAAACTGTACAATTCTTTAAGCCAGAACATTATTTCTGCAGAAGGGATTTCCAAATTATCTGAGTTGAAAACCTATGTCTCTCTCTCGCCATATATATTACATATCTAGACGGCTGGGTATGGCAGGGGGGTTTGAACTAGATGATCTTTAAGGTCCCTTCCAACCCATAAAACGTAAGAGCTGCTAACGTGAAACAGAATCTCACATTCACGTCCTCTTCTATTACACGGAAATAACTCTTCATGGGCCCATATACTTATTACCTTCTGAAAATTTACAAAGATCTCTACTCACTCACCTCATTTTCTGTTAGCTGATCTGGAAGTTCCTTCATTTCTGCCTCAACATTGTCTTTGTTATCAGACAGAGAATCAAGAATATTATCAGGACTATAGTCTTCTCCACAGTCTACAGCACTGCCGTTATCTATTTCAGCTTCATCTAACACACTAATATCCATCATGTCAATATCTTGCAAGGTATCCAGACTTGCTTCGATATCCTCCTACAGAAAGAAAAAGGGTAGGTCTGTATTTATTGCGGGTTAAATGATGCATATTCTTAGTAACAGCAATCATGATTTCACTTACTTGCCCATCTCTAGAGTTTTCCTCTAGTCCATTGTCTTCAACACCTTCTTCTTCCGGTTTTCTTCCTAAAAACAGTGTAACTGAAGTGAGATATAGCACTGAATTTCGTAACACGTCTACTCTTTGCTGAATTATCTATTCAACACTGAGTTTGTTTCAACAAATAATCATTAAGACCCCGATACAGAAGTGCAGATCTGTCTGGATATAACAGAGGATGACTTGCCACTCAATACAAGTGAATGGCACGAGCGTGAACTAGAAGTGGCACAGCTACACTTTTCAACAGCTACATTCCTCTCATTCCACAACACTTCAGTGTGTAAAAAGACAACAACACCGACTAGGAAGGTGTGCCATTTAAAAGAAACATCCTATTAAATACCTCCCTCTTAGCATCTAAGTAATTACATAAATAATAATAATGAAATAATTACTCTTCACTTCTAAGACCTTGGGCACACAGAACATGTTTAGGCACATCTACCACCAGCAAACTTGTAACACTATTCAAAAGCAACTGCTCTATTTTCACCGTTATCTTAAAGGAAGCACCTTAAAAGTAAGTTTCAGAAACTATCTTTTAAGAATTGGCTATGAGCAACTCAAATAAACCAAACGTAACAGAGCCCACATAATATTTAATGGTTTTGAAGCAAAATATACTTAAATCGCTAATAAGCAGTTTCAGAACAGTTTATTTTCAAAACAACTGTTACAAAATTAAATAGGACACTAGCAAAAGTTCTACGCATTTGTGCAACGACGGTTCTAACTATTCTGACTGTAATTTCTTGCATCTAAAAATGCATCCCAATGATGACGGAAGTTCAAGGGCTTCTATGAAAAAACAAAAATGTATATAGTTACGGCACGGAAATTAGTACCCAGGGTGCTGTGAAGCCATCTTGATATACACTGGCAGAGCTCTCCACGGGAGCTTAAACTGCAGCTGTTTGCTCTGTACCTGACACAGTCCTACACTAGCAAGTACAGAAACACCTGCAACTTACAGTCTCATCTACAGGTTTCAAGACTTGTTAGTTAGGTGTCTTACTATCATTTAAACTTTTTATCGCTCACTAATGCGACAGTTTTACCGTTTTCCATAAGGGAAAAAGCACTTCAAAAAAAAAATTAAACTAATGAAACAAAAGAAATCAACGTCGCACGCTAAGTTCTACCTACACGGAAACAAACCGAACTGTATTTGTCTAGACTCCATACCTTTGCTAGTTCTTTTTGGCATTCTCTTGTTGGTCAGTTCTGAGGCCACAGGAATTTCATCAGGATCTCCTCCTTCATCCTCAATGGCCTATCGGAGACAGCAGCGGGACATCTATTGTATTGTTTCTTGGTGTGCATTTGTACTGGTTTTGGGTGAGACACAGTTGAATTTCTTCACGGTAGCGTGTATGGGCTATGTTTTGGATTTGTGCTGAGAAGCGTTGATAACACAGGAATGTTTTAGTTGTTGCCGAGTGGTGCTTACACAGCATTAAGGGCTTTACTGCTTCTCACACTGCTCCACCAGCGAGCAGGCTGGGGTGTTCCACAAGCTGGAAGGGGACAAGGCCCGGACTGCCGACCCCAACTGACCAAAAGGATATTCCAGACCATATGATGTCGTGCTCGGAAATAAAACTAGCGAGGGTATAAGCTGGTGGGGCTGCCATTACTTGGGGACTGGCTCAGCATCAGTCGGTTGGCAGTGAGCAATCGTTTTCTTTTGTATCACTTGTGCTTCTTGGGCATTTTTTTCTTTTTCCTCCACTCTGTCGGTTTTTTTGCCCTTCCATTTGTAAAAATTCTTAAACTGCCTTATATCAAATCACGAGTTTCCTCACTTTTACCCTTCCAATTCCCCCGTGCACCCTGCTGGAGAGAGGGGGGCGAGCGAGCGGCTACGTGGTGCTTAGCTGCCTACTAGGGTTAAACCGCAACAGCATTTTTAAGGATTTGTCAGGTGGAACCATTAGTGTCTTACCCTAGTTCAGGTGATACAGCCAGGCAGCCACATCAGCCGTTACAAATATTGGATAGTAAGGTGTTGTAACACAACCCCACGGCAAAATCAAGCTGTGATTGAGGAGCAAAGTTCCACTCATCTGTAAACAAGGCTCCCTACTCAGCAGAAAAGTACTTTAACTGTATAAAGCTGAGACTGACTGCTACAGGAATTCAAGCGCATCCAATAGTATTTTCTTCTCAACCTGCAGGCCTACAAAACCCATAAAAAGATCAGAACCGACTACGCCGTTCTGGCCTCAAGCCTGTGAAAATACATTCTGGAGAGGTCGGAGAGATGGATTCAGGTGAAGCGTGTATAGAGGAAGCAAGAGAAGAGATACGGGAAAGGGGAGCGTGCGTATATGCTGGCGGAACGGGAGAAGCACTTGAGGAATGCCGCGCGAGGGGAACGAGGGGAAGCCCGGAGCCACCGCGCAGTGAAGTCTCAGCAGCCCTAGAAAGGGACGGCTGAGGTGCGGGCGCCAGCGCGGGTGGCCGCACGCTGGAGCGCGAGCAGGCGGCGCGGGTCTTCGCTTGGGGTGGGGGGTCGGCACAGCGGGAAGAGGCAGCGTCGCGGCGGGGCTGCTGGCAATCCCCGCAAGGGCAAGGGCAACGGCTCTACAGCGTTCCGAAGAAATGGGCACGGTGGTGCTGAAGGACACCTCGCGGCTACCCGGCACCGAGAAGCAGCGGACACACGGCGCCGCGGCCCAGCTCACGCTCCCCTCAGCGCTTCCCTCGGCTCGGGACGGCGGGTTAGAGCCCGAGCGCGCATGCGCCAAGCGCCCTCGGGCTGGGGACAAAGGACCCGGATGACACCTCCCCCTCCCCCGCTGGGTTTGCGTCTCACCTTCCTCAGCCGCTCCATGAGAACGCTCTTGTTGCCGCCGCTGTCTAGATTACGGCGTTTGAGCTCGGCCCGCAGGTCGATAACTCGCAGCTCGCTCAGCCGCCGGGTTTCGGGTTCTGAGCCGAGAGCCGCGGCCCCACCAAGGGATGTGAAGTCCCCCAGCCCGGCCGCTGATTGACTCTCCGCCATCAAGGCCCCTTCGATATTCCGCCTCAAGCCCGAACGCGCGGGAGAATACGGCGCAATCGAGCAGCTAACCTTGCGATCACAGCACAAAATGGTGGGGAGGCCAAGACGCGCCGAGGGAGAGGAGGGAGGAAAAGCCCGCTACGCGCAGGCTCGGAGAGAAAGGCGACGACGAGCAGGGAGAAGGCGGGGCTTAGAGGGAAACTGGAGTGACAACTCTTCCGCAGGCGCAGACGGCGTATCGAGCTCGCGCATGCGTACGAGGGCCGAAACAGACTACGGTTGCGCATTTCTGCGGCGAGGTAGTCGAAGGACCTCGTGCGCATGCGCACTACAACGACATGCTCACGCGCGGGAAGGTTCCTCTGCGCGTGCGCGCAGCGCTCTCGGGCATTCTGGTCAACGCGCGTGCGGACTGCCGTTCCTTTCATTCCCTCCCCCTTTCTCTTCCCCGCGTCTCGCTTTCGCCACCATTTTGTGCTGCATCTGCGGCTTTTCGCCGCTGTTTTTATCCTGTCTTGCTCCGTGCGTGCGAGTCGAAACAACGGCCCCATGGCGGAGAGTCAGTCAGCAGCCGGGCATGGAGACCCTGCGTCCCTGGGTGGGTCTGGAATCTCCAGTTCGGAGTCTGAAAACCGGCGGCGGCTGAGCGAGCTGCGCGTTATAGACTTGAGGGCTGAACTCAAACGCCGCAATCTGGACAGCGGTGGAAACAAGAGTGTCCTCACGGAGCGACTTAGGAAGGTGAGCAGGGAGACGCGCTGGGGCTGCCGGAGGGGAGGTGTAGCCGGCGCGTGCGCGACGCTAGCCCGCAAGGCGCCGCTGAGGAAAATGGCGCCAAACGGCCGTAGAGCAGAGGGAACGGGGTTGCGGGGAGCAGGGGGCGTGCGCCGGGCTCTGGGGGTGGTTCCGTGGAGCCTGCCAGGCCCAATGCGAGCGTTGCGTGCGTGGTGAGCGTGATGCCTTGCTTGGCATTCCCAGGCTCGCCGATCTCGTGTGGTAGCGGTGAAGTGTATGCGTGCGAGTCCGGCGTTTCCATTTACGCAGGGAGGCACCCTCCGATCTCCTAGACCTGCATGGCACAGCGTCTGTGCCGTGGTGCGCGGCGCAAGTGTTTCTAGCGTCGGGTATCACTGGGCTTTCCACCGTGCGTTGAGCTCCTGGATTTACAGCTCTATACCCTATCTGCCAGGCTTTTTGCTGAGTGCTGGGGTTTTTGTTTGTTTGTTTCTTTCTTTCTTTCTCTGGTTTTCTAACCGGTAGCCTGTACAGTGTATCCTCATCAGAATGTTTGGTATGTTAGTAGCATGCAGACAGACCGCCTTCATTGAACGGATGCTTGCTGTCTCCTGGAGCCGAGATTCTTACTCTGTTGTAACGCTCTGGGTATCTGTGTGCTGTTGCAAACGCTGTAGGATTGACTTTTTGTCTATAGATTATGCTGCTTACTGCTTTCCAGAAGCTTTACACCAACATGTTACTGTTTCCTGCGTGTTGCTTTGATCTGGTGGTCTTTGGTTTGCATATCCAAGTTGCTGCTGTCTAATTCAAAGCGCTAGATTCTTGTTTCGGTATTTTTCTGCCTATGGTGTCTAGCTCTTAAACTCAACAGAAATGCACAAACGGAATTTTTACGTCTGTCTTGATACCTGTCTTTATCTTTCCCTCTTAATAGGCTATTGAGGAGGAAGGGGGAAATCCTGATGAAATTCCAATGGTTTCAGAAAATATCATGAAGAAAACTCCAAAAAGAAGCAGCAAAGGTACAGGGCAGTTAGAGAGGATCTCCACCCCGCCCCACTTGAGTTTTCTGGCAAATTCTACTCGTGAAATGGAGCCTTGCTAATCTTTTTTCTGAAGTCTGCTTTTCCTTTTGGAAAAGTGCTAGGTTTAGTTTTGGTACTGTTGCTGAACATTTTGCAGTCCCAAAGCTATAGCTAATACTACTTACCTGAGCAAGATTTGGGTAAAACTGGTTCTCTGGAAGAAATTAAGCACAGATGAATATCCTCTTACTTTTTCTCACCTTTAATGCGCTATGTTTCTGGCACTCTTTCCCACATCTGTGCTTAGGTTGCATGGGAGGGGTGGTATGGTGTTTTTAACTTACCGGTCATTTATTCACAGAACATCCTGTAGGCCACTCAAAGGATCTGTCAATGTGTTGTTAGCGTTCGCTAAAATTTGTAGCGGGAATTACTAAGTAATGCTGAAGCAGTGTCCATGTTTTTGAAGTAGATAGTTGTTTTTATACAAGACTGTACCTTTACTTTTGAGAAATATAAGAGGGTTTTTTTGAGGTAGAAACGCAAGTGTTTCTAGCAAATTCAGAATAACCTCTGCAGTGCGTTACGTTTATGCTTCATAGCTAATAGCAGTCTCATTTTTTTCCCCAGAAGCCTAGTTTTTAATCAATATCTGAAATTGGATATGCTTTTAAGGCTTTCTCTACGCATGATTTTTCCAATGGTGAGACGTAGTCTTACATAATCCTTATTTTTTAAAAATAATCTGCTATTTTTATAAAATTGATTAATTAGGACAGTTTGTTATTTTGTGATCAAATAATATTGAAATTTACGTGTGTATTAGAGCTGAGCAGAATAACTAGTCTAGATGAAGAATTTCAATTAAGTTATTTTGGTTTACACAAAATGTGAATTTGTGAGGTGAAGCGTGAATGTTTGGCCAACTAATTTGTTTGACGCAGATTTTTGTTGTACGTCCATTTTGGAGTGATGTTTCATTTGCTTGCAAACCAAGATGTGAAATCTTAACTGGAAAGAGAATGTATCTCACATTTGTGGGTAAAAGCAGAGAGGTCTTTGGTAATCACGTTCATTTTCAAGTCCCAGAAAAATACCTAAAGTATGTTATAGCTAGCACTTTTAGTTTTGGGATGGAAATAGATGACAATGTGTTCCTCTTAGCTCTGAAACTCCTTTCCCTGTTGTATTGTAATGTGCTTGTAGTTTTCAATGAAAATAACATTCATAAGAGATGAAAAAACTACTTTGCTCTGAGTTTGAGGAGTTACTATTTGGTGCTGAAACTCGTGTACTGTTTTAGGTAATGTCAGTTCCGATATTATGTGTCCATCTGGTGAATGGAGCACTGCCAGTAATGCTTACACTTGGAGTGGTTTTTTCCATTGTTTGTGTTGGGCTTTTCGTTTGGTTGCTTTTTTCTTTTTTTCCTCCTAGTAAATGTCTGTAAAGAAGTGAAAGGTTGAGATAGTAAATCACTGCAATCTCAGCTGAGCCAAATGTTCTGGGGCGTGCACAGCGGTGCTTCTTGAACTCATGACAGACCTTGGACTGTAGCATGTTTGTCAGTTCCTGAACTGGGATGGTATATGAACGCTCAGTTGCGGTAAATAAGGAAAAAGCAGATAACTAAGCTGAATGGAACGCCAACTGCGATGAAAAAGTAGAACTTGAAGGGAAAGATATTGTTACCTTCTTTTCATTCTAACAATCATAATGTTGTTAGGACGTAGACCAGATGAAGAGGGAGCAGAAGATAATGGCCTGGAAGAGGATTCGGGAGATGGACAGGTATGTGAGGCTGTGTTTGAGGTGAAGTAGTGATAGCATTGCTTTCAAGTTACAATGGCTATTATATATATACTTTTTTTCTTTTTACAGGAGGATATTGAAGCAAGTTTGGATAACTTGCAGGATATTGACATGATGGATATTAGTGTGTTAGATGAAGCCGAAATAGATAATGGCAATGCGGTAGATTGCGGAGAGGATTACAGTGCTGATAATATTCTTGACTCACTGTCTGATAGTAAAGAAAATGCTGATGCAGAAGTGAAACAACTTCCAGATCAGCCTACAGAATATGCTGTAGGTAACTTGAAGGCATCCCCACAATTTTCAGAAATTAAAGAAGAATCAAGAGAAATACCAGTAGTGATGGTATGCATCTCTTATGTGTGTGGAATCAGATTCTTTTTTCTTTTTTGTTAGTTTTTTTTTTTAAATTAAATAGAAAACCAGTAGCTAAAGTGTATTTGAAACAATTTGAGGCTCTACCAGTTCTCACGGTCATTGCTTTTTCTTCTTTTTCATCTTTGTGGAAATAGCATTCTTGATTTTAAAATGCTTAGGTGTTGTTTGTACTCGTATGACTGTACAAATTAATAGTAATCCAGAAAGCATTCGTTTTAATCATACTTTGAACTCTCTGCTTCACCTTATGTTTACATTCCCATTTTCGTATCTTTCCCTTATTTAAGAGGACACGTGAGGCATACAAATGCTGTAGCCTTACTTGGTTCACTTCAGCTGAAGAGCAGCATTCTGGGAACTGTATTTTTAGATTTTTTTTCTCTTAAGATAGGGTCTCGCAGTTACTCAGTTGTTGGAAGTTTTTTTATGTTGGCTTTCTGTGTTCGTGTGGCTGTTGCACTGCTTATATGACATTGTCTGTCTGGGTTAGAAGAAAATTTTTTTCCCCCCAAAGTCAAGTCTTTATCTCCTGAAATGTACGACAAAGCATTGGAAGGAAGTTATTTCTGCCCTATCTGATAGGGAAGTGTAACTCTTTGTTGTGCGCGCACATTGTGTCATCAGTCTGGAGTGCAAGATTCTAAAGTTGGGTGGTTCCCTCTTCAAATCTTAAAGGTGCAGAAATAAGCTTAACCCGCTATCCCCAAGCATGTACCTGCCCCACACAAGTCAAATAGAAATATCCAGAAAGTAGGCTTTTTCAGTGAGTAAACTGCCAGAGTCCAGGTCAACACCTGTGGTCTTCTTTTGTCAGTGAAGGAAACAGTTATTGAGTCCCATAGGCGTTTTGGCTCTCTGTTGTTGCTGTAAGTAAGAGAGAAAGAGTAAGACAAAGTTTGCTGTTGGAATCTCTATCCTTAAAAGATTTTTGTGAGCCAACCAGCTTATTTGAGAGGTAATGAGAAAGCTTATTCAGTCGGTGGGGATTGGGAAGAGGCATGGGGTTTATTGGCCGGTTTTTTACCCTTATTGGTTGTTTTGGATGCTAGATACATTTGCTTAATATCAGTCATCAGTGAAAATAAAATCTTTGATTTCTCATTCAGGTTTCATTCACAATACCATTCTTTTACAGATAACAAAATGTCTTCCGTTTACTTTTTAAAGGTAGAGGTTGAAGATACCGGAAACAGTTTAGATGCTTCTTCATCTGATTTAACTGTAATAAAGGTAAGTGGTAACCGATTTTTCTTTACAAACAAAAAGGCATAATATATGCCTTATAAACTGTATGCTGAAACAGTATATGTACAGGCAGTATACAGTAGGTGCATTCTTATTCTGCGAAGAATAGGAACTAATGCCTTCCTAATTTGATCATATGGACAAACGTAGAGAGAGAGAGATATATATCTAACAGGTCATATATGTAGGTGATGTATATGTCGTACTGAGTTTGGGTGGTAGATTGGATTCTTTTTATCTGTTGTATAAACCAACTTGGTGCCTTGCATTATATTTAACTTCCATTAAAAGTGTACATATCCCATGCAGAGAAGAGAGCTGAAACCGATCTATTCCTGAAATATTGGCCTTGTTTTCAGATCACTCGTGGTATTTTAAGCACACTTGTAGCTCCGTATGAAGCTGGTGTTTCTATCAATCCTCTTTGCAGAAAGTGGACTTCATAAAGCAGACTCTAGAGAAGGGTGACACGAAGATAAGCTTTGATCTATGCTGGTTGCATTTGTTGATTTATTTACACATGTGAATGTGTACTGTGTGTTCAAGGAGTGTCTGAATTTGAGAAATGTCGACCATTTTACACATTTCGTAAAACTTGAAGACATATAAAAGTAACGTTAAATCTTCTTGTGAGCAATTTATTTAAAATTCAATGTTTGCAAAGATGCAATAGGCTGATTTATAGCGATTCTTCCCTAAATTCTCTGCTATCTTGGGGGGAGGCGGTGAGAGGTGTCTTTCAGAATAGCATCTTGACTTACGAAATACTGATATCTTTCTTCCTTTTTAACGTTTTCACGGCAGGAACTTGAAGAGTTACCTTTAGAGCCAGGTACTGTGTTTTTGTGTTTTTGCTGGGGGGGTGTGTGTGTGTGTGTGTGCCTTTTTTTTTTTTTTAATTAAAAAAAAAAAACCAAAAACAAAAGCTCTTGGGTGTTGAAACAGTTTCATTCTTCATTGAATTCTTTTTGTGTCCTTGGTTTTTTTTTTTATGCATTACTGTAGTGTACGTTGTTATGATGGACAGTCCAGGTCATGCAGGGTCATAGAGATTGGAAACCCAGTCATATCACCAGATCTGTGAATAAGTGCTTTTTGAAAACGTGTACTTAATGTGATAAAATGCTTCCATAGAACCGTTACCAACAGTGGAGTTAAGGAATGAACCTTAAAGATGTAAAGGTTCTGAAAACAGATCTTGTGATATCACACTGTACTGTAGTTCTATAAATATGAATACAGGAGCATAGGTAATATAAAGCTTTGGTACACAACAGAAATAAGAGTGACTGGACTTCAGAAGAAAGAATACACGGTCATCNAAAAGATATTGTAGGGCATTAAAATGTAAAGATTAGTTACTGGATACAGAAGAAAGAAGAGAGTTTCTTCATGGAAATTCCATACAGATACTTTTCACTTTCTGGACTGCAAACACACTCATGCACCATCAGAAGATGCCCAGTTCTCATGTTGGACTGTCTGCTAAAAGAATTTCACAGAATTTTAAAATTGAACTCTCAGTGCCTTGATACGTTCAGTTAAGCATCTCGGACTCTGGAAGCTAACTAGAGAAGAAACAGAGCTGAACGATTTCGTGAAGAATATCAAGGATCAGCCAGAAGGTTTTTTGTTAAATCTGTGGGGGCGTTTTTCTTCCCCGTTAACATTTTAGAGCTGATTTAGGTAGTTTCTCAGACAGCAGTTAGCGTAGTAGTGTAATGCTGTGTACACTAGGGTTTTCCAATCTCTGTGTAGCTTAGAAGTTCTCTTGGTGTTAGTGTGGCAGCCATGCCAGTTCCACATTTGTGATTGCTGTGTTTCCCTGGTGATTAAATCTTTTGCCATTCTATTCCTGTTAAATCCGTAGAAAATGAGAAAATACTCGACATTTTGGGGGAAAGTTGTAAATCTGAACTACTTAACGAAGAAACTTCCGAAGCGGAGCGGCCACATGCACAGGAAGCAAGTAACGTGGTGCCAGGCAGGAGGCTAGCAGAGGAAGAGGACGCTCTTGCCGCCGCTCGGTTGGAGGAAGATGCTTTAGATTTGGACAGCAAATCGGCACAAGCTATGGCAAGGAAGGAAGCAAAGCATTTAGTTGTAGCAAAAGGGGAGACAAGTGAACAGACAATAGAGGAAGAGAAACCGGACTCTGACTCTTTAGTAGTAGAGACCCTAAGCGATCAGAGTAGCAAACGCTCCCAAGGCCTGGAAGCCTCTAGTGGGGAAACAGCGGAAAAAGGCGCAGGTCCCGAAGCCAAAGATAGCAAGGAAGATGCCAAGAAAACAGAAGACAGAGCTAATTCTGAGGAATCCCCTGCTACTAAAGAGTCCTCAACCAGTGAGGGCGGTGATCAGAAAAAGAGGTTTGTTTTTTCTCCGTTATAGACCAGATGCTATCTTTTTTGTCCTTGGTCGTTAAGTGATGCGAATAAGCTGTTTCCTTCAATTGGCCACCGAGACTGATGAAATTGTATTGTAGCCTGTTCCTAAAGAGTCTGTTTTATTTCTCCATGTGCAGATTTATTTTTTTTTTAAACACAAGAGGGTTTGATTTCTTTCCTTCCTCAACCTTCTAAAGGTTGTTTTCTTAAATTACTCTTATTTCTGTCATCTGCAAAACAGAACTGTCCATTTAAGAAACGACTCCCTTATTTCCTCTCGCTCTTCTATAAATTTGCAAATATAGTGTTTATTTCAGTGCTAATGTAATGGTAGGTATCCTGTTTTAGTGCATAATCTAGAATAAACGTTCTTTTTGCGTATGGTCAGTTGAATAATGTGGTGTTTTGTCTTCAGCCCTGTTGAGGAGGACAGAGATACAAAGATAATCTCGAAGGATGAGAAAGGTATGTTGTGTGTTTTTTTTTTTTTAAATGTACAAAAGACTTGGAAAAAAAAATGTTACGAGGTCAAATATATCCATTACTTGTGAATCACTTGTAGTAAGCAAACATTCAAAGGAGTGAATGGAGTAATAGTTCTACTCGCTGAGTTGCCTATGTTGCATTGCTTGGTTTTTGTGTCTTGTAAACTCCCTAAGCATGCATATGTTTTCACTGTAATAGTTATATTGGAGTTCAACTTGCTTCTCGAATGGTGATGGGTACTGGTAAGAGCAGGATTTGTCTGAACAATCTCAACAGATGCCTGAATGCATAGGTTTATACTCTTTGTGGCAGTTCTGGTGAGGACTGTTAATTCAGTGAACCCGCCATGCACTTGTGACATAGGCCTTCAAAGCGTGAATTGTAAATTTCAGTGAATGTGATTTCTGTAACCTTATTAACTGACAAAGATTTTGTAAAAAAAGGGGTTTTGTGAATTAACATTTAATGCCTTGTAATTCTCGTAAAAGCAATTGAAGTGTAGGAAGATAGTATGTAGATAAAAATTAAGATTATTCAAATGCACATCAGACGTGGAGTTCCAAAGTTCAGTTTTGCAGGCTGCAATCCGTCCGTTCGTTTTAGGATTGATTGGAAGAGGTAGATGTAAAATTATATCTGAAGGGGTTTATGAAGACAAAAAAAAAGTGGAGTTTGTAGGGCGATTACTTTTTCACTGTTACATTCTTGTGCTACACAGTCTTTTATGTTTGGCTTTTTTGTACCTTAGGCCATGCGGGTAGTGGTTCTGGCAGAAATTTGTGGGTTAGTGGACTTTCATCCTCTACTAGAGCTACAGACTTGAAGAATCTTTTCAGCAAGTATGGAAAGGTGTGTAGCGGATATGTAAATTAACAAACCATTTTATCAATTTAAAAGAATGACTTTAAATTTGGCTCTTACTGTTCCTAACGAGTAACTGAGTAGGCTAAGCACTTAACTGTCTTGTGTTCTTTTGAAAAACTCTGTATCTGAAAGTACAATACTTCATAACGAAGGTTGTCTGAAATGGGGCCGGAGTGGGCAGAAATCCAGGTTTCAGAGAATCTCTGCGCAGATACCTGTAAAAACAAGGCAATTCTTGACAGGAGAGGCTGGTAGATTGTGGTCTAGTGTGCTGTAGTCTAATTAGACATCTTGGGTGTCCAGCGATAGTTAATGCTCTTTTAAAGCATTCCATTTCAAGGGGTATTTCTCTGAGAAATTTAGTCTTTGAGAGCAGGCTTCAATTTGTTTTTTTAGTGCAAGCTAAGATACGAGAGCAGAAGTTGTGGAAGAGAACTATTTCGATTAGAATCTCCCCTTCCTCTTAATACATTTCTGAATGTAATATTAAGTTTTTGTGTCACTAAGCCCGTGTCTCTGCTCTGTCAGAGATTGTCCTCTGTGGATAGAAACTAGCAGAGGTGTCTTGTAAGAGAAGACAAAGTGGTGGTAGTTTTTTGTTCTATGGTTTGTTTTTTTTTTTATTGCTTCTCTTACTACACTCCCACTCTCCGCTGCATATATATGTCTTCCTTAAGTTACTGACCTGCTCAGCAACTTGAAGTTGAGTTTGCTGAGCTGGCTATTGTGGTGGTCTCTTTCAGCAGAGTTGTATCAACAATCTGTTCCACGATCAGATTTATCTGTTTCATAGAATGTCGTGTTTGTTTTATACTTTTTTCAGAACACGTGGAATAATCTTAAATTTGAACCTTTTCAGCTATGTTTGTGTTGCTGTTGACTTGGGTATAAATGCTGTTCGCACCGTATTCTGTGAAGTAGCCTTTAGTGAGGCCCTTCTAGAACGTGGTTAGCCCACAATATAGAGTTCAAGTTAAAATGATAACCTTTCCTTTGCTGCCTGTCGGATGAGCCTAGCAACTTGTCTTCTGAGAATGCTGATGGAATGTTGTGTGCCGAGCGCATTTCCTCCCTTGTAAAGGTGGCTGGGTGCTGTGTGCTACTGTTACACAATGCTGCTCAAGTGGTGATTAAGTTAGAATTTATTTGATGACAGATCTGTAAACACAGAGTAATTTTTTTCCCCGAAGGTGGTTGGTGCAAAAGTAGTGACAAATGCTCGCAGTCCTGGTGCTCGTTGTTACGGCTTTGTTACAATGTCGACATCTGAAGAAGCCACTAAGTGTATTAATCATCTCCACAGAACAGAGCTGCATGGAAAAATGATTTCTGTGGAAAAGGTAAGGGGTAGCTATTCCAGGATAGTGTAACAAAAATAAAGGCGTACAAGTGTAATGTCCGTCTCTTATTATAAAATTGTTTCTGGCTAAAATTCTAGGCAAAAAATGAACCAGCTGGGAAAAAGCCTTCAGACAAAAAGGAAGGTGAAACAAGGAAGGAGAAAGACAGGCACCATTCTGCAGAGTCCAAATCTGAGAAGTAAAGTGTTTTTTTGGTATTTTTCTATGTTTGAAGGCCACTCGTTTGAGGTGCAGCCACATGAGCAAAGTAAACAGTAATGTAATAAATCTCGATTTGCCTCTTCATATTGCATCTGAAATAGGAGTAATAGTTGAAAAATTGAAATTGGTGTTCTACAGCAGTAAGTGCATCTTAATTGGCCCCCTGTTCAGAAATACGGATGTCTTCAGAATTTAGTATCAAAACTTGTCGGTTATATCACAAGATACCAAATCAGCTTGTTTCTAGATAAACCATTGTTTTTATCAAAATCGTTTGTCTTCTGATCTGACTCTGGCTCGGTCTGCTCTTTAGATATTTCCAGGATTTAGTCTGTCTTTTCGATAGGCTGTTTGCATGGTTAGCCAGCGATACCTGAGCGTTTGTTTTTCAAGTGGTCTGTTGCTTTTGAAAGAGGCATTTTGCTTTACTACTTTTCCTTCCCTCGTAAAATTGTAAAGAATTTTGCAAAGGAGACGCTTTGGCAAGCTGGCCTGCTTGCGTTGGGGGTTTAAGGTATTTGTTTACAAAAGCTCTTCTGGTGGAGCTCGACTTCTGCCTGGGTGGGCCCTTTTGCCCCTCTTCTAAGCGTGAACTTTGCATATAGGCTGAACAGAAGACTCGACTTCTAGCACTCGAAGTCTCCAAATATTCAGAAGGATTATCTGTTGTTTCTCACTTTTGGTCAGCTTTAGCTGCGTATTGGTTGCTAGTCTTAATCCTGTGTGCGAGTATGCATTGGCTTCAACACAGCGGCGTGGAAGGTATTGGGAGTGGGTTTTTTGAGAGTATGGAGGGGTTTTGTGTTCAGATTTTTTGGGTTGAAATTCTTTTTACGACGTGGTTGGCTTGGTCGGAGTGGTCATACAGCACTTTTTGTTAGGTTCCCTATTAAAGCAAAGTTTACCCATAGGTCTGTTGGTATTAAGAAGGAGGAGAAGACCGACAAGAAAGATGATGCTAAGAAATCAGAAAAAGACGGAAAAGACGAAAAAGAAGGAAAAGAGAAAGATGAACAAAAGGCCGGCTCCTCTGACAGATCCAGGGCAAGCAAATCGGGTAATTCTATCTGCCTTTCAGAAATGTTTGCAAGGACACTTGTTGTTTAAAAAAAAAAAAAAAAAAAAAAAAAAAAAAATTAGCACAAAGAATATAAGCGACTGGGAGAAAGCTTCTACTTTGCGTCCAGAAAAGCTTCCTTCATCAGGAAACGGAAGAACAAGCTTAAATGTTCAGAATTGTGGCTGATTAGAAGACTTTGGCTTCTGCAAGTCTCAGTGTTCTTATTAGATGTGATTCATAATCCGGTAAAAAGAACATGAAGCGTACTTCGCAATACTGAGGTTTTGCTGGTGAACAAAAAGCACCCCCAGAAAATACCTTGAAAACTCATTTTTTTCTGACTTAGGAGTACTTGAAAGTTAGGAACAAAGTTTTCGTAATTACTAGGCTTTAAATACTCAAAATGGTAAACTGAATTTTAGGGCGCTATCACTGGGCTTAGACCTGACACAGTGTATGGTTCTGTGTGCTTTTTAAAAAAAAAAATTCTGGTTTTTCGTTTAAAGTGGGAAAGGAATGCATTTTCCAGACAGAATCAGAGAATGGCGGGGGTTGGAAAGGACCCCTGGAGGTCATCTGGTCCAACCCCCCTGCTAAAGCAGGTTAATCTAGAGCAGGGCGCACAGGAACGCGTCCCTGTGGGTTTTGAATACCTCCAGGGAAGGGGAGACCCCACAGCCTCTCCAGGCAGCCTGTTACAGTGCTCTGATACCTTCACAGTAAAGAAGTTCTTCCTCATGTTCAGGTGGAACTTCCTCTGCTCCAGTTTGTGCCCGTTGCCCCTTGTCTTGTCACTGGGCACCACCAAAAAGAGTCTGGCCCCATACTCTTGACGCCCGCCCTTTAGATGTTCGTAAGCATTGATCAGATCCCCTCTCAGTCTTCTCTTCTCCAGGCTGAACAGACCCAGGTCTCTCAGCCTGTCCTCCTAAGAGAGATGCTCCAGGCCCCTAATCGTCTTTGTTGCCCTCTGCTGGACTCTCTCCAGTAGTTCCTTGTCTCTCTTGAACTGGGGAGCCCAGAACTGGACACGGTACTCCAGATGTGGCCTCCAGAAGAATGGAATTAAATTTGCTTTGTCTTAACTGTCGTCGTTGCCAGAAAACAGTACTGTAATTTTGTGATAGCTTTACTGCCCCCATCACCAGCTTGGCCAAATCTTCGTAAGCTACTTAAATAATAAATGTATTCTTTCATGAGTTGTTTAAAACCTCAACAGAATTTACTGCTTAGTATCTTGATAATTTTAAATTTTGTGAGAATTTTTGAGTGTCTTGCATATTACTTGTTCTCGGATGTATTTTGTTTTCTAGCGAGTCGAGGAGCTGAAAGGACAGTGGTAATGGATAAATCTAAAGGTGAACCAGTTATTAGTGTGAAAACTTCTGCATCAAAAGAGAGGGTAAGTACAACTTTCTGAGAAGCTTTTGTGTAAGAACAAGTGTCAAATAGCTTTAGATGCATATAGTTGAAGGGTTTTTTTGCTTTGTATATTGGGAACAGTTAAGCTTTTATTGCTTTTTAGAAAGCATTAGGGTGTTAATGATGCTGCAAAGGTAAATGCTTACGTTTCACCTTCGTTGTAGTTTTTGTCGCTGCTGTCCTAGTTGAAGAAGTAGAGTTGCGATATGAAAATGTTTTTCAGAGGATGTGTTTTCCAAGTGTGGAGTGTGGTGCCGGGTGAGCTTTAAAGCAGCGTATAGTTTGTCACCGGTGCAAGTCAGATCACGTGCCCCTAGTACTTATGTACATTTAAACTCCTTAGAGGTTCTAGCCAAATTCAGGGTACTTTCTCCCCCTACTTCTCCATGGAATTCCAACATTATTTAGCTCTGGGAAGGTACGATAGCGTGTTTTGTTCAGGTTGGCATAAGGTAGCCTTTTTGCCAAGGAATTTTAGCTAAAAATGCGCTGTGTTCCTCTAATACATTGTTTGATTTAACTCAGAGTACAAAAAGCCAGGATCGCAAATCTCAGAGCAAAGAAAAGCAAGATATTTTATCGTTTGATAAGATCAAAGAACAGCGAGAACGTGAACGTCAGAGACAGAGGGAGCGAGAAATCAGGGAAACGGAAAGGCGCCGGTGAGTTTTCCCAGTTTCGCTCTGAACTTTGAATGGCATTTCTTTTTAGTTCCTTTGCCTGCGTTTTGAGCAGGCCGCAAAGTTGTGTCGTGCGGGGCCTGCAACATGAGTATCTCAGATCGATTTGATACTAATCTATTGATAGAACAGACATAATGCCAAATTGTGAAGTTTTTTACTACTGAAATCGATCTTCTGTAAGCCGCTGCTTTTCAGGAGACTCTTGTTGAATAATAAGTTTTGTAGGTGCTTTCAGATCTCATGTTCCACTCGGATCAGATACGAATTTCCATGCTTGATTTTTTTTCCTGGAAGTTTGTAAATACTTTCTGTTTGTCAGACTTCTGTTGTGGGACATGCCGTGCTCTATGAAAGCTTTTTCAGAGCTGACTTGGAGTAGATACCATGTTACTTATGCAGAATGCTTACCCTTGCTTCTTTCATCTGTATGGACTATGTTTTTCTTTCTCTTTTTTCTCCACCTAAACTAAGCAGTTGCAATTTAGTAGAGGTCATTCACATTTAAGCACGTAGTGGGAAGAACATAGAAACTTAAAAAAAAAGAAAAAGCGAACAACATACTCCACCCAAAACAAAGGAGCAGAAGCAGTAAAGCTTAGACTTAAGATTCTCAATTGAAAGCAAAATATCTTTTTCAATTAGAGAGCGAGAGAGGCGAGAACGAGAACAACGGCTTCAAGCTATTCATGAGCGGGATGAAAGACAGAGGCTTCAGAGAGAACGGGAACGACTTGAATTTCAAAGGCAGCGCCTGGACAGAGAGCGCCTGGAGAGGGAGAGACTGGAGAGAGAAAGAATGCACATAGAGCAGGAGAGGAGACGAGAACAGGAACGAATCCAGCGAGAGAGAGAAGAGCTGCGACGTCAGCAGGAACAGCTACGCTACGAACAAGAACGACGATCTGCCATGAGAAGGCCTTACGATCCTGACGGCAGGTAATGATAACCTCGATGAGATTCCAAACCTTTCGACCGCATCCAGTTACAGACAGAGCATTCTAAAACCTATGCAGATTGTGACTACTCTTGCTAAAGCAGTCATGGGAGCTCACAGCTGAAGAACTATTTACATGTTGCTTTTAACACATCAATATCAATCTTGAGAAAGACCAAATGTCATACTCGTATAAGCACAATTTTATTACAGCAGATTTTAAATTCTTATTTCCCAAGGAGGAGTGACTGAGAATAGAAACTCTGTATGTCGACTCTGAAGCAGAATTGCTACAGGGAACAGATAGCCTTCTCACGTCAGCACGTGCTGAGATAAAGCTTTTTGTATAGCGTTGATACACCTGGGTTCCTCTGAAACTGAAGTGTGATGCCCACTTAACACACAAGGGTTTCTAATTATAAATAAAAACTAATTGTTTGGTTAACGGTATTGAATGAGATCTGGTATCGCGAGAGCAGGGAAGGAAGATTGTTTTGAGATTACCACTAAGTGTGACCTTTTTAACAGGCGAGATGACCCGTACTGGCCAGAGGCAAAGCGAATGGCAATGGATGATAGGTATCATTCTGAATTTAGTCGTCCAGACCGCTTCCATGACTTTGACCACAGGGATCGTGGCCGATACCAAGATCATTGTTTGGACAGGTTTGGCGAGGCGGTGTCTTTTCTTCCTATACCTTTATGGAAATCGGGTGTCTTTTTGCGGCTTACTAATGGCTTGAAGGGTGCCAAAACAGAAGAGCAAAACAAACGACACTTGTGCCTTTCTTGTGTCTAATTTTGTATGTGCTTGCGATACTATGTTTCTGTTCTTTACGGATATACCGGAAAGAGGCTGCATGAAGTCTCTGTATGCGTAATCCTAACGTAGTCTGCTGTGATGCCGAGGGAGATCCTACAGCTTCTCTTGAGATGTATGGAGATGTGGTTTATGAATCCCTGTTCATTAGCCTAAGATTTAGCCATTTCCTCTTGCTTTAAAACTTTCCCTGCTTTCAGCCTAGGGAACGCAGACTTTTAGTTTCGCAGAATGCAAAAATATTTTCTGCGTAGCGTTACCGAGGCTTCTGTTTTGCACTCGAAGGATCTTTGGCAAAAACCGTACCACTTCGCTTTTGCTTGTAACTCGTTCGTGACAGTGGTAGGTTCTCTCGGTATACTCCATTGGTACCATTGAGTACCTGACCATGCCTCGGTGATGCCTTCCTTACCCATATTACAGTAACAGATGTTACTTTGATCTCTTTCTGTGCTGTGAAACAAGAACTCATTTGAATATCTTGCCGCTGAACAAACACTGGCATTCAGATTTACAGCCC
>VZSC01006819.1:0-15128 GCA_013398225.1 Steatornis caripensis | reverse complement strand
AGGTTGTGGAGTCTCCTTCTCTGGAGATATTCAAAACCCGCCTGGATGCATTCCTGTGCAACCTGCTCTAGGCTAACCTGCTTTAGCAGGGGGGTTGGACTAGATGATCTCTAGAGGTCCCTTCCAACCCCTACCATTCTATGATTCTATGATTCTATGATTCTGTTTATGCCAGTCCCAGCACGCCATTAGCCATAAACTCCAAAGTGACTAATTAGGCCTCACTACTACAAGTTAATCAGAATAGAAAAAACATCACAGAATCCTGCTTAAATAGCCCCATAATCTCCCCTTTGCTCAGAAATACCAAGATCCTACCCTTTCCTTCCCCTATGCTTGTTTCCTAATCATTTCTGAGATACTTCTCAAAAGCTTGAAGAAATCTTTTTATATTTTGACTCTCATCACATGCCAACAGTCTGGATCAAGGAATACAAAGTGAATATTAGAAATTTCTGTCACTCCAGCCATAAAATTACCCACAGGCAGAGAAAGGTCAGTGTTGCTCTCAGGTCTCAGTCTCTGGCAGGAAGGTTGACTTACACTCCCCTTATCTACACACCCCAGCTGGTCATCAGCTTCTCTCAGTACTCAGCGAGGAATTTGCAGTTCATTTTTAAGTGTAAGGAGCCTAGAGCATTGAAAGCGCAAGGAGACAAATGCTGCACGTGTTGTGTGCCCATGAACTCCAGGGAAGGAACTCCCTCAGCACTGACAGAGCAGAAAGACAGCTCCGGCTGCTGATGGCATCAGAGCACAAAGAGATTGACCAGCTTGAGGTTGCCAGCTCTCCTGGAGGACAGCAGCTTGTGCAGGAGGGGCCAGGTTCAGGGCAGAGGACTTCCCCAAGTTCTGGGAAGCTCTGTGGGGAGAGTGCCCAAGGGTCAGACTTCAGATTTTGATGTAGGGGCTGAATGCAGTAAGCCTGTAATAATTCTCTCATCCTGGAAATCACTCAGTGGCCTACTCCATCAGAAACCAGATGTCGTATTATTGTATCTTGTAAATGCTAAACTGAACAAGAGCACAGAACAGCTGGGCAAATGGTTGACAGATTGCAATGCCCATGAGGAATCTTAACTTCAAAGGCCTTTAATGTCGACATTTTGGTGGCTCTTAGGTGTCTCTGTGTGTCTTTCCTACAGCTCAGGAATGCTGTGATTTTGGTCTTACAGTGATTACCAGTTGTTTTCTTCACCTTATTTTAATTCTAATGCTGATAATTGTTTTTCATAAGTGCAGTGAACTTGAGCAAATACTTATTCATGAGACAGCACTTCATATCCTTTTGTAACTCTTTCCTATGTCACTTCACGAAGACATGGGCATAATGACATCCATCTGTCACATCTTTGCTCCAGAAAGAGTCTTCAGAATGAGCAGAAACTATAATCAGAAAAATGTATTGCTATAAAAAATGCATCTCAATTTCTTGCATTACACAAATAAGGTGCGTTCTCTGGAGTTGACGGAACTGCTTTTGAGTTAACCTTCTCCCTACCCTTCCTTTCTTCCCAGGCTCAGCTTCACTCCTGACTTCCCCACCTCTTCCCCGTGAGCAGCACAGGGGGATAGGGATTTGGGGTTGCAGTCGGTTCATCACATGTTATCTCCGTTGCTCCTTCCTCTTCACACTCTTCCCCTGCTCCAGTGTGGAGTCCCACCTATGTGATACAGTTCTTCATAACCTCTTCAGCATGGGTCCTTCCAACGGGCTGCAGTTCTTCACAAACACCTCCAGCATGGGTATTTTCCATGGGGTGCAGTCCTTCAGGAACAGACTGCGCCAGCATGGGTCCCCTGCAGGGGGAGGGGAATCCTAGCATCAAACCTGCTCTAGTGTAGGCTCCTCTCCATGAGCCTCAGCTCCTGAGAGGAGCCTGCTCCATCACAGGCTTCTCAGGGGGTCACAGCTTCCTTTGGGCATCCACCCCTTCCGGCTTGGGGTCCTCCACAGGGTGCAAGGTGCATATCTGCTCCACCATTAGCCTCGATGGGCTGCACGGGGAAAGCCTGCCCCACCATGGTCTGCACTCTGGCGCCTGGAGCACCTCCTCCCCTCCTTCTTCTCTGGCCTTGGTGTCTGCAGAGTTGTTTCTCTCACATATTCTCACTCCTCTCTCCCAGTTGCTGCACAGCATTTTTTACCCTTTCTTGAATACTTTATCACAGGGGCGCTATCCCCATCGCTGATGGGCTCAGCCTCGGCCAGCAGTGGGTCTGTCTTGGAGCTAACTGCTATTGGCTCTGTCCAACATGGGGGAAGCTCCTGGTGTCTTCTCACAGAAGCCTTTCTTGCAGCCCCAGTGCTGCCAAAACTTTGCTGTGTAAACCAAATTCATTATGTTAACAAAAAAATTATTAAAAAAAGAAAAATAAAAAATAACAATAAAACTATAATAATAATTATAAAAATAATAAATAAAAAATAAACTCAGAATAAAACTATAAGTCTGTTACAGTATGGTTTCAGGTGCCTTATTTTCATGATTGTCCTGGTTTTCCCTTTTCTCTTTCCCCCTTTTTGGGGAGGGAGGGAGGAGGTTAACAAAGAGCATCTGTTTTCCGTTTAATAGCCAGCCCAGCTTTAAACTTCGACAACAATTCTCTTACTTGCTGTATTTGTGCAGTGCAAAAGAAAAGGAAATATTCAAGAAACAATGTTTTTTCTGGACTTCTACAACCCAGTGGATGTAGAAGACACTTGTAACTTCACAGAGGCTCTTCATCCATGAGATTTCAGACTTTGAAGTATGGTAATTAAGAGAAGAATAAGGAATCATTTCTTCTGAAAGAAGGTTTTTCTCAAATCTTATCTGTAGAAGTATCTTTTTCACTTTATTTTTTCGGTCAGTGTCCCTCTGCCTCTTTCCAGCCTTTGTCATCTCTCAGTAAAGGGAATTAAAAGCATGGAAAGTGCATCACTTAAAAACTTCCTACAGGACTGCACAAATTTTAGTCACTCTACAAATATAGAGATACACCTACCATTTCTTAGGGAGCACCAGAATAAAGGTTAATTAGCAGCACATTGGTACAATTAGCATGCAATATTGGATTTTGAGCACAAAGACAGTAATTTTCTTTTAAGTGCATCACAGTGCTCATTTGTAAACTCAATTTAAAATGTAAACTATCTTGATTACCTGGAATGTGACTTAATCTATTATGTCTGCTCATCTGGAACGTTTTCCTCTTTTTTCGGTTTTATTAAATTAAATTAGAATATTTTCACTGCAGAGATCTTTTGGGGAAGCTCCCAACCTCTACTCTTGCTACCCAGTATTTTGGATGTAAGCATTATATTTCCCATATGAGAAATCTGTATTTTTGTTGGAAATTTCAACCTAATAAGAAAAATAACTCAGCAATTTTGGGTTATAACTGGCTGAATTTTGCCATCTAATCTTTATTCTCTTAGAAAACGCCATTTTTGAATGCTAAAACAATATGAGGACATGTTGCATTTGACTGAATTTCATTGCTAAGAAATAAACTTAAAAACAGCATAGAATTGGATGTTTCTTTGACCTGAACTGAACACTACCTGATGATGATTTTGGTGATGAAGATAACGATGAACTAATATGTATTGTGAGACTTTTGGAAGAGAAGCTATTAGAAAAACTTTGATTTTTTTTCTTTGATGTGTTTTTCAGAATCAAGTTTTGGATTGAACTGAAAAAAGTCCTGAAATATTTTATTCTATGAAAAACTCAGTTTAATTAATTTCATTCTAATTTAATGGCATTTAATTTAATTCAAGTCCATTACATTTGATTCAATGCCAGTCCAGATCAGAATGACACAAGGGTATTTATGCGGAACGTAAGAGATTATCTTGAACCCATTTTGTTCCTGGGGTGCAGCTGTTACCTCTCACTACATTGCTTCACAAGCCTCCTACTCAGAATTCACACGACTCGGTATTATTCATGTGAGTTGTCCAACTTTTTTCGTAGAGCTAGGGGTATCTACAGTCACTGCCCACTGCAATGGTATCTGTTTTCTGGGTCAAATACGTTCAATCAGGAATCAGTACTCGGACTAGACTGAATGGGAGAGAGATCTCTCCTGAGTGGTAACAGGAAAAACAAGAGGGAGCTGTGTTTACCGATACATTCATGACAGATCGTTCAGTTACATCAGGTATGCGGTTTAGCTGCTGTACTTTGCCCACTAACTCCATCATCACACTTTGTTTCCCAGGTGAGGTGTCCCTGAAAACCCCCTGAGCACCAAGGTCTCCCACATGATCTAGTCCCACAGCTGTTGCCCAACCCATTGTAGGCTCCTGATTTACCTGCACTCAGCTCTCCAAGTCTTGGCCATTCCACCTTGTAGAAATCCTTCTGGCCTTTAACTGTGCCAGCTGAGGAACTCTTGCTCCATGCTGCAAAAGAGACATGGAGGAGCAAAATTTAAATGTGTATAGTAATTTTTTTATTTAAGATTCAAAGAGTTTAAGTATTTGGACCTTAGGGAAGAACTGAGGTCACAGAAATATCAAGGGTCTACTAAAGCATAGCAGGAGAGTTGAACTGATCACCGGGAGGCCAACAGACAAGCCAGACTTATGTGTTCTGCAGGCATTCTGAAGCTAAATATCACGCCAGCTCTAGTATGAGAAGAAATACAGGAGTAGAAAAATGGGTCTAGGATCACATACTCTCTTGAAAAGACACATGTTCCAGAGCATGGAAAAGTTTATTTAGCTCAGCTGGCAAGTTGTGCACTCCTGTTTTCTTTATTTGTAGTAATAGCTGTAATAGTAGCAGCAGTAATAACAATGGCATAAATCTAAAATTAAAATAAATATAAAAAAGTAAAAACCTTTCCGTTAATTGAGACAGAGGAAATGGAGTTTTGTAAAACTTTCTCCCATGAAAGAGAAAGAAACATCATTTAAACTGTGTGCTACTACCAAGACTCTTTATGAAGAAAAACAGAGTTGTGTTTTAGAAAAGGATGCATAGAGTGAGATAAATACAAGAAGTAGCAGTTCCAGAAAACTCATCCTGAAAGCAACTGGTTCAATAGGGTAGCATCTGGTCCATCTAGAGAAGAAATTCAGAGCAGCAAATACAAACCACTGGAGTTTGGCCAGTGTATTGTCTTCCAAAGAAAGCAGAGACAGAAGAAACACTTCAGTCCTATGGCAATTTTATTAATCTTGTTTGTCAGGATACAACTTTCCAGGTCACACAGTATGTTTAGAAGCATAATAGGCTGGTTTAGTCTGGAGCAGACCTTTAGAGGTCATTAGTTCAACCTACCCTGCCAGGAGCAGGGATATCTTTCACTAGATCAGGCTGATCAGAGCCACATCTAACCTGACCTTGAACACTGCCAGTGATGGGCCATTCACTTCTTTGGGCAACCTGTTCCTGTGTCTCACCACCTGCATCATAACAAATTTCTTCCGTATGTCCAATCTAAATCTACCAGCTTTCAGTTTGGAACTGTTGCCCCTTCTGCTGTCACTACCAGCCTTGGTAAAAAGACTGGTAACCTTAATCTTTTGGGGTTTTTTTCTTTCTCTGTTGTTTTCCTTGCTTTTGCTTGAAGAACTTTCCAGATGAGATTTCACCCAGTCTTTCTACCCAAATTGCATCGCAGCTCTGCACTCATAATTTCAGAGTGGTTAGTGTGGTTTGTATTTTTTGTAGCCCACGAATTTCACTAGCAGTGCTCTCTCCTTAGTTTACATGCATATTTATTTTGGTTCAAAATTACTTAATATCCTTCCCATTGTATTTATCTACTTCCCTAACCCAAATCAATTATCATCACATTCACTTTGTAAAGTAATCAAATACATGAAATCTGCATTTACTACACTGAAAGTCTTCCACGGAAAGTGTTCTGGATTGTTTATGTTTTATGTTGAGTTCAGAGTTAGAAAGGTGGCATGAAAAGGAAAAAAATGAAAGCAAAAACTCCAAGTACCTGGAGAATATATTACAGGTATTCAGAAATTGAAAGAACCCAAACCTAATTCTGCATACAGTATCTATGACCAAGTGGTAACTGTAACACCCAAGGCTCAGTGAAATGAGTACGTGATCTAAAAGTTGATGGAGCAGAATATAACTGTGTTGCTGTGCAATACTAAAAAGCTGCTGATACTTCATTAAAAATTTTGAGGTCTCTTTTTTAAAAAAATCCTTCTTATGCTAACACATTTTGAATTTTTCTCAGTGCTTCTGCCCAGTCAGTATCCACCACATCCCCACCATGCTACATCTAATTAACTGCAACAATCAAAGATAAAGAGTGGATTAACTTGTTCATAAAACTCAGCCTTCTGAAACAATGATTTCTGTTAAAGACTCCATCAGATGTTTCTGACGAAATCTCTTTCCTTTATTAATTTCCAATTCTCATAAATACTACACAAATCCATCCTTAACGCAAGGTCTTGTGCTGACTGTCAGTAGTTGTCATGGTGAATGTGTTTCTTTATATCGTGCTTGCTTGACTTGATTCTGAATTCTGCCTACTTGTTTGCTCTATTTTTCTCTTAATTTTCAGGTTTCTCAGTCATAACTACAATGTTACAATACAATGCTCCTGTCAACTGCCTCCTTTTCGCCAAATTTCAAATGTCTTGTCAAAGACAGGTTCTGAATCTTTCACTTTGCCTTTATTGCCTCAGATTCTAATGACAGCTAATGTCTTATCAGCCTTGCAAACCTGTAAGATCAGCTCTTCATGACGAAATCAATTACAAACCACTCTGTACTTCCAACTTTCTTTTTATAGCTTCTCCATCACATATTCCACATTTCCAGTTTAGAGAACAGTTAACGTATTTTGATAGTACAGCATCAAAGTTGTGTTCCTCTCTCTGTTTTAACCTATAGCTAATAAACACAGCAAATTCTTCAACTGCCTTTCTACTGTGATTTAGCAAAACACAGGTGGAAACGGTATTTTAAATTCCTTCCAATTACCTTTCTGCTTCTATGGAGTTTCAGCCTAGACACACTGCTCTGTCTAGTGCTGTTTATTCTGTATCAGGCACTAGTGTTTTTTACTTTTACCTTTCTACTATATAATGCTCAGGATTATAAGGCATATAAGGCACCAGCTGATGCACACCAATTTTATTTGTCTCTAACCCAGCTGGGTTTTGTTCAGCTACAGACTGTGTTCCTCCTTTACTTGTTGTGAATCTCTTAAAACGAAATGCTCAACAAAGTGATTACAGATGTAAGTAAGTGATGTGATTAATCAAAAACTTGGCAGATCTTGAGAGCTGAGGCTGAGGGCTGAGGCTAAAGAGTCACAAGCCATAACAAAACTAAATGAAGAGTCACCAGGATCTCAGCAGAAATTGCCTCCAGTTCCCAAAGCAACTGCCAAAAAGTAGAGGTTTCCAGAGACAAGAGTGAGTGAGGCAACATTCACCGGGTTCATTAGGATCCACTATGGAAACAATTTGAAAGATGCTTCACCAAATTTAGGATTCCCAGGAAAAGCAGTTAAAAGATGTACCAAATGGAGAAATAGAGTCCATTTAAGAGAGGCGACCAGGCCAAACATCAGGAAAATAATAAACGAGAGGAATAGATGTTCAGCTGGGGTTCAGGGAGTCAGACTTGCAGTCTGGCTCCATTCACAGAGGCCTTTGCCAAACCCTTCCATACTTGTTTCCACTTCAGAAAAACGGGACTTCGGATGTATTTCTTCCATCTCCTTTTCCCCTCACTTTATTTGGAAATAAAGAATTAGAAAAACAACAGCAAATATAAAACTGGCCTTTCCTGGTAAACCAAACACCGTAACAAATCAAGTTTCCTGCTCTGCTTCAATCTGCTCGCTTTTTTGACTGTAGGAATTGCTTCAGGTCACAATTCAATTGGGCCAGATGAGGAGTAAAAACTAGTGGCATAAAGACGTTTTTCAGTAAATGCATGCTTGGTTTTGTATCTGAAAATTAGTGTAAAAGGGGATGTTTATTACAAAATCTGCTCTCAGAAACATAGATAGGTGAATAGATAGATAGAGAGACAGACAGATAAATACAAAAGCTGTTGCTCCTTATGTCTCAAAAAATGCTACCTACCAATTTAATTCAACCTCAGATTAACCCAGGAAGCTGTCCAGTAGAAACTGAAATAAAAGAAATACATGTATTAGTTGTAGACATACTCAAGATAGAGACCCAATGGCTATATTTAAAAGCAAGTAACATAAAAATCTTACAATAACGTGTCAGCTGCACATTATCACGAATCAAAATAAGCAGTATTTCAGGAAAGTAGGAAAGTAGTGATTAGACTTGGGCCAAACAAACATTTGTGTTATTATGCAGATGCACTACAGAAAAACTACAGCTGGTAGAGGTCTGCATTATTTCAATATTTTATCTACTTTGTTTTCCCAACTCATAGGGTTTTTTTCCTACCCTCCCCAAAATTTGATAATCTGACAGCACTGAAAGCAATGGAGTTCAACTGAACTTTATGCGGGGAAAACCTGTCGTTAAGTAACAACACATGACCCAAAATTATTTCTCATTTTCTTTTGTTTATTCAGCCATCTACTTTTCTATCAGATTTTCTTTAACTGAGTTTCCTTTGTCAAATCATTTTTGAGCTCCTCATACTATATCTCATCAGTAAGACTTTCATTCTACTGAAAGCGTAAACTAAAAAAGAAAAACGAAGCAAAATACTTCAACTAACTTACCATTTAAATTAAAACATGACGTAATGCAGCAACGGCTTGTCCACACACTTGAACAAATTCCAAAATAGTTGTTTTGCTGTCATGAGCCATGCATACAAGCAAACATAAATATGTAAAAGAGACAGCTGCAGCACATCATGAAGAAAATATTCCTCACCACTTGCCCTTTCCTCTTCAGAAGAGCATTCTAACTCACCACGGCTTTGATCTGGTGAACAAAGCTAATGCCATACGCAACTAACAGTGCTTACTGAAGTCACGACAACTTAATTCCCTGTTTGGGGCTCTGGAATTGATTTTCTTCTTCCTGGCCTGTGAAGAAAAGTTCATCACTTGAGAGAGCAGGAAATAGTAGCCATAAAGTCAATGGCATGTGACAGAGAAGGTGTATTGAAGCGATGATTTAGCAAGTTCAAACTATAAAATGGATTATTTGAATGAAAAAGAGCTCAAATGTGGTTTGAATTTCGTGGCTGTGCAGGAACGCACAAGGACCGGGAAAAAATTCCTTGCTCAAAATAAGTAGAAGGGAAATGTGTCCTTGTCTCAGTCTTCCCCTCAAAGATAAGGGCTGGAGCAATCACTGTGGGACAGAGAGAGTGGTGTTGGCCAGCTGTCTGTCAACACTGCTTACACGGGTCAGAGAGAGCACAGCAGGACTGTCAGATGGGTCACCCTCTGTGGAAACAGCACTTCTTTTCTTCAAGTTCTTGTGCATACACACCCATGTGCACAGAGCTAGTGCCCAAGCTGTAGCAAATGATTCTGTGACTTAGGTGCCGCTTGTTCAAACACGGGTACACTTTTTTGCCTATCTTGCTACTTTCATGGACATTGGCACTGAAACTATCAAAATAGAGAAAAATTTTGCATCTGCTCCTTTGATGATTGTAAATGTTAACAGAGTCTCTGGTCATGCTAAAAAAGCATTGACAGTTCCCCTTCAAGCCTTGTAGTATCTGTATCTTAACACAAATGGACTTGGCAATCAGTATGTTGGAAGTGGTTAAGACAAATATACTGAGATACCAGAAGGCTCTTGGCCTACCAGACTAGCAGGAAATACATAGTCTGTCCTCCAGGCTTTCACATTATCAGTAAATACGCATTTTTTCTGAAATTGTTGGAAGACCTAATTTAAACCTTGTCTTGTCGGTTGTTAGTAACCTAAGTGAGGGAAAGCAAGTGGAAAAGCCTTGGGGAGAAAATACCTGTAAGTGATAACAAGCAAAAAGCTGATCCAGCTCTGTCTAGGATTGTCAGATGAGGTTTTATTACTCCCTGGAAGCAAACTGTAATCCAACATGTTGCATTGCAGAATGTCTGTAGGATGTTCTCTAGAAAAACTGCTGATAATTAGTTCACCTGAAATAACAAGTTAAATGGATATCTTTCCCTGTTATCCATTTTCCCTGCTGGTACTACCCTTCTTTTTTATATGTCTAAGTGATATAAAGTACTACAGAAAAAAAATCCAAAGAAATAAATGTGTCTTCATTCTTTCCTCTGATTTGTTCTAGCCATGCTAGTGAAATATTACGGTCTTCTTCTGTTAATTAGCAAATGACTCCTCATTTTCTGTGTCACATGCAATCTCACATCTAACACAGCTCTCTCAGTGTGTACATGTTCTTACATATTAATATCTATAAAACAGATACAGGACCAGTGGTTCCAGCTGCAGATGTTCTTCATGGTACAAACACAAGGAAGTCAGTTAAATCAAATGTCAATCTGCCAACACATTTAGTTACAAAGAGTGCTACAGAAGCTGCAGCTTATAGCAGAAAAATCAACAGAGCATGTGTTCAAATGTTTACTGTCAAACATATGCTAAAATAATACGCAGAATTGTGGTTGTATTTACTAGAGACGGGCATAGACTTCAGCATGCATACCAAATAACTCCATTGGCACAAAAGAAAGAACTACTAATCACATCGAATACAGAGTCAATTCATATTCCTCGGTCCAGGATAGGACAATATGCTCATGGATGGATCAACAACCAGCCAGCCAAGAAAATTGATTGGAAGAAAGAGGCTTGCAGGGTACTAGTTACCGAGTTGTACCTGGAGGCTGGCAACAAGTTGGGTACAGCAGTGGTTTATCCTGGGACGTGTCCCGTTTAACTTACTCACTAATGGCATGGGCAAAGCAAAGGAGAGCCACCATGAGGTTTGCAGGTGATGCAAAACTATGGGGCCAGTCAAGCAGTGCTGCCGTCCACAGGGACCAGAAAATGTGGAAGGAATGAGCTAAACAAAATCACATAAAATTCAGCAAGGACAAAAGCCCAGGACAAGTGTGAGGATTATACACTCTGTGCAGCACTCGTCAGACCACAGCTGCATTCTGCAACCAGTTTTGAACCCCACAAGTCAGGACAGATATCAAGAAAACAGGGCAGGTTAAGGGGAAGCCATTGAGAGAGGAGGGCTGGAGCACTTGTCCTGCGAGTTGAGGCTGTGGGGCCAGGGTTGGTTCAGCCTGGTGCACAGACAGCGTTAGGGCACCTGAAAGCACCTTGGTGCCTACAGAGAGAGGATGAAGGGGCTCAACCCCGGCTCTTCACTGAAGTGCCTGCTAGCAGAATAAAAGAGAGTGGCATCAGCTGAAACAAGACAGATTTGGGATGGAGAAAAGTAAAAGCTTTTTCCCCACAATGACAGGGGGTAGTGGAGTGGGAGCCTGGAGAAGTTTTGCCACCTTGGAGGATTTCAAGTCCTGACTGCCTAAAGTCCCAAGCAAGCTGTTTTGACCTCATGTACGACTCTGTTTTGAGCAGCGGGCTGAAGGAGAGACCTCCTGAGGTGCCTTCCAACCTGAATTATTCCTGAATTCTATGATTTTCCCTGATCAGTTACTGCATCACTGTTTGTCCCTATTTTGTCACTAATACTTAAGCTTTAACCGGTATATGACAGGCTGTTGCATACAATTTTTCACAGGTCTGTCGGACTGCGGGTAACAGGATCTATCTTGTCTGTGAAACATTCATTTGAAATTATTTATATATGTATTATTTATAGTGGTGGTCCGTCCCCTAGAATCTGGTCTCTAGCAGCACCGTAGCTGGTGAGCAGTACCTTGCCGAGATTCATAGAAGTGCTGGATGGCAATTTTTTTCCCCAGATTGCTCCAAGAGAAATAACTGCAAGGATCAACCCTCAGTACATAACAGTTTCCCAATTTCAGACAACTCAGCCACAAGCTTATTGGATGCACTGGTAGGAATACATGAGCATTCACATTCAGCCAATTGTTTGCATCTACCTCTCATTTCACCTGATGCTGTAACAAGCATCCTTTCAAAAGTCCCAAAAGACTCAGAAGCTCCAGTCTCATTTCCTTAGAGTGACCTCTTTTTTTTTCTTTTTTTTTCTTTTTTTTTTTTTTTTTTTTTTTTTTCGTGGTTTGAGCCCAGCCGGCAGCAAAGAACCACGCAGCCGCTCGCTGACTGTACACCCCACACCGGGACGGAGAGGAGAATCAGCAGAGAAAGGGGCAGCCCGCGTGGGGTGAGATAAGGACAGTTTAATGCAACAGCACAGAGAGAGAGAACAGTAACAATAACAACTATAACGCTAACAAGAGAAAAATACAAACGAGCGATGGGCAGCACCATCGCTCACCGCCCGGAGCGGGAACCGGAGCCGCCCCGCGCCCTTCCCGGCCGCTCCCCGCCCTTGCCCGGCCCGCCCCCCGGCTGTGGGCTGGGCGGGACGGCGGGGGGATCGAACACCTGCCTGGCTGCTTTGGGTCGGCTACCCCCCTCCCAGCGTTCTGGGGAAAATTAACTCTATCCTAGCCGAACCCAGGACATTTTGGACATTTTTTTTTTCCCCCATTTCAACTTTCAGCAGTTGTCTAAAAGCTTTCTGTAATCAAGATGTTCATTTTATGGTCACCGTGTGTGTCTCTTGCTCTCTCTAATGCATCTGTAAGCATTAGGTTGCGTACATCATCTTCAGCAACAGTCCTTAAGGTATCTAAGAAATGATAACAAGAATGAATTTTTCCTCTAGATGCTTGTTCACTTTCAGTTCACATCTTTGTAGTCGTGAGAATGGGTACTGATGTTTGAGTAACATTTGGGTAATAGAGTTTTTATGACAACTGAGTAATTTTTTCTTGTCTTTGAGACATGGAATTACATGGGGGATCTGGAGTGGGGGAGGAAGGATTTAGAAGATCACACATTAACCTTTATCTTAGTGTTTCCTATCACAAGCCATAGCTGATCAGGGGGCATGTGATAGATAACACTTGTAGAGAGTTACCTCCATCTGTGCAAGAATATTTATGCCTACTTAGCTGGTCTGTTGGGACTCAAGTTTTGGAAATTTTGTATAGATACACATTTTTTGTTGATTTACACTCTTTATGAAAGCTTTTGTCAACTCACTTTTAACTTTGACAAGATATATTGCCTTGATTCAGGCTTTACACATCTCTGGGGATCCACAGCAGGAGACAATAAATTAGCCAAGGGTTTTTTTACTAAAAGGCTCTCAAAATTTACACTGATCACAGCAACTTAAACACAAACACTGCACACGAAGAAACAGTTTATTAGGCTGCCCCTAAAGGCAGTTAATTGCCTACTAATGCAACATGAGGGTTGAAATTACTTGAACCGTTAGTAACAGGAGAAGAAAAGAAAAGAAAAACTGTGATAACACAGTCTGTGCTATTGTGTGATAACATGCTGTGGACCATCATATATTATAAGTAATGACATGTCCTTCTTTAGCATCATGACAGGCTGCTGCTTTATAACCTTTAATGCACTTGTCTTGGCAACACCCTCTGACATAAGGCCATGACGATATCTTCGGTCTGCAGACAGTCTCAGGGTCTATGGCCCAGGCCATCCAAACCACATGTCTGGCACCTGAGGGCAGGTCACCCACATGTTTTGGGCCCTGTACGCTCATGGTGGGATCACCTTGAAGAAGGGCCAAAGACCTGCCCACTATGTGCCCAGCAGCACAGGGAGAAGATGGGATGAGAAAGCTCCTGGGTCAGCGTGAAGGCAGGCAGATTGCAAAACCAACTCAACGTGGGAAAAATCGATTTAATTTATTGTCAGTTAAATTAGATTTGGGCAGTGAGAAACAAAGACAAGCCTTGAAACAGGTCTTCTAACCTCTTTCACATGAGGAAATTTACGATTATGTTTTCTTTATATTGTGTTGGGTCTGTGTGGCGGGGCTTTGGTAGCGGGGGAAGGGGCTACATGGGTGGGTAGCCCCCTGTCAGAAGGTGCTCAAAGCTCCCCCCCCAGCTCCAAGTCAGCCCTGCCTCGGGCTGAGGCTGGGTCATTTTTAGACAGTAGATGCGCCTCTGCCATAACATATTTGGGGGCAGGGGTGGACGGAACAAAGAAACAGCCATTGAGACCTGCAGCAGATGAACGAGGGGGATGTGAGAGAAACCCCTGTGCAGATACTGGGAGTCAGTGAGGAAGGAGGGAGAGAAGGCAGCCAGAGCAGAGATTCCCCTGTAGCCCATGAGGAGAGAGCAGGCTGTGCCCCTGCACCCCATGGAGTATCACGGTGGAGCAGCCCGTGAAGGACAACGGCAAGGCAGAGATGGACCTGCAGCCCGTGGAGGACCCCACGCCAGGGGAGGAGGTACCTGCTCCTGAAGCAGACCATGACTCTGTGGGCAGCCCATGCTGGGTCGGTGCGTTCCTGAGGGACTGCACCACGTGGAAGGACTTACGTCAGAGGGGTTCGTGAGGGACCGTCTGCCTTGGGAGGGATCCCACGCTGGAGCAGGGGAAGCATGTAAGCAGCCCTCTCCACATGAGGAGGAAGAAGCGGTAGGGATAATCTTTGGTGAACTGACTGCACCCCCTATTCACCATCCTCCTGCGCTGTTGAGGGGGAAGGAGGAAGAGATGTCGGGAGCAAGGAGACTCTAGCCCAGGAAGGAAGGAGGGGTGGGGAGAAGGGTATTTATTTCTGTTTTAAGGTCTGGCTTTTTGTGTCTCCTTATCGTACTCTGCTTTGATTGATGACCAATTACATTGAATTTTTAAATTAAATTTTTTCCCCAAGTTGAGTCTGGTTTTGCCCGTGACCTTTCCTGTCCTTGTATCAAACCACCAGGTTTCATGACACTCCCTCCTCACGCCAGCATGGGTAGGAAGAGTGAGCAAGCAGCCCCGGGGTGGAGCGGGTTACTGCACGCACAACCTCCTGTTTAATTTGCTCTAAGGCCTGTTGATGTTCAGAGCCCAATTGAAAGTCATTTTCCTTTTGGGTCACTTGATACGGTGGGCGCACAATCTGGCTATAATTTGGAATACGCATTCTCCAGAAATCCACAATACCTAGGAAGGCTTGTGTTTCTTTCTTGTTAGTTGGTGGTGTCGCGGGGGAGAGGGGTTAAGGTTTAATGGTCGCTCAAAGAATCACCAC
>VZSC01006817.1:218080-230468 GCA_013398225.1 Steatornis caripensis | reverse complement strand
ACTGGGCAACACTGAGAAGAGTCTGACCCCGTCCTATTCCTACATTTTTTTTGATATATGAGTAAAGATCTACAGTGCCTTTCCAGCAAAACCATGTGCAGTGTTGTGGAGAACCTCTCATTCCTCAAAGACCTTCAGGAAATTGACTTGGAGCTACTTCAGGATTTCACACACACCTNCCTGTCACTGGGCAACACTGAGAAGAGTCTGACCCCGTCCTATTCCTACATTTTTTTTGATATATGAGTAAAGATCTACAGTGCCTTTCCAGCAAAACCATGTGCAGTGTTGTGGAGAACCTCTCATTCCTCAAAGACCTTCAGGAAATTGACTTGGAGCTACTTCAGGATTTCACACACACCTGGACAGAGGTCTCTGCAGCCACCAACAGGTTTTCTGTATTTGTTGTGTGTTTGTAAATGGCAGTTTCAATTTCAACTCTCTTGGTTGTCATCTTTATATTGAAGTCTTTCTCCTTGTATTTCTTTTTCTTACTCCATATCATCTGTTCAGGTTTCACTATCTTTTACCCCCTTCCAATACCATGTTTCACTTGATGTTGTCAGTATATCATCCCTTTCCTCTCTCATCGTGTATCTCATAGAAAGACAATTTCTTCTCACCCTGTCTGGTAAATTTCAATGCAATATGAAACTGCTGAAACGGCTTACCAGTTTTAGGGTACCATTGTGTTGCATGAAGGTGTCTTAACTCTGAATTTCATTTTCCTTGCAAATTCTGGATAGTTTGAATGTTGTCTTCCTCAGCTTTTTTCTCAATGGAGTATAGAGTTATTCCTAGGTCTGATTTTATAGAATAAGGTTGTACAGCACCTCATTTCTGTACAGCTGCGTTTTTGGCTTACAAACCAATTTGCCTTATTACTAAGCTTATTTTGGTCTGTCCTACTTGTTGACTTCTTCCTTTTCCTGTTTCTCTTCCTCTTCCTCATCCTCTGCCTCTCTTTTCCCTCCCCATACCTTCAAATCAAGTTTGTTTTGAAACCAACAAGATCACTTGGGGAAAAAATGTCAAAAAATCTCCACTGTTTTCTTTTTATCTTCTTGGGTTGTGATTTCAGGTTATTTTTGAGCCTGTCAAGATTATGATTTATTTTTTAACAGAGGATGTGTTGCTGTAATTTCATGCCTGCATATAGGGTTTCAAAAGAGTACCAAGTATGATAAAATTTATTAGAACATCTTCCTCCCAGACAAGCCCTCAAAACAATGAGAAGTGAGATAAACCCCTCCTTTTCTTCACAAGACAAGAACTTTACTCACCCCACTCCTGCTTCACCTTCATGCTTTTTGTTTTTGTCCTGTCAATGGCAGTGGTTTTTAATCAGTTTTGAAACTTTACTATAATCAGGGTGTAAGAATCATAGAATACCGGTTTGGAACAGACACCAAGGGTCATCTGGTCTAACCTTCTTTGGCAAATGCACTGTCTAGACAAGGTGGCCCAACAACCTGTCCAGCTGAATCTTAAAACTCTTCAATGTTGGGGAATCCACCACTTCCCTGGGGAGATTATTCCAAGGGCTGATTGTTCTAACTGGGAAAAATTTTCCTCTTTTGTCCAATGGGAATCTCCCCAGGAGTAACTTGAACCCATTATCCCTTGTCTTTTCCATGTGGCTCTTTGTAAAAAGGGCATCTCCACCTTCTTTGTAGCCACCCTTTAAGTACTGGAACAAGGTGACGAGGTCTCCCCTAACCTCCTTTTCTCAAGGTTGGACAAACCAAGCTCTCTCAACCTTCCCTCACATGGCAGGCTTCCAAGTCCTTGGGTCATATTTTTGGCCCTTCTCTGTACCCTCTCCAGCCTATCCACAGCTTTTCTGTGCAACAGGGACCAAAACTGAACACGGTGTTCCACATGTGGCCTGATAAGCTCTGAGTAGAGTGGGGTAATGACTTCTGTAACTCTGCTGGTGATGCCCTTGTTGATGCAACCCAACAGCCTGTTGGCTTTCTTTGCTACTGCAGCACACTGTTCACTCACATTGAGCTTGTTGTCCACCAGGAACCCCAGTTCCCTTTCTGCAGAGCTGCTCCCCAGCCAGGTAGATCCCAGCCTGTGCTGCACTCCGGGATTATGTTTTGCCAGATGCAAGACCTTACACTGGTCCTTATTGGACTCTACAAGATTCTTGTTAGCCCACTCTTCCAGCCCACCCAGGTCTTCCTGCAGGATGGCTCTCCCTTCTGAAGCGTCCACTTCCCCTCTTAGTTTGGGNCTGCTCCCCAGCCAGGTAGATCCCAGCCTGTGCTGCACTCCGGGATTATGTTTTCCCAGATGCAAGACCTTACACTGGTCCTTATTGGACTCTACAAGATTCTTGTTAGCCCACTCTTCCAGCCCACCCAGGTCTTCCTGCAGGATGGCTCTCCCTTCTGAAGCGTCCACTTCCCCTCTCAGTTTGGGATCATCAGCAAACTTCATCAGGGTACAGTTGATCCCATCATTCAGATCACTTATGAAGATATTAAACATTGTTGGGCCAAATATCTGTCCCTGAGGGACCCCACTTGTGACAGGTTTCCAGTTTGAAAAGCAGCTATTTACCACCACCCTTGGGGTGTGGTCTGTCAGCCAATTCCCACCCCCTACATATGACCTACAGGTAATAACACTAAGTTTCTCTAGGAGAAGGCTGTAAGAAACCATATGGAAAGCCTTGCAGAAATCTAGGTAGACAATGCCCACGGCTTGCCCCACATCAACAGAGCGGGTTGCTAAACACTTACCTTTGTGTTATTAGGAAGTATAAGAGAGGTCAGTTTTGCTTTCTGATGCAGGAAACCCTCAGAGCTTTGTCTTCGTTGAGTAACATTTGGGACAGGAAGGAGGGCTTAGTAATCACAGCTTCTAAACCACAGTAGAAGAAATCTATCCTCTCCCACCCACAACTCCTACTTCAGGTGAAACAAGAGTGCATCCGTTGTTATTACACACAGGGACAGACAGTATCTGTTCTCACAAAGAGTGAAAAAATGTTCCACACCATTGCAGAAGTGAAGATAAAGCTTTCAAGTATTAATTCCCAGCAAAACTTTTGTGCAAACAGGAAGCTCGTTAAAAGAGTCTCTTTCCAACCACCCTGCAGCTCTTTGGATGGAGGGGATTCACCCCTTTGTTGAAGACTGGCCATTTCCCTGATAGTTTACTGGCCCAGGAGTCAGAGTCTTCCGTGTTGTGAAATGCTCTCTGCTCAGGACACCCAGGACAGTCTGATTGTCCCACAAAATTTTATTGGTATCACACAGTGAACAGAGAAGCATCTCTACTCAAACATCTTTAAGTCACAAAAAGTCAACAGAAAGAACCCAAAGAGTTTTTGTTGAATAAAACTCTCTGCTGGTGGACAGTAGAGACAGTAAACTTCTCTTTAAACCTTTCATACAACTTCCTTTTATATGTATATATTTGCAAATGTATATATTTCCTTACTATATTTCAGACTCTTTTTACATTGAATTGCTATATTGGCTCATTGAATGTATCAGTTGCCTCCTCATTTAAAGTATTTTTTTTAAAAGCTATACTCTCACCATCAGTTCTCCTGTAGCTTCAATAACAACTTGGCACTGAAAGCACTGATCCTGGTCTTGTTGGAGTCAACGCGAAAACGTCCTTCAGAGACTTCTGAGCAAACCCTCATCATTTTGTTGTCCTATTACAATACAAAAGTGGAGCTAGGAAAATTAAGAGCGCTAAGAAAGTTTGTGAAAGTGTTAGGCTTCACTTTTTCATATTATTTCTCCTATATAGCCTGGTATTTACGTATTGCTGATCTGAACTCAGGTAGACTTCATCCTGAAATAATGCTGAGTAAGCCATTTTATTGTAAAAATGGACAAATGTAGAGGCAGCATTTGAGTTTCTAGAATCCCTAGTCTTTGTACCCAAAAATTTTGTACCTTTGGGCAGATTTAAAAGTGCAGAGATTCTTTTGAAGACTGAGAATCTTGTTCTTATAACATTTGTAGAAAATTTTGCAGAATTAACTTCTTTTATCTTTGAAAAACAGATTTATTTCCTCTGCTTGTTCTGAACACCTCTAATTTATTCCAATTTGTGCTTTTTTCAATTTTTTTTCATTTATTTTTTCTCTTAATGGAGACATTTCTTTATCCCCACATCTGTTGTCTAGCCAGGGCATGATACCTTTTTTTACCCTGTGCATATGCAGTCCTGTAAAAATGTGGCAGATTGCAGAGTTCAAGTGCTCCGAAATGTGAAGCGAAACAGCTGTGCCTAATCACTTGCACAAGGAAGGTTTTTGGAGCTTCAGTTTCAGCTCTCATCTGCCTGGAATCCCGTATTTCCTGTGTCCAGATCAAGTGGCAGGCAATGTCAGAGGTCTTTGATATATAGGCATCATATTCATAACCAGTGCAGGAGGCCCTTCATTAACAGCCGCAGCACGTTTTTTAATTTGGTATAACTTCCAGACACTTTGTTCGCGTTCAAGTAAGTGTAGTTCCCATAGAGAGAAGCACACAAGTTTTAGCAGTCGTTTATCAAGCCAGAGGTAATTCACGTTATTGAATTGAATGGTTTTTTATACATCACTCACCTACACAAGTCACGGAGAACATCAGGCATACAGACGCTTGCAGGGAACAAGTCCATTCCCTTTATTTCTTTAATGCACCTTGAATGTCACCCCATGAGTATAGCCTTGCTTCAGGATGTCCTCTACACTTCACTTAAATGATCTTCTTGAGCTGTCAGTCATTTCACCTTGATGCATTTTGGATGCATCACATTTGCAAAGAACTCGTATTGAGTTTATTCAGAGTAACTCTGAGTAAAATAATGCAGGATCATAGAATAAGATCCTCCTTACATCATCTACCAGTTGCATGACAAATTGTCTTACCTAATGAAGTAGAAAACTGGGTGTAAGCAAACTATTTCCTCCTGGGTGGTGTATATCTCACAGAGTAATTCACAAACTTTCTGATTCAGGAACAAAGGTTAAAAAGTAAAATTAACGGAAAACATAGAAGAAACTAAAAAACAGCTTTCCTCCAGTGCATAGCTGGCTTTTAAAATCTTGCTGTTCCAGCTAAACGCAATTTGAAAATTATGTGCAGACAAAAGGTAACACTTAAAATTGGAATAATGAGGGATTGTGACTGATAAGCCTTCAGAAAGAAAAGAAAATATAATTACCAAAGAACAATCAGATGTATTTCATTATGTATTGCCATACATTTATTTATTTAGATGTGATAAATAAATGCTGAAATGGTTTGATTTAACTTTTGCTACTACATTTTATCTAACTGATCTTTGTGATCAGTGATGCTTTGGAATGTGAACTGTGCAGAAGGCAATACAGTGTTCAGTGCTTTCAAATCCAGCTCTGTTTACCAAGCATAAATGCAAATGCCAGTTAAACTACTTCTAGTTCTATCCTTCTGCTGTTCAAGTGCAGGAACAATTATCTCCATCAATATTTAATGGCCTAGTCCTAAACAGACAGTTCCACAAGTACAGGCAATAGTCCTGTTAACGTGCTGTTAATTTTCAAGCATAGAGGTTGAAATGGACTATAGAGTTACTGAAAATGAGTAGAAGTACATTTCCCTAAGGTAAAATACACTCAGCAGCCTCTGAATAATGGAATTAGATTTTTTCCATGGTTCTGTTTAGTGGATTAAATCTGTGCAGTCCTCTCCATTCATCTCTGGAATGTGCCTTTTCCAACTTTTTCCTGGTGTTCATTGCGAAAAAGCCTTGACTGCCTTGCTCTCTGGTTGGTCACAGTGGATCAGAGAGGGATATAGCACTCAGGAGGAGTTATGTATCTGATTTCTTCTCAATTTAGCTCCTTAGAAACCATGGTTGTTTCCTTAGATCCCCTGTCCTAATATAAATGAGTCAGAACTTGGTCTGTCATTGACTCCTCTTTGATAGCAGAATTTAATGCCATCCCACCACAAGATGGGAGTCACTGATTTATGTCACACAAAAAAATGGTTTTGCCACTGTAAAAGCATGCGTCTTCATAAACAGATTCTTTCAAGTGAAATTCAATCTATTAAACTTGTATTGTGACTGTTCATGTTATTTCTGAAATCAGATGTTTTAAAGTAAATAGCTGGCTATCACATACATACATGTTAAAGTTAACTGTTAGTGGAGGGAAGAGATTACTTGGAACAATGCAGGGAGTAACAGTAGAGGAAACAAAAGCTTCTTTTTTATTCGCAGGCTAAATACAGCATGCAGCAGCTGCACTGCATGCTAAACCCATATTATCCTCTTTATGACCTCAGTTTTGACCTTAGACGGGTTTTCATGCTCCAGTTAAAAGCAGATAGTATTTTTGTTTCTAACCTGACTTCTCATGAGGTTCTTTCAAACACAAGTTACAATTAGCCTTGTGAAAATAAGCTAAATACCTGAATTTGAGCTTAGAGATTTCTTTATTTATGGGAACGTAAAGCCACCCTATACAAGGTCTGTGAGATGACTTTCTTTCCAAGCCACAAAGCCAAAAGTCACAGTTTTTCTGTTCCACAGTGTATTCTAAGAAGATGAAACTAAGACACCTGCTTTCACAAAATGTGAAGCCTAGCTACAAATCTGGTTATTTAGAGTGTCCTCCCATATAAGCCACTCAAGAACTTGTTTCACATTGCCAGAGTTTTAGGATTGCTCTGTGCTTATCATTCTGAGTAATTCTCTAATCCTGGCATAGTAATGAAATATTTAAGATATTAATATTGGAAATCAAATATAATAAATAGTCTTCGTTGTGTAAGATGATGAAGAATAAGTCCGTTTCCAAGTTTCTTAATAAAGGACAGGAAAGCTGAGTCTGTTTGAACACCAGACTGAGTAACATGATCGTAAAATTGACTGAAAAATCTAAACTTTTTTTCTTAATGTGTACAAGAGCACTGAATACCCAGAAGTCCAAACTGCTTAGGAATTTTCATGCTGAGAATTTGCTTTTCGAAGAAAGTTCGAGAAAGTATAAGGAAAATACTCAAAAGTCTGCCTTTATGGTCTGTTGCCAAAGGTGAGAAAATATGTCAGTAAGTCAAGTTTGGGGTTTCTTTGTAGAGTATGCAGATAAATCCAAAAAGGGAACGTCAGGTACAGTTTTGTTTTCTAGGGTTAGGCACCAGGTACTTGAAGTCTGAATGTTGCACTTGGGTGAACATTAAGCACTAAAATCCTTTTGATCTTGCCCTTTCCTCGCACAAAGATGAAAGATGTGCAATGTTTCTATGACACAACATTAATGCTGGATTATTAATAACCAGATTAACCTTCACTTTGGACCTACTTCATCCATATGCAAGCTTAGTCTTGACCTGGTTTTGGGCTAGAATTTGCCATTTGGACTAAATCCTGTCAATAACCATTTATATTTTATTTTACATACGAATGTGTAGGTATCATAACACATCCATCCAATTTTTCATTCACTTTTCAACAGCTCACATCTCAAATGCACCAAAGCTCAGCTTGATATGTTAGAGTAAAGGCAGACCCTTCCCAGTCTGAACGTTGGGGCCGTCTGAGGTTTTTCTGATCTGTGCTGCAAATGGTAAGAGTCAAAATGCTTTTGCATTGGTGGTAATAGGGAGAATGAAAATTCATGAACTGCCCCCGGAAAGGCTACTGCAAGTACAGAAAATTATGTATATCTAAACTGCGTCTCTATTCATCTTTCCAAATGTTTAGAAACAGGTTCCCTGTATTGAAGCTGTGGTTATATTTAGGATTGTCACTTTACAAATGGGACATTTTTTCAGTAATTTAAAAAGTACATTGATCCAAAACTGACCACGTGACACCAAAAATACTTCTTTCTTCATGAGCATCATGTTACTTTTAGATACAGAATTCTTCTTAAAATATTACTATTGAAATTTGGTATATTTTCCAAACCTGGTTTGCCTCTCAACAGCTGTAAGATTCTCTCTTTTCAGAATTCTCAATGCTGATCTAGAAAACTTTTTGTACTTAGAAACTAAAAAAGTTGAAAGAATCTTGTGCACTGTATAAATCACAAAAAAATATTTTGGAGTGTTCAGGGAAGGTTTTGGTTTTCCTTTTGGGATTGCTCTGCTTTTGACCCACTATCAATGTGCAAAGAATTATCCAGGATTATTGCAGTATTTGCAATTCTATCTGGAGTCAAACATCAAAATTACATTGAAAGAGGATTTTTCTGAGAGAAACCTAGCTCAAGTTTTAGACAGAACTTGGATAGTGTTCAAATTAGGTTTGAAGCTTACCATGAACTGAATTTTCAAAAATCTTTTGCTCTTACACTGGTGGATTTCAACCTTTCTTAGTTTGCAGAAATGCCTAAGGAAATTTAGACCTGCTTAGAAATGCTATTCTCTTTTCTTCGGTTTCTGTCACAGATTCTTTAGGAATGTGGGATAGACTTCCTACCTGAAAGCTACAACAATAAAACAGCAGCTGTAGCTTTGGACCATGAGATATAGACGATAGAGTCTCCTACCAGCTGATCATCTCAGAAGGCTGAGAATAGCATGAAAAAACAGTGGGAACTTGGATGCACAGACAGTCTACTAGGAAGTGTCCTTTTCACAAAGAAGGAAGTAGTACAAATTACTGTTCTCTGCACTATATACTACATTATGCTTCAAGTGTACAATATAATCAAAGACTTAGGATGTTAGGTCTCTCACTTACTACCTCCTTATTCCCAGTATCTCTTTTGTGGTAGTTTTGCAACCATTCAGGGGTCCAGTCAATGATCACTCACTGACAAACAGTGAAGAGCAAAACATGAAACCACCAGTTGACTCATGACGATGCCCTTAAAAATTGATCAATAACGATACATGTGGCCAACTCTTATTCTTCAGTCTGAGACAAGCTTAGGATGAACCATGGAAACTTAAGGTAAAAATAACACTCTTCTGTGCTTTGGGAAGATTGTCTGCCTTGCTTTTAAGTAGGCACACACAGCAGGCTAAAACAAGACCACAGCTGTTGTTGCTAGCTCTGCCGATTGGTAAGAGATCATATTCTACTCCTGTTACTTGTTTGCAGACCCTTTTACATCTAAATCAGTGGTCAGCACTGTGTACCTTAATCTCTGAGTTAAAAGAAATAAGTAAGGAGTTGATAGCTTTTCTTATATTTCATTACAAGAGAAATGTATTTTTATAGGAGGTTGTGATGTGTGCTATTGACTTGAGAAGTGTCTTTTGGAACTGTTCCAGGCTTTCAGAAAAATGCACATTTTGGCAGGCTTGAAAATATGCATTATGCTTATGATAGACTAGTCTATAACTTTAAATAACATGTATAAGTTCTTTTAAAAACAAATTACTATTTAACTACCAGGGTTGCTCTGTTCTATAGATGGTTATAAATATCTTTATTAACAACAGGTCATTTACCTGACAGATTCAAACAGTTCAGACTCAGCTATTCTTGTGATTCATGTAAATATAATTTAGGGCATAGAATAAGCTTATTAAACCTGCATCCTTAAAATACTTATGAAAATGAGTAGCTACACATTTGCTAAAGCAATTTTTTCAGTAGAGCTTGGCAAATTTTACATTTTCCTCCCCTTCGTTATGTCAAATGCAATTATACCCTATTATGGACTAGTATCTTGTTAAATTAGATGTATTAAATCAGGGTAATATCAGCTTTACAGCAACACACACCAAAGAATTATGAACTACTACAACGAAGAAGAGGTAATGCTAAAAGGTTTTAAAAATGCCCTACCCTTTCACCTTCGGCCACCAGGGTTCAATTTCTTGCTTTGATCACAACTGAAAAAAAGTCTGGTGGTTGAAGATGAGTCTGTCAGGAAATCCACATCACCATTGGCATTTTCTGCTAGAGGAAGACCTAGAGCTTGAGCAGCAGGTAGTACAGGCATTGAAACTGTTTTGGGTGGGGAAGCTAAGATTAATTGAATCCATATTAAGCTTCACCAGGGGAAAAAAAGGGGTTTGATTACAAAATTATAAAAGCTCTTAATTTTTTTTTTCTTCATAATTGATTCGATATTTTCCCATCAACTCTAGAATTTCCCGTACATAAAAGAAGATATGTAAAATCTGAGAAGGAAACACCAAATTTTGATAACTGTGGATTGGTTAAAAATTAGTCTTCTCCGTGTTCAAATTACCACTGCGATTAATTTAGTGGCTTTGCAATTAATTTAATGGCTTAACTTCTCTACAAGTTTAGCTGCTCCCCCTCAAAACAAAAAATTCATCACTGATTGTTATTCTGCATTTGTAATTAATCGGCTTTGTAAAGTGCTTCATTCGGTGCATTAGTATTGTTTAAATAAATCTGGAAATACTAACCTTGTCACGTTCAGGGGTCGAGTGTGAGAATGAATCTTTAGAGTACAGAGGGTAAAATACTTCAAGGCGTATCCACAAGAGATTTCCTACGGACAATCGGAATTTATTTTCCAAGTGGATAGTGTACCCAGTGTAAGTGAGCACTGTGGCATGTTTTAAGGTCTCCTTAACCTGTCTGTGCAAATTGCATAAATCACAGCAATAAAGTCTCTCTATTCAACATGCTGGAGCTGAAGAGCACTGACCAGCTTTTGACCTCCTATTCTGGGCCCCAACTGACCCTAACTTAGAAGTTCAAGCGGTCAATAGCAGGTCACTGAGGGCATCTGTAGTCTTGCTTAATTCCAGTTTGATTGCAAGGTTAAATATAAGCTGCACAGGTACTCTTGTCTGCCTTCTTTAAGTCTTCCTGACCACCACAGCACATGTGGCTCTTATGAAGCCACCAAAGAAATGGGGAGTGTGCAGGGAAGCAAAAGAGGAAAAAATAAAAACACAGGTTGCTTTCTTGCTGGCCATCTCGAGTTTGGCATAGACCAAGTTGGTCGTTTATCAGTATAATGGATCTACAGACAGCCCTAAACAATTGTCAAACATTCTTTTAAAAGCCATTAGTTTTTCAACTAATATATATCTGTTTTGTACATTTGTTGAACCCTTCACTTGTCACTGAAAAGGGCCTGTTAAACTAAACAGAGGCCTGATCAGTTTTCAGTGAGCTCTGAGCCTCAGAGTTCACCTGGGTCACCTACAAGATTTATGAGACCTCTGTACCGGCACCCGACTGGAACCGTAAGTCCGGCGGCTAGCCGAGCCTCCCCCCGCACGCTGAGTCTTGCAAGGCTGTCCTGCCGTTCCCAGCGGCTGCCGGAGAGGCAGCAAAATTGATGACCTGTGCAGATACCAGAGTGGACATCAATAAAAGGAGATGGATGTGAACCATCAGAGTGACATGCCTCGCTGCTGGGGTGGCTGGGGAGAGGGGGGAACAGGTTAAAAAAACAGAGGAAAGTTATTTATACAAGCTTCAAGGACAAGGAGTTTGTCACTACTTGCTTGAGAATTTAATCTTAACATGTTCTTTCTTCTGGTTTCCATCATTCTCTGGCTTACAAAAAGACTGTCAAGGTATTGCAACCATGAGATAGTTCTGTCATGGTCTCAAGTGCCAGAAATTGTGTTTGTAATGTAAATGTTAATACAGTCACAATCGTAGAAAATAAAGAAAAATGCGAAGTGGCCTTCAATAAACATTGAATAATGTTCTCAGCCTAACAGAGCAGGAGTTCCACAGGACTTGGAAACTTCAGACATGTTTTTGCTGTGTTTCTAGCTGCATGACTGTTTTTATGCAGATAACCAAGCGTGTGTCACTGGGAACTGCATTCCTGAAACTCAGCTGTGTGAGGGATGTTCCTGCACCAGGACAAGCAATAGTGGGTCTAGACACTACTTCATCCAAACCAATCTTTAAGGGCAGATAGATTGAGAATAACGTTGGTGTCTCCAATAATCATCTCCTTGGTTTTAAAACACGCTAAAGAAATCAACAAGGAAACGTTCTCAAAATCTCTTTTCATTTTATACTCAAAGTGTTTACTTGCCCTCTGGGACATTTTCTGCATTCTTACGTATTATGTAAATGAGATCTAAATCTAAAATGTGATTTGTGTACTTGGAAGCATTATGTATTCATCCACATAAGAAGCAATAGCTGATGTTTACAAAGAACGGCTCTGCTCTCCACACACAGCATTCAGCAACCCTCCTTCCCCTAAAATTATGTTCTAAGCTGCAGCAGCTGAGGGATACAAAAAGATGAAAGCAAAACATTTAGCCTTATAGAAGATGTATTTTTAAGTAGAGTCAATGTTAAGCATGACCTAACATCTGAAGATATTGCAAACTATTTATTTAGACTGAATTTCCATTTGTGACAAAAAAAATCCTGTATACCTACATGTTCATCTTCTTGTCAGTTAAATAAAAACAATATTTAAAAGCTCAGGATAATACTGTAGGTTTCTATTTTGTCATGC
>VZSC01006817.1:190761-217907 GCA_013398225.1 Steatornis caripensis | reverse complement strand
TGATACCCTCAGTGGAGGGCATTACACTGTAATTAATAGTTCACTGATTTTTTTCCTGGAGTGGGAGGAAAACGGAATCTTACCAGAGATTTTCGGAAGGTGATGTAATCGGTTGCATCAGAAGAAGAAACAAACAGTCCCAGGAGAAGGGACCTATTGTATGAGGACTCCTACCTCTTAGGTCAATCCCCAATGTACCAATGCTTTGTGATGACCCACATTTTCTCTGTCCTTACACATTTTGTCTAATGACTGAAATACATAGGTTTTCCAGCAGCAGGAACCAAGGCCAAGGAAAAGTTTGAACTTTCTTGGACTCAGAGAAACAACCAAAAATTGAGTAGCTTCTAAAGGACTTCACATAGCTGAAGACACAAAAACTTTTTTGAGCAATTTCTAAAGGACTTCGTGTAACAAAAAATGCAAAACCTTTTTTTTGACCAATGCAGCTGATATAAACCATTGTATTCTTTCATTTCAATGAACAACCTGGATTAATTTTCAGCCAAGTCACTTGAGGACACATTGTTTTCACTTCTACTTCTTAAGAGGAAAATCTTTTATTTCCAGTTGCAGTTCCAGTTCCAGTATTGATTTAAAATTTTACAGGGTATTTTTTTGCCAAATGGGTACAGTTAAGCTTATCTCAAGTGTCATGACAAAGAGAATAGCATCATTAATCTCTTCTGAGTTTTTTTTTCATCTTCAGCAAGCCAATACATAGATGGCAACTCCATCATCTGGGGATACTTTATGTCCTCAACTGTTCCTACACATATTTCTGTGATGTTAGAGAGTATGTTACATTTTTGGAAAGGTTAGTTGTATTTATCTCGATGAAGCACTAACAGCATGAACAATTCAAAAGTCCTGGTGCGCTTTGTAACTGCTGCAGGAATCCCAGACTTTGTTTAAGGTCCAGCCAGATTTATAAACTCTGCAGGACCTAACCAACAGTTCAGAAGTTCCACAAGATCTCACATGGATTTGACAAACCCCCAGGAGTCCGGGAGGTTTTATGGACTCCATAGGAGCTCCTGCAGTTTTATAAACCTTGCAGGAGAACATGTGTGAGTATATAAATGTATTCAGTAGTCTGTCAGGATTTTATAAAGTCATCAGGAGCTTTTATTATTTGTCACGTCTATCCCCTCACTTCAGGATTCACAGACCTAACACACAAAATGAAATCATCTCTATCCTGACACTTAATGTTTTGCAAGATCACCAAAAAGTCCTTTTCATGATACAGTTGTTAGATACCTTCATCCAGTCAGTTCTGCTGTGAAAGATCCTAAACTTTCAACATTTGCACTGGTTTTGAGTGACACAGATTCCAGTAAAACAGGTAAGTGCAGAGAGATATAGGTGCATCTAATGGAAAATTTAACATCAAGAGTTATAGCAATTTACTCGAAAATTCAGAATCAAACCAAAATGCCAGTTTTCATAGATAAAAGTTAAAACAAGCGTGTAAGGAAAGCAAGATCAGGTCATTTCATTGTACAACATTAACATAAAAGGGTTATAAATCCACTATGACACAAAAGATTTTTGATTTGAGCATCATCGGATTAATTTTAAATTTCTATTATTTTTAATTTCCTTAGCCAATGAAATATACAGGCCTCGAGAAATTGCTCACATTTGTCTACATAATTTAGAAATATATAACTGTAAACATAAAGCTCACAGTGGAAACCTATTCAAATGTACATTGAGGAAAAATTCTGCAACAATCAACTTTGCATGCTTTCTAGTTTGCATTCATTTTAAGAGTGATTGCCTGTTGCCTTACATAGCAGAAAAACTCTGGCATTTAGGAATAAAAAAATTATGCTTGGTTGCTACCGTTTTCAACCAGGAAGTGCTCATCAAGACTGTAAACATACCCAGTCCTAGATTTGTGACTTGGAAGTATCTCATTATTTTCAGTTTGAGATTCATTGGAGTAGAGGTCAAGACTAAGCCCAGCATTTCTTTATTTTCATTAAAAGTAATGCTCTTTCTCTTTGTTCATCAATTGCTCCTATGTTGTGTTATGGCAAATATGCTAAATGTGGCAACCACCACAACTGGTTTTTTTAGTTAATACAAAGAGCGATGTCAAGTTTTCAGATGCATATAGCCCCTCATCTAGCAATAGAAAATTTATGAAACATTACCAATGAACACACACATACGGTACGCACATGTGTTCCCCTGATGAGATTAGGAATTAACATCTCCAGAGGAGGCATATGATGTCTGTTAATGGGATATCACACCCCACATATATATTTTTTATGTATGTGAAAATATTGCCTCGGGATTTTTTCCTTTCTCTGCAAGCTTCTCACATTTTGCTTAACAAAGATTGCTCTGCTATGAGGTATGAGGGTTTTGTTATCATCTTAAATAGTCAGATTTAATAGGCAGATATCATTATATTTGGGAGGCAAAGGTGGTGGGGTGTAGGAAGCATTAACTTTTTCATTATCACTAAATCTTTGTAATCTGGCTACTTACTTTTAATGACTCTGTAGCTGTCATTAAGCACACAGTGAAGAAATTGGACAAAACCAACACTTAGGAATGCATTTTTTGTTCTTACTCTTGCTTATCTATTACTTTATGTGGTCTACCAGATGAGGATTGAAGCTGGAGATGAGAGATACAGTTTGAATCCACAAAAGAGCTATATTTTCTTCTCCAGATTTGATATTTTTTTCCCAGTTTTAGTTGCAGTGATGCAAGATATCTTGCCATCATTAGCTACCGGGTTTTAATAGGCTGTACTTTGTAACTGTGACTGAAAAATAGAATTTTTAGTGTCAGTTAATGTTCACCCAAACTGTTATAGGACTACCGAGGACAAGGCAGGTTATATGCCTTTTAGACAAACCGTAATAGTAAATGCTGGTTACACATTCTAGTTCTCTAATCTGTCTGCCCTTTTTGTAGCTACGTTGTTTTGGATCATATAAATTCTGTCAACGAGGAAACGCTGGCATCTTCCAGAAAGAAAACAACAATGTAAATCCATTCGTGTTTTCTTCCTTTATATCCTCTGATACATCACATTTCTTTTTCCTTGTATTTTACTCCTTTCTGGGCATTGTGACAGTGTTTGTGGAGTCAGATGCGTCATTGTTTGGTGACTAAGTGTTTTTTAATTTTTTTTTATATATACATAATTCAAATTCTATTTTATATTTAGTGCTTTCTTTATGGTTGCACATACATATGAATTCCATGATCAATATAGGATTTCTACTTTTAATTAAAAGAAAGTTGGGGGTTGCTGGGAGTTTTCTTGTCATTATGATTGTAGGAAAAAGTTCTAGAAACTGGAACTCAAAAGCTGTAATATACATACAATGTTTTAAATATCATGGGGTTTATACTGTTTCTCATTATTTTCTGGAACAGAGCGCAAAAGCTTTGTGACTAGCGATATTGTGTCTTGTCCATGTCTTGTCCTTTAGATTTTTGTCCTTTAGCTCTTCTGAGCAGGAATTGTAATGTTCTTTATAATTCTGTGCCTAGCACACTGGGATTGACAAGATTTGGGGCTCTATCAGCTGCCAACATATACAAGTGAAATAAAAAGAGCTGAAAACAAAACAAAGAGTCTCTTTAACATCTTTCATCCTTTGAGTGAGGGGATTTAGAAGAGAAGAAAAACATTAATTCCTCTGCTTTGTAGCTATTGCATTGGGATAGTGGATAGCCAAAGAATAAGGCCTCTTTCATTTAAATAACTATCTTTGTGCATGTCTATACTTCAGACTTCATTGCAGTATGCAGATATCCTTGTACACTAGCACATGGGCAGTTGCCCTGCTGCAAAAACAGTATTCCTGCTCATTGCTACCCAAGCTAGATGAAAAAAAAAAAAAACCTTGTAAATCCTTTCAAAGGCTGCAGTGAACTCTGCGGGCTGGCTTCTAGGTCTTTCTAACCCTTTTAATATCATCTAATATGCCCCATGTACAGGTTGTGGCCACACAGTTAGGCAGCACTGACTGCTTCCAAAGTATATAGTATAGTGTTCAGGAAGGAGATCCTTAAAGCTTCAGCCCTGGCTGTGGAAAATAAATAATTTTACTAGTGTTGTAATTAGCTGCTTATCTCACTTTTCTGTTGAATAGGTAAGTTCACTGGTCATTTTTCAATCTTTTTTGCAATGAATAATACAGTGGATACTGAAAAATTAACAGGACACCAGGTGCCTCATAGCTAAACTGGTGAAGCCAAATGTTAGTGTTTGTTGGTTAAACCTCTAAACCTCTTGGCCATCATCTGGAAGCAGGCAGTACAAATCCGATGATGATGATGATGAACCAGCTGTGGTTATCCTATTTCACCTGAAACCACCATGCATATTTCCTTTCTTGTACCTTTATCGTAAAATAAATCCTTTTCAAGGGGCCAGTGACAAATCTAATGGATAATTTACAATCCACTGAGCCTCTGGATTAAATAACAGTGAGTCTGTAAACCAACAGGCTTCAGAGAAAACACTAGTAATTTGTTTATTGCCCTCTCTCAGTTCCCCAATTACAATTGATCTCCGCTTAGCAGTCTAGTGCTGCTAATTGTTTGGAAAAGAATGAAATGACTTAATCTTTATAGGCATCTTCTAGCCTAGGGTTTGACTTCATAATTCACTGTGTCAATCTCTCCAAAGCAAAGATAAGTGGAGTGCATAGTTACATACTGTACTTTAACAAATACTTAATTTATAAACAGTACAGCCTAGACAGTCTCTGCTAAGTATCTGACAAAATGATGCCACTGATGGCATCTGGCTTTATGCCACTGATAGGCAGGCAGGAATAAGCCTAAGAAAGCACTTGTCTGTGCTGCTGTCCTGACAAGGATCATGCTTGAGTCAGAATTTAATCAGCTCTTTATCTCCTTAGCACTTCTAGGGTGTCGATCGCTGTGAGTATTTAACACCGTGAGGAACTTGCACAGATGCAATCACTTTGGAAAGTTTCATGAGCTGTTTCTTAACATTATTTTTAGCTGGAGACTGCTCAGCTACAAACACTTGCATTTTCAGAATGCAAAGACACTAAGACTTATGATTGTAAGGTCTTAAAATCTTATTGTTTTTTTCTTTTTAAGTATCAGTATTGAAAATTCAGTATTTGAGGATTTCTATTTTCATACTGTTGCTGGATCTCTTTTGCACTAATACTACACAATCTCTTGCAGTTGCAAGATGCACCAAAAACGTCAGTGTACCAGGGCAGGAGTATATCTCTTCAGCTTTGTGGTTGGGGTATTCATGCAGAAGTCACAAATTCTGACACCTGCTCCAGCTCAGGCTGGAAAGAGTTCATGTTGTTGAAAACAGTTTCTATAAATGTAGTTTGAGAATGACCCAGTTTCTTACAGTTTTTTAACCTAGTGGTCAGAACACTCACCTTTGAGGCAGGAGATCTTCTTGATAGAAGTAGGAAGATGGAGATATTAGAAATCGTGTTACTTCTATCCATCTGAATTCTTGTTCTTCAGTTATTTTACCAAAAAAAAAAAACAGTCTGATATTACTTAAGCCTTACACACTTTCTGTCAGTAATCTTACAGTTGACTTGCTCACCTTGCAGGTTCTTTTTCCAGCATGCCTTAGGAGCAGGATCGAAAACTCTCCCAATACACTGAATGATATGATTTGCATCCTCCTCAAGGCAGTAGATGTATTAATGAAATACTAAGCAAGATGGGTCTTTGCAGCAATACTCCCCTCTGGCCCATAGCTGTATTTTAGAATAACCACCAGTAAATCAGTGTTGTGTTCTCTGATGGATTTGCCTGTAGCTCGATAACATTATTTTTGCTCTCAAATCTTATTCTGCATGCTTCCACACCATTGAGATCTGAAAAGAATAATACTCTGATCAATTTTTTCATATTTACTGTTCTCCAGTCATATGGAGCTACTGCTGGCTCAGATCATGGAGTAATTAAACGGCAGGATCGGTTTATTCCAGGTGTGTGTTTGCATATGTTCTTTCCCAGGTTTCAGCTACTGTTTTCTGAGACGACTTGATTATGTTGTGTGGTATAAGCTTAGGGGGCATCAGGAGAAATTATTGCACTTGTCAGAGAATCAGCAGTGGAGGATCAGCAGTCAATAAGGGAGGATCATTAGAACTGATTCAGATAGGATCTCTTGGGATAAAATAGTTGGTCAGAGCAGGATAATCAGTCTGCTTGATTATGCTGATAGCTGAGTGACAGAGCCTTCAACAGGCTGATTAGTGAGGGATACCTGACAAAGGGGACTGCAACTTCATAAAAAGCTAAAAAAAGAGAGAGGTCAGGAACAGAAAGGCTGGGGGGAAAAAAGAGGAGCACGGTAGCAGACACAGGATTTTTTCCAAAAAGTAGTAATAGTTCCAGATCTTTTATCTTTTTTTTTTTTTTTTTGAAGGAAAGTGAGCCAGAGGAGAATATCTATGTGTTCTGGCTGCATCTTGCTGTAAGCCCCAGTGCTCATAAATGTGCTGGTCCTGAGGTTGACTTCTGTTTTGCATCGGTTAGGGTCTGGGTGCAGCAATTCAGACAGAGAAACCACAGAAAGGCAATGCTGAAGTCCAATGGAAATAGTGAGAACACATGAGCTGATAGGCAGTCAGTTCACATGGACTGGAAGCTCAAAGCATGTCCACAATAAAAAAGCTTGGTTTGTTTTTTGTGACTATTTTCCAATCGGAAGAGATGAACCTATAAAGTAGGTCAGCTGGCACAGAAGCACGTGTATGTAGCTCTCAAGAATTTCAGTTGGTGAAATGAATATACATATCCAGAGCAAAAGTATAATCTTATGTCACGAGTATATTTGATCTAAAATAAATTGCAGAGAAACTTGCGCTATGGAGGAATTCCAGTAGGCAATATCCTCTCTTAAGACTGCTTCAAAGTATCCTCAAGATTTCTAGTACAATTATATCCAGACTTAGTAAAATGCCAACTCCGCTTGGCAACTGACTATTTTTTTATTCATAGTCCCTGGAGTGGTAGCTTAAGACATCCCTCAGTATACTTCACCTGTCTGAAACATTTTCACATGTTCATAGGGCTAAATTAAACTGAAATTACTCTTTTTTTATAATCCACAGTACAGCTCTTAGATAATCCCTAAAATAATTCTGAATAAAAATATGATATCAAACAAGCTTTCAACATCTGCTCATTACAATGTCTAAAGTTAGTGTGCAATATATTTCTAATTCTCTCGATTGTTTTCCTCAGATTTATTCTAATTCTATGCTAATAAGCATAAATTCCTGATGCTTCTGTGGTAAATAATACATTTAAAATCTCAAGTGAAAGGTTTAGAACAGGAAGTAAACAGACTATCTGTAATGTAGTAATGGCTGAGAAAATCTTTGAAAGGTTGTGGATATGTGAGAATGAATTTCCCCAAATTTATTCTTATAAATTTGAATTTGAAATAATACTATCTGAATAGAGATGAATCACTTAAAAGCACCGCATTCACCAAGACTTCAAATTGGATTCTAGTAGAAGGGGGAAACAAAAAAAAACAAGTCATCTGTCGTCCAAAATCCGCTTTTCTCTTGTTTCGGTGTTATTCACTACCATTCACTCAGTAACAACAAAATATCCTTGATGTTGTTGACAGCTTGTCTTCCCTTCACGCTACCACTGGAAGCACAATGTAATGCCTAATTTGTGTCACATCTGAAATTAGAACTAAACCTGTGATTCATGGGCCAAATTTTGTAATTCAAGGTGGTTCCATCTTCATACCTGCACAGTCTCTGTGAGATGGTCCCTCTCTTTAAAGCAGTCCTCAGTGGACCCCCAGCTTTGCACAGGCATCATGTCATCCTCACTGGTAGATGCTTACTGTACTCGAGCTTTGCCCATTGGTGTGTTACTGCTGTTACCAGAGGTACTGGCACCAGTGGGTGTCTAGGAGTAACTTTTAGCATTTCTTTGGGTATATGGTCCACACTGGACATGAGAACCTCCAGTTCTGTTTTCAATTTATTTTAGTATTTATTAATCAAATACAGCTGTTATGGGCTACACACTAATAAGCAAACAATGCTGTAAAGGGATTCTGACAAAATAATGTTGCTGAGTGCTATGTTTTCTTGTACATTGAGTTTATTATGTTCAGGTTCTGAATTGTAAGAAATTGAAGCAGGATTAAGCTAACAGTGTTAGATAACTGTCTCAGAGGTATGAAACAATGAAAAACACAATGAGTGTCTATTATTCACACAGTATGAATGCTTCCTAAAGTAACTTAGATGCTTCCTTTTTACTTGATAGTGCTTTTTGTTTCCTCTATTAAGTAGTGCTTAAAAACCACAACTTCAGTCAATCAGTAAACAGGATCATTACTTCTAAGTGTATCAGATTCTGAATCAAGGGTTTCATTTAATTTTCCAAGTGGAATAATGCATATAGATGAGGATGTCAAATTGCAAATAACCTGTATTAGAATGGCGTGTACAGTGCTTATGGTAAGTAATCAACATTATTGACTTAGCTTAGGGATTTAAAATGCTGAAAAACATTAACAGAATAAATTGATTGGAAGAATGGAGATGTGCATCACTGTGTTAAAAATCTGAAATGAGAGTAAAATTATGCAATAGTATTTTGTAATTCAGAAATATATATGCATAGATATACATATAGGTATATATGAATAATGCCAGTATTCTTGATTTAAATTTCCATAGGGACAAAAGAAAGCATACTGAGTATGATTTGAATGGTTATGCTGGGACTCATTATCAATATGTTAAAACACAAATTGTTGGCTACATCACGCCCCTGCTGAACTTTTTCCATTTGTAGTTAATGGCCATCAAGTCTTACTTTTCATAGTTTTGAATGCTATTTATTTTTTCTTCCTTCTATAATCATCATTGTCACACCGGAAACCTTTCCGGAGATGATGACAGAATTCAAATGATTCATTTCTAAATCCAAAGACTGTCGACTTGTATCTGTCAGTGGGAGCATTACCACATAGTGCTTAGCGATTTTTTTGCACTTCGGTTTGCACAGCCAAGGCAGCCAGGGTGAAGTGCCTCTCAGCGTTTTCATAGTGGACCCAGGTCTGAGGTTTTTCGGTAACCCAGAAGTATACGTGGCCTCAACACAGAACTGGACTTCTATTCATACAAGTGCATCAGACTTGTGCTGTAAGCAAGCTTAAACAGGAAAGATACTGCTGCTTGTAAGGATCTCATTTAGTATTTTCAGCTGTACATTAACTTGATCCTGGATTTGTTTGTTGTTTGTCATTCATAGGATTCAGTGTATCAAACACAAAGCATGTCAAAGCCTGGTGGTGATATTCCTGCCCATACTAAAAGGCTCTTTAATGCTGCAGGTTGTCTTATTGATTTCATTAAGAATATTTGCTGCATAAAATGTTAATTGCAAGAAGTATATCATGGTCTCGCCCTGGTGAATACAGGCTGCGTATGTAGGAACTCTGGTTCACAAGTGTTTTCATTACAGAGTCACCTTGGGTTGATATCTTGTCAGATCTCATAAACGCCGTGTCCGTCCTACCCAGCAGCTGGGTGAAACATCCTAGAGGGAAACCCAGGCTCCCACCGCTGCTCCTGAGCAGAGGTACATGAATGTCCCCGCATGATGATGCCACATGTGGGCTAGGATAAAAGCAGACAGTGCTTACATTCCATGAAGGCTTGCTTTTGGGTTTGGGTTTCTTTTTTTTTTGTGGAAGTGAGTTATTAAGCTCCCCAGTCCCTGGCTGACACAGTCGCATGCTGATCCAGGATCACTGCTGCCCTTCTGAATTGGTGTGCAAGGTTTCTGCTGTGTTTTACCCTATAGGTCACTAGGTTTGTCATGGATAAAGTATTGTCTATCTACCTGTAAATAGGTATAATTTGGAAAGCAGCAGGTAATTTTGTGGCATGGAAAGTGCTGTATAATGGCCCAGTCCTGCAATTGTTCCTTGAAGCTATGCTAGTGGTAAGCAGTAATGGGTCAATGCCTCCCTCTGGTTTTGAAAACATTAATGGAAATTTTTCCTGAGCAGAAACTGTGCCATTAGGCCTTTGTGTCAGATGTTTTCTTTACACCTTTTCTATCATGCAATGCTCATGCTGTAATAGTAATATTATATCATTACTGTTCATCTGTGTTAAGCTACCCTATAAACTGCCCCAGTGAAGTGAGTAATCCCTTTCCACTGCTTTCTATGGCAGGCATCTTTTGTAGTCTAAGCTCACCCAAACATTTACATCTATATATGCCTGAATGCGCGTGTGTGGAAATATACATATTAATTACAAATCCCCCTATGTTAGCCTTGCAAATGAAACCATGTTCAGTTAAGCGCGTGAAAGCTGTGGTGCATGAAATGCCAGACGTCTTGCTGCCCATGCAACTTAATTTGGACTTAGGGTGTCCAATGTATCTACTTACTGATAAATGAGGAACTTTCTGAAAATTGTAGTCCAATAATTAAATAATTTTTTTCAGCTGATTGGCACAAAAAGACTGCAAATTTTTATGGGCTATGATAAGGAGCAATGTTTCCTAACTTCTAAGTGCTTTACTTTCACTAAATATTGCTTCTAATTTTTTTTAATTACATTCTCACATAAGTAGTTTCTTCAGGAGAAAAATCAAGAATAAATTGCGTTATTTATAGATGTAAAAAACCAAAATATAACAAAACCCCCATCTGTACCCACAGTCCCACAACTTCCCTTCACAATTGCTAAAACCTTCCTTTCTTTTATATGTCAACAAATGCTCTTGGGCTTTGTTATGCCTGGTGTTTGTCTTTGGCCAGCAGCTGGGAAAGGCTGCAGTTGCAAGAAAAGGAAGGCAAAACACGACCAGCCACTGAGCTAGTCAGTGGCATTGAAGTACCTTGTCTCATCCTCCCTCAGCCCCATCCCCATGGGAGATCGCACCCCATACAGGTGACCTGGCTGCTCCCAGACCCTCCTGGGGCAGCTGTGCTGTCTGCAGCTGTCACCGTGCCACTCTTCACCCAGCTCGCCTTCAGCAGTGTTGGCAGCCAGCTGTGATTTCCTGGGGAACATGAGCGAGCGAGTGAAAGGAAACGGCAATTATCAGCTATTCATATGGCACCAGAACCTGAATCGGATTCCATGGAACAAATGAAAGAGCACTTCTCCCGCCCAGAAGCCTCTGATGGCTCAAGCCATGGAGGTTTGAGAGCTGCGAGAATCTTTTATAGTGGAAAGCTGGAGCTCCAGCTTCCTCTGTAGCGTTGGGTTTATTTATCACCAGTCATAACATTAGATTTGATCAATTCAACTGCCTACCCTCTACTTTTGGAGTTTGGTGCTCTAACTTAGCCACTGGAGGCAATATGGGTTTATTTTGGGGTGTAGAAATGACCCAGGAAAGGCCAAAGCTTCTTTCCTTTCAGACTGCCTGTTACTGCATTTTACCCCTTTCAACTCCAAGTATTAGTGCATCCATTTAGCTTCTAACTAGGATTGCTCAATTTAATTCTTCTCCTCTGGGCTATACAGATGACATGCTTCATATAACAGCAGCTTGGAGGGTATACATCCTTGTAATATATTTGTAACTGGTGCTTCAGATGATCTGAGTACCAGCACTTCTGATGTTTCAAGCCACATTTGGGCGTTCACCAGGGATCATTTCCCCAGCATGCTGCAAGAGCACTCCGTGAACCTCCTGCCGTGTTTCCCCAGTTGAGACCAATGTTACTGCTGTTACAGAAGAGCTATGCTTCTGTTAGCAATAACGATTCAGTACATTATGGTGGATTTTGCTTTTTCTCCAAGTTCTGTTCAGAGACTGTCGTGTGGCTAATATTACCCTGAGTCGGCTTTTCTGGCTGGTTTGCTGCTCTCCTTGCTGTGGTTTGTACATCATGCTTATCCGGGAAGATTATGCGGAATTTTTTTTGCATCAGGGCTAATCAAGAAGAGAAATTGTATCTTAGTCAATTTTTAACATGGCAAACTTGACTGTGTGTAGGCCTATAAAAGTTTGATATTGGGACCTCACTCAGTTATGTGATGGGTCTGCTGCATACCAAGCACTTTCCTATGCATAACAGTGCGTTTTGCTCAACAGCATGATGGGAACAGCTAGGGTGACATAGCCTTCAAATTTCACAGGATATGGTATAACTTCATAGAACTTTATAAACCTCATTCAGAGGGTATATATTTTTGCTTTTTAGTAATTGTTACTAAGGTTGCAATATTTATTATTGCTATTCACTGTTATATGAACTCCATATATTATTTAAATTTACACATGAATAACCTGTGCATATATCATTTCACATTCTCTTACTTAAATACTTGAGCAGTTTTGAGCAAGAGGAATTTTTGTCTGCCTTAATTTATTTTTTTGCTAAAAGATTTGCTTAGACATATATATCCAGTATTTTAAAAGATTGCAATAAATAAAAGGAAAGCACTGATGAAAGACCTACTGCATTGCTGTATTAAAAAATATCTAAGTTTTTCTTGCTTCCACCATAACATACTTAAAATCTTTAAATGTTTTCCAAATAAAAGTGCCAGCACATTGTCATTTATGGCAAATATTATAGACAGCTAATAAAAGCGGTTTCCATAGTATTGGTTTTTCCACCAAAATTTGAAATTTGCAAGAGACCAGATAAATGACTTGCAACTTTGAAGCAAGGAGGAGTAGTATTGTTCAGACCAGGTCCTCTAGTACGGAGCTGGGAACCAATTCACTGCCTTTGCAGAACTAGTCACTGAAGACCTGTCCAAAGACATCTTCGCAGTCTCGGCTTTGGAGGGAGGATGAAATTAGAGTGGAAATATTGCACTCCACAGTTCACCAAGACAGGATTTGATACACAGTTCACACTGCTTCTTCTCGTCACTGACACAATAAAACAGATGGTTACGGTACTGAATGTGGTGTACCTTGGTGCAATTTTCATTGAGTTAGATGATGCTTGCACCACTCGCCAAAAGAGAGCGACTGCCATCACCTGTGAAACAAGGGTTCACACTCAGCACTATTTTACTGCCAGTCTCCCTGTGAGGAACAAGTAACAAGGGTAGCTTCAGCTTACAGAGACCTCTTCAGGACTAAGAACATCCAAAACACAGCAAATTCTTAAAAATTCTGTAAAGAAAAAAAGTATTCCAAGTATAACTAAATTACTCTACAGGAAGACATGCAAAGGGTCTAATATAGTAATAGCCTGCACCATAAAATATTAGTCAAGTGCTAGCATAGCCATTAATACTCTTTTAATACAAAGCAATTTCACAGCCTCATTTACTAACTGGAATCTCACAAGTCTAGTTGGTAATTGTGCTTTTTATTCATCTCAGTAAATTCCATTTAGTGCTTTTTAGCAGTTTCTTAGCATAAATGCATCGAATGTTGTTAAATTGGATTAATAGCTTTTATATGTGATGTATGTTATATATACATTTAACTGAAGGTGTTTCAACTCATGACAGTCTTTTTTATAATGCACACTTTTCATTTTTATTTTTTATTGATTTTTTTCCCTCCCACTGGTAATATTTTTGTAACAGATATTTATGATACACAGTTTATAAATAGGTGCTTGAAAGGGTCATAGTGTTATGGTCATCTTTAGCTCACTTTATATTGTTTTGAGCTATGGCAAACTTAGGGATAAAATCTTTTCAGGTTGGTTAGAACCTAGATAAATAATTAGAAAAATTGTACAGTTATGCATTTTTTCAATTTACCTCAGTCTGATTTTGCTTAAAACAGATGTAAAACTGGAGTATTGTGCACTGGTCTCATATTTTAAAAAGCTCTTTCGAGCACATTTTCAGAATTATAACCAGATGTTTACTTCAGTCTCTCTTGAGTTCCTTCATGATGTTTCTTGTAATTTTTTAAGTAAAATCTTGATAAAGACTGAAATTGTTAAATTAGGTATATAGCACTCAAGAGCTTTCAAATGCTATGGCATTCAGCAGCCAGAGTATGTCAGTCAGACTGGTACGTGTCTGCATGAGAGGACTTTTTAGCCTGTAATTTAGTGACTAGTCAGTCAGTACTTGAAAATAGCTGACTGATTAACTGACGTCATCAAGAACCATCCTCATTTATCTTTTGTGTTGTGTTCCCTCCTTTCATACTGGTAAAAAACATGACGGGACAGAAGTATGGAATCACATAATCGTGTCTCTTTTAAGTCCTTTATGGAGTAGCATGAGAACATCAACATGACAGTGGGTCTTGGCAGTAAGGGGTGAACAATTATCTGAGCCTTATAGACAATGAAAACAGAGGAAATGTTCCCATTACAGGTGCCCTATAAGGAGGAGAAATACAGCAGTTCCTATTTGTTTCAGTTCTTGCCAGTCCCAATGGTGCATTGCTCTTCATGCATGCATGATGCCAGCCCAGACCTTGCTTTCGAAAGCATCTCCTGAGATGTTGTCCTCAGGGATCCACGTTATTGGCAAACAAAGTTCAATGAAGCTGCAAACGGAGGAAAGAATAATCCAGAAGTGAAAAAGCTGAGAGTCTGAATTGAGAGGTTCAACTGTGAATCAGAAGGAAAGACTGATGTTAAGAAATACAAGATAGAATGTCAGTAAAAATATCTATATACATATATATTTATAAACACGTGCTGTCATATTTTGAACCATAGTTGGGAGACAAACAGCAAGCACAAAAATGGTTTGTGGATCCCACTGGCATCTGTTTGGGATGATCTGTATCCCTTGTTCTGGCTTCCTCACTTGCAAAAAAGACTCCTGTCCTAACTTCCATGGTATATTTAACATGTACTCCAGTGTTTTGAAATACCAGCTCTTTCATAAGGAGATGTAATTGTTAGAATATTATTTAGGTACTTCTCATGCACTTTTCTGCAAACTATTACAGAAAGTGTAAACAAATGTGGGAAAAACTCCTTGAAGTGTAAGGTACTGCAATTTGTTGTATCTCTTCAGCTTTTGCAAGTCTTCCTCTGTCTCTGAGGATGTGGTGCAACAATATGTCTGTGCTCTCACATTTCTGCAAGTTTCCAACACCCGTTGCAGTTTGGAAAACTCCATCTTCTGAAATCTGCTGACAAGACTGGAACCTGAACCATTATTGCACATAGTTTCTGAGCACAAGCTATTGCTAGATGTGGCAACTGTGATGTACAAATCCTTCTACAATAAAAAAGACCACTTTTTAAACTACCTGATGCCATGGGAGCATATGTCTTTTGTGTTATTTAACGATCTATGGCAAATAGTTGGGCATAGAAAAATATTCTGCTTGGGAGACGTGAGGTGTGGTTGATGAAAAGTAACATAAAGTGAGCTGTAATGGTCAAGGATGAACTCACCAAAGGCAGGAGGAGATAGGAAGACCTCACCAATGCCATTTTTCTTTGTTAAGGATGCCTATACCATCTGATTTCTCTCTTCAAATCAAGCTAAGAGTGTCCTGGTGGATCAGTTCTAGTTTCGGTCTCAATATTGGTTGTATAACAAAGCAAGACTGTTCACTCCTAAGAAATATCACCAGCTTTGTTCCCAGCGTGAATAGTCCCATTTCTGATGACTGCCATGCACTAATAAAAGTTGAGTGATATTTGTAATCCTTTATTTTCTTTCATTCGACAGATAGAAGCAATGATTCAATTTTAATCAAACTGTTTTCCACTTCAGAAAACAGTTTCCGTCTTTGTTTCAATTCAAAAAATAGTCTTATTATTTGCATACAGAGCATATTTTATTATGATGTTTTTATCTCTGAAATCTGTAACATTTTATTACTCTACTAGGGACAGGTGTTGGCAATGTATTTCTTTCTTGCATGCAGCAATCCATTATAGGTGGTGTATTTCCTGCATTAGGAATTATCATTGATAAAATACACAAAACTCACATGAGTTGGCATTGAATAGGAAGCTTAATTTTTTGAGTGCAAAATATCAGCCTATGCACTCTGCTTTGGGCTATTTTTGTTTTTATTTAAATCTTGTGATGTTTCTTTACTTTGTAGTCAAGGAGAATTGTAACTGCATGGTCAGATCCTGTCCAGCTGAAACCGATGTTTTAACAATAGAACCATGCTAGGATACAGCATAATCTCTTCAAATTTCAGACCAAACTTCAGACCCTGCCAATCACTGGTCAATATGTGCAGGCAAGCAGGCACGGAGACCAAAGAACTGGTTGCTGACTACACGGACAGATCTCATTCATTACTTTTGCTGTGGTTAATGGAGGTTCCTTTTTTCTTTAATAACCACAGTGATTAATTTGGAATTCAAACTACCATTGGAATACAAAATCATGACCAACAGAAAAATTGAAGCATACTGTTTCTGTCAACTGAGACATTTTTTGTTCCATACTATGCTTCACAGTAGTTTATATCTTTTGCCAGAATGCTGCCAAAAATCTTTTCAGACCTTTCCATTTTTCTTTGTTGGAAGAGCATCGAAAGGGTTGGATGGAAGACAGAAATCCTCACATATGCCCCATGATCTTTAATATAGGAAAATTCAAGTTCTGACTCTATTTTTGCATTTCTTACTCTCTTGATAAAGCAATCCTACCGGATTCCAAAATAAGGTCATCCCAGAACATTAATCAGGATGACTCAAGTTTGAGGGTCTTTTTTTTAATTTCTATTCATTTTTGCTGCATGACCTCATACTGACAGTGCTACAGGTAGCACAAGGGAGCTGATTTAGTTAAATAAAAGTCAAAGAGATAGAGAGTGGAGGAAATTAAGATGATTATAGTTTCCTCTGCTGAAGAGGAAAACAGGAAAATGTGTTTTTCTGATTAATAAAATATTGTTCAATATTTAACTTAAGGCAAAATAGAAAGAGTGGACAAACGCTGCCTAGTAAGAAGCAGATTCTCATCTAGTTCTTGTAAAATGAACTATTTACCTATGACAGCTACCCCCTCTGTTATTTCATATAACATTAGGAAAGAAATTGCCACCACTTGTAGGGGTTTTTTTAATTACCAGTTGTTGCCTTTTTAGAACAAGGCTTTAAAGAAAGTATTGATCTTCTTATGAATGACTAACTTCTTTTTTTGTCTCTGTTGTACTTACATTTGTGGAATACGTGTTGCAATCTGTCTTACGTGGCGAAATGCATCTTAAAAACTTATGTACAGGCAAATCTTGCACCTTGCTTCAACAAAAAAATCATCCATGAGAGTGCTGAAAACTCCTTCCTGTGAGGCCCTGGATCAAGAGGATTTTAGTCAAATGAATATTTGCGTAATGGGAATACAAAAGAGAGTGTGTGTCTATGCATATTCACTGGAATAAGTATTCATCTAGCTCTCTAAGCAGCCCATATTGGTATAAAAATCAGAAAATTTTGACGCTTTTACTTAGTAGTTCCTTCATTTATTCCTGGAGGGTTTTGTCGCTAACCTGCTTTTACCTGTGACAGCTACAGGTAAATCTCAGATTAAAATTTCTGTTCCAATCTGAAATGGTTCCTTTCTAATATTGCCTGAGGCTGCTTAGGTTGTGAATTTTGTGGTGTATTAGGATACTCTTCAGCGATAAGAAAAGAGCAGAGATTAGATATGTTCACAGCTGTGTATGTGTTCTTTCTTTCAAACAGCTGAGAAGCAGCCTTTAAAGGAATGTTTCAATTTTTTTTTCCTGAATTGATATGTGGTGTATTTCTTTCTTACATAAGGTGACAGCATGTGTGAGATGTAAAGACTAGTTTGCTCAGGCAATTACCCCTTGTTGATAGCAGATTATTTCCTCTGGCAAACTTGAAAATAACTTGTTGGTGTGTAAGTTACTGCTGTTCTGGGGATGCAGTAATTTACTCTCCTGTCTCTTTTATGAGCACATTTATTTTAATCAGTAGAGTTTGGAATGGCTCTTTTTCATCTAACTCCATTTCTTTTGGAGTTATGCACCCTCTTATAATGTAACAAAGGAGAGTACATTTGCACACACAGGAGAAAAAAGATTTGATGTATTGCAGAAGAGCATTCCTTATATAGGAAATCATATCCCATGCTCTTTTTCCGTATAAAGAATGTAACATTCATTTTCTACAGCAGTGGCCCAAATTATTTTTCTGAATAAGGCAATGTTTCACCTCAGTGAGTTACCAGACATTATCACTCACAGCTGAGAACAGTGTCTCAGAACATAGTGATCACATGCAATTGGGCTATGGGATTGTACCATAGAAAATCAAGTTTGTTTTCTTTTGGGCTGTTTGCTTGGGTTTTTTTCTTTCTTCTTCTGTTTTTTTTTTTTTTTTACTTTAAAAGATTTAAAATAAAATATGTATTCTGTGGAGCATCTAATGAATGGGATATTTTGCAGAAAATATCACATACTATAAATTAAATATACTTGTGGAACCAAATGCTTATAGTACACTTCTATGTGAAAAAAGAAATTAAAGTGAAAATTAAAACCCCTTGGCTGGAGAGCTCTCTCAGTGTAGAGATATTTAGAATTTGATTCTATCGTCTAAACCGCAAGACTCATTTCACTGAAGTATGTGGAGAGATTTTCATGGCAAGGTACTATTTCAGCTGAGTGCAGCAGACACTGGCCTAAATATGAAGTAAAAATGTACCTCGTAATAGTTTGCATAGCTTAGGCCAATATAGTTATAACATCATTGATAAAATACTAACACCAAAACTATCACAGTATCTATTAAATACATTAATAATTGAAAACATTGCCCAACAAGTATGTTTTCAGTTCCTGCTTAAAAATTAAGAGCCTTCCTTGATGCATGCGAATAGCCCAGATTAAAATTAATGGTACTTTTGCGAACTTTATAGCTTTTTAGAATAGGAAATAAGCATTATCATGCACCCTATGGAGCAACTGTTGCTAAATATTAACCTTTTTAGTAACCTCGTTATGGCTGCAGACTCAACCTTTATGCATGTATCTCACCTTACTTATGTTTTTCTTGCTTAGTGCTGTCATCAGTTCTACTGATATTCCTTTTCATTCTGTTGAACAAAACCTAAATTTTTCTGCATAGTATGCTTAGAAAACAAGTGCCTAAGCAAGCTTTACATCCATGTCCCTGTACACCCCAGTGAAGTATACTCTGCCTTTAATATCTTTTGTTCGCAGAAGTTACATTTATTTTCCTGTGATATGTGACATTCTTCTGAGATCTATTATAGTCGATTTGTGATTCAATAGTCATATGCTGTACGTTGGAGATATGATTAGTTCCCATAATTTGTCTTTTTCTCCCGAACACTACTGATGCATGTCCTCTATTACTGGTTTGTCTTGATTCTGAGGAGAAAAAATTTAGATCTGTGAGTATTTCTATTTACATCCTTTCTTGTCAGTAAGAATAGCAGGTATTTCCCATCACAATATGACCTGTTGATACTTGTTGATTCCATGCAATGTCAGTTGCCTAGTTTAATTAAAGAGTTCTGCATTTTTACCTAAGATTTCACATGCAAGGGTATCACAAACAGTTTCTGATGAACAGTTGCAGCAGGAGATTTTTGAGATTCAAAAAATTTGAATGTATATTTTTCTAATATTTCTCTACATCTTAACTTCAAAGTCTGTGCTGAAATGGCCACACAGAAGTGCCAAAACACCAGAAGACAAGGAGCTGTCATGGCTGTGACATAATCAAGCCTGGAAAATAACTGAAATATACCATGTAAAGATGTTTTCATTTCTTGACACAGTGTTGAGAATTAAGAAATTTGAATAGACTATACAAAGTCATCCAAAGTCACTTTGACACTAACATAAGACCAGGAGAGTTTGAAATAGCGAAGAAAATCTTGCAGGAACCCATACATCTGCTATACACTCATGTTGGAGGTGTACAAGGGGGAGTAAAAGTTAAAATAAAAAGTCAGAACTCATGGACATTATTTCTGAAATATCAAAAGGAAATTCAGGTAAATCCTATCAGCAGGGAACAGAGCTGCTTGCTGCAGCAAGGCTGAAAGGCAAAATGGTGTCAGGCTGAAACCAAGGAAGACCAGACTTTGAAGAAGAGTGACTGCCAAGTATGATCAACATTCCACTCACAGTGAGAGCAATGTGTGATGATAAACCACTGAAACTATTTATCACATCTATATCTATGTGAGGTTAAATACAAACACTGAAATCTTCCAGAGTCAGTTCTGTTTGAGGAGGACTTGAGAAACTCTTGTGATGGACTGCTTCACCAAGGATACTAAACAAATCTTATAACTGCAGATTTGAAACAGACAAATAGCAGGAAAAAAAATCCTTCAAGAACTGTTATGTACTTTGATTTTTAAAGATCATATATAAATATAAAGGTCATATATTCCCCTTTCTGAGCAAAACCTTATGGGAAGGTAAGCACAGGCAATGTGTACATAGGCAACCCTTGAAAAGTTTGTTACTTTGTTCCCTTCAGACCAGAAAGTTGATGCCTGCGGAATGAAGATGGCATTTTTAATATAGCATGGCATCCCAGTTAACGCATGTGATCCCTCTTTGAGTTGTACGTTCAATTGCACTCAATTCAACTGCTGTGTAGACCTTCAAGACCAGAGGTGAGATCTCACCTCGTAAGTTTTTTGATATCTGTTACTTGTTCAAAGCCTCTGATAAAGATAGAACCCACAGATGGGAACTTCTGCTCATCAGAGCAGTGATGGCTTACAGTGGAGATCACACAACATGTTTGCAGTGTGATGCTATGGAAGTATGACACAGGGAACAGCTGAATTTTGCAGCTTTTCCTGTACCATGTCTGCTTGAGTAGAGTGAAACTTCCACATAATCAGCTAACCAGAGTCTATTATTTGTCACACACTGAACAAAGCCCTTTCTCAATGGTGGGGAACGAGTCATCCTAAATACAAAAGGGCTTGTTCACGTCCTTCTGTGTATGAATAGGTTAGTATTTCTTTAAATTGTTTGTGAGCCCTCTAGCTGTTCATTCAGTGCTGTAGGCAAGAAACAGACAGAATACAAGACTAACTAGGGCCTGAACATTTGTGAATAACCCATCAAAGACATTTATTTGAAGCCTACTCAGCTGATGTGGTTTTCTCGCATTCAGTAAAGGCATAAAAGATGCAACATTCCTTTACTGATGCATATTGAATAAGACAGACAATCACCTTGTCTTTTTTCAGTAAAAAAGTGAATAGGTCTCCCTCCCAGCAATTACAAACATTTTTCTGTGTGTAATAGTCCTACGAGTAAGAGTGCAATGCAGGATGTGGTTACAGTTCACACGATATTTTAAATATTACTTTTGCACCAATTTGTGTGATACTTTCCTAAGGTTCTGTACCCTGGGGGGCTTTGGTCACTGGGAAAATATAAAAGCAACAAAATCAAAAACCTCTCTATATGAACATTTTGCAAACTGGTGATGGATTTTACACTTTCCTGCTATGTGTCAGACAGAAGAGAAAGGACCAGCAGGAGAGCGCACAAGCAAGTCAGCAAAACTGCAAATGGAAGATGAGCATGGCACTGGCAAAGCGGTGAGATCCAGGGTTGGGTGGGACACTCTATGTAACTTTGATGTTTGAAAGGAGAAGACTTTTAATTTTCCTTGAAAGCACTTACAGCCTGGACAGAAGAAACTCTAATCATTTTTTCTTGTTTTCATATCCATGAACGGGTTTGTTTCCAAGCAAAACTTTGGTTAGTTTGGTCTCCAGCACGGCATCACCTACCACTGTGAACATTGCTGCTGCTGGAATAGACCCTGTGATAACTGAAGCACAGGAGAATCTTCCATTTCATCTCCAAGGAAGCATTTAACCTCAAAATGTCAAGCACACTGTATTTATGTAAGCAGGAGATGAGTGTAGTATTTGGTATACTTAAAACAGCAACTTCTAGCTATCACTAAGAGGACAACATTAAAGCTTGTCTTCTTTGCTTTTCTGTTTACAGATTTTTGTCTTCTGTCAGTACCCTATTTGTACTTGGCAAACCTTCAGCCGACTCTGCCTGATCACTTTGAATGGCCTGAGCTCTTAAAATCTTTCCATGAGCAGATCCTTAGAGGATCCGCTAAATGCATTTGATGAGCTCATGTGGACTCCGGAGAGATCAGTGTTTGTAGCTGGCAAATTGTGGTGAAATGCTGCTCTGAAATGCGATGTAAAAACTCCTTTGCTTTTATTTTGAGAAGTCAGAAGTGTTCACAAGCAGTAAGCCTCACTAATTAAGTCTAATACACAGAACAGCATCAAAACACGATCTCACTTGGAAAAAATAAACTGGAATCACTATCCTGATCAAAACTATCCTTTGGACTTGCAACAATATTTCAAGAAGAGTAGAGGAGGTAGGAAAATATAAAGCTCAGAGGGAAACTGAACTGATTTGCAGGAGTATTTTCTTTGGCAGTTAGAAGTTAGGTTTTTTGGAATGACGGTATTTCACACCCATCCAAAGCAAGTACTTCACCCTCCTCCTGCCTCCTGCCTGGGATCCATTGTGCTGTTGATGACCAGCAGTGATCTCAGGACCTGTCAGTAAAAAGGACCTGTGGCCAAAGTTAGCATGGAGGTGGGATTTTAAGTGCTTTTAAGAATTTTCATCAAGGGGGTAAATAATCTTCTTGTGGTCTCCCTTCACTCCTTACAAATAAAGTGTTTGAAAGGGATAATGTTCCATGCATGAATAGTTAGGCTTTTTAGTGCCTGTATGACCTGTAGCTCAGGTTCTTTGAAGCCTCAATTGACTGTTTAATTATTATTCACAAAGCTTTCATAGATAAGTGGTTCCTAGTGTTTGAAGCTGATGCAGGAGTGTGATGGTGAACACCCACTTCCACTTGTAAGCACCACTGCACGTTGGATAGGGACAACATTAAACGGGATTTTGTTTCTCTGCTACTATCTGCTGTGTGGTCCGCTTCAAGTCATTTCACTTTGTGCTTCTGCATGCCACACCAGTCTAGACCAGAAAGTTACTATAGCACCCACAGCAACTATTTTGCTAAGTGTTGCTTTAGATGCTGCAACTTGAGGTGGTGCAACCACAAAGCAAGTAAGTTTTGTGAGATTTCTTAGTATGTTTGATGTAATTATGACTCTAGAATAATAGCTTGTTTGCAAGTATTTTACCCATGCTTGTGCACGAATTTAAAAACACATATGCAGCATGTGTATTTTATATATGCACATTTATGTACATGTACAGATTTCTACCCCTCTATTTATGTAACTATATATGTACACACAATTAGTGCCACTATATTGGAGATTCAAGTAACCTTTGTGTAATACATAAGAAATTAAAGCAAATATCACCCTGCTCTATGTAGTTCTCTTACCCTTTCAAAACAAGCTTTGTGATGAAGGCAATACTTAGCTAATTAATTATGTCTTGTCCTTGTTGCCAGTTTTAACCTACAGCATTGTCTTAGGCGGTATACCAAGACCAGAAAGATAATGACAGATGTATTGTGACATTCCCTGTGCAAATCATGTTACAGTCCTCCTAGTACTAATTTTACCAGCCAAAGCAAAGGTAATGCTTCTAAATAATAGCTAAGCAAAACCATTATAGCGCATTACTAGCAGGTATGGAGGGCTTCTATGGCTCATTTATAACAATGCGAAGCCGCAGAGCTGTTATCTTTATCAGAATGATTTTCTCTGGTTTGTGATTTGTGACACCAGCAAGCAAGCAATCCCACGTGCAGCCTCGGCACCAGCAGCAGTTCGGGATCAATGTGGGTGTTAATGACATTGTGAGTAGATAAATACAGGGGCAGGAATCCAAATCCCACAACGGCCCTCTTGCAGTTAATGCCATCTCTGCAAATGGCATATTCTTGGAGCGAGTCCAGGAGCCGTGGTCACAAGATGAACTTTCCCTGACTTTGCGATGCATTAACATCCAGCGCACCCGGGGATCCGCAGCCGGTGCTTATGAATCACTCAGAGGCCCCTACGTGTGTCTTCTGAATAAGTGTCAGCAAACGTGTTCTGCCCACACTAAAGAGTACAATTGTTTAACACTTTGTCAGGCAGTTACCGTGGGTTGTATCAACACACGAGGATGTGTCTTTTATAATTTAGTTGGAATGGATTTTTGACCCATGAATCAATAAGCGGGTTGCTGACTGAGTAGTATGTGCTTTCTGAAAGGCTGTATGATATCAGCAAGGTCAGTTTACTGTCTTTTTTTTTTTTAATCAGAAAAAAATACTTAGGGGCATTTAACATATTTTGACAAGGTGACCTGCAATTATCTATTAGTGTTGTATTTGTCTAAGCCCCTCTGCATTGATATGCAATGTAATAGTTCATTGATGTCTCACTTGGGGGTGGGGAATAAGGCAAGTGGGACTTCTCCAAGGTCTTTCACAGCAAGAATGCATCCAGCTATTGCCATATTGATTAAACATTTGGATAGTTAATCAACACAGTTAAGCCTTTTTAACCTGCCACATGCTGTATACAAAAAAATGGAGCCATGAGGATGCAATCTTTATTTTCAAATTTAACGTAAAAACGTGTCTTAGTAGACAATAAGGACACAGAAGATATTGTGACTTAGGCTTGGTCCCTGATTCAAATACCAAGCTGCGATACAACCTTGAGATGTTAGGCAGGGGCGATGTTATGCTAATTCCTGCAAGTTTTATCTGGAGCAGAAATAAATTGCACATTCACTGAGGAACGCAATATTTTTACTTTTTTCCCACACTAGAGAGCAGCTAAAGCTAAATTCCCAGTTCTTCAGTCACTAAGGATTTTATTCAATTCTGCGACACCCATGAGATGAGGTGTTTTGAGGGCGTGGGGAGAGATCCACCTGTAATGTGGATTCATGAACTTGTATCAGAATTATTTTGTTATTCACATTATTTTTTGCAGGGATGCATGTGAGAGAAGCCCAAAACAAACACCAAATACCCTGAGTGGTAGTTGGGAGTCATTTCGCTGCTATTCCTTCACCTCATGACCTCCAGACCATCAGAAACAGAGAGGTGTATTCTCAGCTGCGCTAAAGACTCATAATTGCGCTGGCTTCAAAGGGTCCGGAGGATTTACACCAACTGGAGATAAGACTTGAGGGGCTTTTGGTACCTAGGAGAGCCTGGAAATCGGTCCCGCTGTTTGTTGCTGGCTCGCTGCAAGATGAGAAATAGTCTGACTGGAGCCAGCTGTGGGTAACGTCAGTTGGTGAACAGCCTAGCTGAGAGGCAGGATCATGGATCCGTTTCCCACCTGCATGGTGTTTATAGCATTGCACCAGTGAACCTGCCCGTTTCATTAAGGATTTATTGCAATTGTAAGTGCCAGCTCCCATTTCTCATTAACCAGTATTTCAAAGTAGCTCATACCTCCACAAATAAACTCTGCTGTGGGTATGTATTCAGAGGGGTTTACTTATTTACACCCACGAAGATTACCCTTAGCTTCAATACAGAGAATGCAGCACCAACGCCTCTGTAAATGGACTTGACCGAAAGAAAGGTTAATAGAGTAGGGGGGCAGAACAAAACTGCAAAATAAATAAGTAAAAGTATTGCTAGAAGTCTATTTAAACTATTTTAACAGAGAAGCTGATTGAACTGTCTTACATTACTTTATATATTAAGCACTAATATGCAACTCTACAGAGTCCTATAATGCACTAGTTCAACTGGAATAATTTGCATAGAAAAGTACTTGGGAATTATGGAGAAAACAGCTGTTTCATTCCTGTGGTTTGTCTATGACAGTACTCTTTCAGGCGTGTGGCTAAGCTGTAAGCCACAAAAAAGTTACACCCAAATAGACGGGTTGTAACATTCTCTCCTTAGTGGAGTGGTGGCCATGCATCCGTACAACTCATTATAAGACAGAAATTAATGGCCTAAATGTAATGTTTATGTATGTTCTGAGTATATGTGGAAGGAGATGTGTGGCTAGAAAAAACAGGCATCTTGTTAGTAGGCAGTGTTGACCATGTTAATAGAACTGAATTTCTGAGAATGCTGGCTATGAACCAAACGTCAACCAGAGGATAATCTGCATGTTTGTTTAGTTAGCAGAAGGTCTTTAATTTCTCTCCTGTTAAGCTACCTTCTTAAGTTTTATTGAGCTATTTCTAGATGGGGGTAGAAACTGACCCAAAATCTGATCTATGTTTGTGGAGTCAAACCCAGAGGACAAAATTATTCTCCTTTGCTCCATGTCTTCCCTTCATCTTCACTGTTTACTCTAGTACTATTATCACAGGGATGTATCTTGTCTTCTGTCCTTCCCAATGCTGAGTTAAGCATGCAGAACATTTCTGTAAAGTTGCCCAATAAAGTTCTGTAAATGTCAACATTGCCCAGACCAAATCACAGCAGAAATTTTAGGAAATTCTCTAGTAACAGTCCTGTAAACAATTTTCATTTTAACTATTAATTTTAGACTTGCTGTTTCCAGAACTAAAAATGTCAATCATCTAAACAGCAGTTTTTAAAAATAACTTATTAAAAAAATTAACTGCAATCACTGATCTTTGCACTTCTCCATCATTTATCAGGCAAATCATTGTGAAAATAGTTACCTGCAGTTGATGATAGTTAACTACAGTTTGTGATGTACCTGGACACAAAGCAAATGGAAGAAAAAGAAGCAACATAACACTTAAAAAAGAATGAGTGTGTTGACATTATTTGTTCTGAGTTTCAGGTTCTAGCCAATGTTAGCCACAACTTGAACAACATGAAAGTTGGATACCTCTTAAAACTACCTGGAACTCTATAAAAAAAGATTTCCTCTGAAAAAGAGGTCCCGTTGGGTTGACATCTGTTACACCACATCAAACAAGCTTAAGGTGCCGAGTATGACATAATTAACAGTGGGAGTCATAATAAGGTAATTTAATAATTTCATAGAATCATAGAATGGTAGGGGTTGGAAGGGACCTCTAGAGATCATCTAGTCCACCCCCCCTGCTAAAGCAGGTTAGCCTAGAGCAGGTTGCACAGGAATGCATCCAGGCGGGTTTTGAATCTCTCCAGAGAAGGAGACTCCACAACCTCTCTGGGCAGCCTGTGCCAGTGCTCTGTCACCCTCACAGTAAAGAAGTTCCTCCTCATGCTCAGGTAGAACTTCTTGTGTTCCAGTTTGTGCCCATTGCCCCTTGTCCTGTCGCTGGGCACCACTGAGAAGAGTCTG
>VZSC01006817.1:178152-188373 GCA_013398225.1 Steatornis caripensis | reverse complement strand
GGCAAAGTTAGCTTTCTTGAAGTCCAGGGTTCTAATCTTACTTGTAGCCCTGCTTCTTCCACGCTGGATCCTGAACTCCACCATCTCGTGGTCACTGCAGCCAAGGCTGCCCCCAACCTTCACACCTCCAACCAGTCCTTCTCTGTTTGTTAGTATCAGGTCCAGGATCGCTCCTCTCCTCTTTGGCTCCTCCACCACCTGCGTTAAAAAGTTGTCACCAATGCTCTGCAGGAACTTCCTGCAGAGGTTTTGATTTACTAAAGAAAAAAAAATCTCCAAAGTCTATATAGTAAACTATAATTGAGGGTAATTAATTCAAATGTTTTCATCTGCCTTTACTCCTGTGTCAGAGTTGGTGGGAAGCTGCAGAGCAGTGTCCAGAGTCTAGGACAAATCCGCTGATGGCACTGACAATCACACCTACTCTGACTTAACAAGATTCCCAACACTCACACCAGCATTGAAGTTCATCTCTAAGCCTTCCAGAGCTGCCATCCATTTTTGTTATTTACAAGGCAGCTGTCTTTTCTGAATTTTGGCCAACTTTTAAAACATCTTTGCAGTAAAGAATCATTGATGATCCATTCTGATGCTGTAGGTGGATGGATGCATTGAAGGGTCTTACAGCTTCATATTCTCATTGCATTTAGACCAGAAAGAAAACAAAAGGACCTTGGTTCCATGCTTCTCTTCCTGTTTTAATAGAGTTTATTCAGCTGCCACTATCATTGAAATATATTGGTACATTGTCTAATTTCCTATAGCTCAGCTGATCAAAGAGTGTAAATGAAATGAAACGTGTTTCATCACATGAAGAAGTATATTTCAGGCAAAAGTGAAACCATTTTTAAATAGCGTAACATTATGGAATGGCAGTGAGAAGCAGAACTAAAAAGGAAAAAGAAATAAAGTCATCGGTATTACATCTTTTAATTCACAGTTAAAGCATTTGTTTTCTGAACTGGTAGAGTATAAATGTCAAATCAATCGCTTTTAATTAAAAGTTACATTACTCTTTATCTTATACAAAAGACCAGTGTTAACTTCATCATTTATTTTGCAGTTTCCAGATATTTGAAGAACTTGATGTCATTTAGGATTTTATTAAAATATTTTTTAAAATCTCAACATCAAAATCCTTTTAATTGCTTGCAAATAACTGAAATGTTTTTCAAATTCACTTGTGGGGGTTTTTTTAAGGGAACCCATGATTCTATTAGCAGTTAGTTACTGAGTTTTTCCTGGCTTGTAAAATGAAAATACATGTCTCTGCTCCCCATGTTTCACAGATATATTTCACTCATTCATTCACAACTTGCCCATGGCAATGCTCGATATTTTAATCACTGGTGAAAAGAGAGGGATGGTAAGTAAAATTTTGCATAGCAAGTCTTATTAATAAAAGGATCTTCACTCATGACTGCATGTAAATAATTTAATAAAGATGTTTCTTCTGGTGACATTGTTGTCAATGAGAACAGCATGGTAATTTTAGAGGAAAGCACGCTCGGCACCTTGCAGAATGGTATCTCAAGGGCTGCTAGTGAAATCTATGAAATAACTGTCTTTTGCTTACTGTGTATAAGTCAGTGTTGGGGGACGTGACTGGTGATCAGAATCATCAGTATAAAGTTCAATGTTGCCTTAACTCTGTTCCAAACTAGTCAAATCTGACTTGCTTTCATATTTCTTTTACAGCCTTTGCACATGTAACATTTTGCTAAAGTATCTTCCATCCCCAAACACGCTGTTCACATCATTTAAGTAATTATTGCCAGAAGTTGGGAGGAAAATAGTCTGGTAAAATTTTATGGGAAGAAGAGGATGTTAAGTAAGGTGGTCTGGCATACTTTGAGGAGTTTGGTACTTTAACCAGTGGTAACATCTGTGCCTGTAACAGACAAACAGAGATACATACCCTTGGAGGTTTTTTAATTTTTCACAGTGCTGTGGATCTGTGTCTGGTGTGTGCTGTGCTGCAATACTGACTTCATAACACACAGAAAAAAAAAGAGGACCTCTCTATGTTATTATATGGAAGTGATGAGTATTATGACCATGTAATTCACATATGTGTATGAATGCATGTATGCAGAAATGTAATGTGTGTGGGTGTTTGTACATTAGAGAGCATTAAACTTCAAATCACTCCACAATTTTATATATACTTTGTATCAGAGTTATTAGAAGCATAGCTCCCAAAAATCTCTTTTCCATTATTTCTACAGTAATGAAATGAAGTTCCTTGAAAAACAATGACAAGTGATTTATACTACCCAAAGATAAAACTGAAAACAAAGAATTAACTGTGCTGTGTAAATAATAATTATAGTTGCAATTGGTTAAAATGAATGTGTGATAAAAACCTGAAAGGATCTGTAAACAGAAAGCGAATTTCAGTAATGCATCAATAGATGACAATATATACATAATTCTGTTTTCCTTTTTTCTTCTAATTATAAGTGGCAAAGAATCATCTAATATTAATAAGGTATGCATAATGCAAATTCTGTTTTCAAAGTTGGATTTTTTTTTATGACTGGATTAAGAGGAAGCGTTTCACAAATATTTGTTCGCACTTTTAATATTTGGTAACCCCAATTCCTCACTCAAAATAAAAGTTTAATACTCAACATACTTCATGGTCACAGGTGAAAAAGTATAATTGGAAAAGAGGAAAAAAACACCATGTTTTCATTTATGGGCTCTGGTTACTCCGAAAGCAGTAATTCAGTAGAAGACAGTTCCACATTTTCTTCTCCTCATCCAAAGACCACTGCGTCTGCATAAAAGCAATTGAATCTGGACAGTAACTGCTTCCAAACAGCTTCATTTCACAGCTCAGCTAATTAATGGGGGCCGCCATAGTCTTTGAATTACCTAAATTGTCCATGCTATCAGCCACTGGAGGAGAGCAAGCTTTCTACTGAATCAAGTTCCAGCAGGGCTCATTGGAGTCTTTCAGGAGCTCTGGGCCACCCCAGGAAGGTGACATGCCTCTATGTGCCTAGCTGGATGCATCAGTGGCCCAGCAGCAATCTACTATGAAATTACCATGTTTCTTTTCAAATTTTAATTGTACTACTTCACTGCACTTATTGCACGTGTTGTGTCAACGCCACATGAGAGGTCAGAAGTACCACGTGCTGGAGGATGTACACCCACACGCAGGAAAGAACATCTCTGCTCCCACAGGATTACAAGATTAGCACATGTTGGAAGACGGCAAGGAAAAGAACAAAGGGAGAAGAGGAGACTGCTAGTTGTCTTCAGGAAAAAAAGTAATATTCTTAGCATTATAAACATGGTCTCAGTCTAATGGCATGTGCAATAACATCATTTCTGTAGATGCTTTTTGGCAACTTGTTCTGAAGTTTTCCTCACGAATAACTAATTTTTGTGTGCGACTGTGCAGTCAACTAAATGCTGAGTATATGATCGCAAAATTGTCTGTGTGGGAATGCATAAAAAATTAATCATTTAAGTGTCTTTTGTGAAAAATATCATTAACATTATTGAACACTAGGACGCTATTTGTATGAACATATTTAAAATTGGCAAGTCATTGATTTCTATTTAATGCTCTTTGCCTCTGTCTATGAAGTAAAGAGTTTTATATGGCTCCAGAAGTGGAAAGATTTATATAATAACCATTAAAGGAATATATGAATGTCAGTTTAGAGACTGGTATTCAAACATTTGTCTTTTGGAGCTTTTTCCCTAAAATGAACTTTTATTAACTCAGGAAAAACAGCTAGCGATACGAGAATGTTGTTGAACCTTTGAATATCTTTCATTTTATCACTTTTAATGCATCCTTAATATTTAACATTCATCATCTTATAGACAGAAATCGTGAGATGCATGCATGGTTTCCACACTGTTTTAAAGTTCAATGCACAGTCACAATTCTGAGGGGAGATTTCACACATTTATGAAAAATAAGGCATTTTTGCAGTAAAGTTGCAAAGTGTGAAAGAATTCTTGTTTTATCTGCCTTACTTATCATGTTTATGAGTTATTTTGCCTGGAAGTAAATTGACAAGTTGTCAATGAACAATAGACACTGCTTCAGCTAGGCTTTTCACAGGTTCGGATGCCTTTGGGCAAAAGGGCTAAATCTGTAGTTTGCAATCTAGCATATGGAGTACTGAAAAAAGTGGCAATGGGGTGAGAGACATTTACTGAGAAATTCATGTGGCTGCTGATCTCTAACCAATCCATTTGGTCTGGGGTTTATGAATTAATGTGTAACTGCTTTACCCGCACAGTTAAAGGGGATTTCAGGTTACATATAATGACCCAATTCCGTTTATTCCTGTACTACTGCTCATCTGCTCTACCAAAATAAATACTTTTTTTCGAGCATAAATACTTTTTTTCCATTACGAGCAGTGGCACTTGCATCTTTAATAATGTCTGTCTTTAAACCAGTCTCATATATTGTTTCTTCATATTCCTGCTTTTTGTTACAAACACTGCTCTATAATCCTCTAATTAACACAATTCTTGATAACTTTATCCCTACCCTCATCATAAGCACACCCTCTTGAGGCGTCAAGCATGTTGTACACTTTACAATGAGATAAAGATAATTTCAAATTCACGTACTCTAGTAGGGGAAACATCGTTCTTGTTTCCTTTACGTGATGATGTGTTCTTCAAGAGACTTTAATGCACATGGGTGAAAAATGTGATGCCAAAAGCCTTTCCAGTTCCCAGATACTCAGTAAAGGAATGAGAGAAGACCTCTGTATTTCCCTTTTTATTAGGACTGTGGGGTATCTTATTTTTAATACCTACCTTCTCTTGACTTTTATAGTTGCTGAAGCTATTAAAGTGTAGAATATGCAAAATGTGCTGTGTTTGCCTGGCCAGAGACAAATTCACATTTAGGTTTCTGCTAGCCATGCACTCAACAAAGTGTTTTTAAAATGAGCCGTGAGAAATGCTAACTCTTTTGCTAAGAAATATTTACGCAGTTATGTAATTTAGGAGCATTACAGTTGGGAATTAGCATAAGAAATTATACTATGAACTGTAAAAGTGATGATAAATGACTGATGAAAGGACACTAAATTAAGCTGGTTAACACACTTAATTAAGAGACAACTGTGCTACTTGCTTGATGTCAGTATCTTACATCTGACAAAAAGGGTGAGTAGTCTATTTTAGTTATTATCGCATCTGAAGAAAATACAACTAAAGCAAGGAGGATATGAATCATAAATACATCACATCTTGCAATGCACTAGTCAACCTGAGAAAAATAATGAATGTATTATATTTCAATGACTTACAAACTCTTCAATTAGTAATGATCACACAGACTATTTTGGCTACTGTATTGGAATAGTGTTTAGGTTTTAATTATCTGCATGCAGCAATGAAATGTGTTTTCCAAGCTCTGTGATTTGCATGCCAGTTGTGGCTGATAGAAAGACAAGAAGATTATGACCGATTCCATTTTTAACTGAGTTATTTAAACACAAGAAGGAAAAAAAAAACAAGATGATCACAAGAAAAAGTCCAGAAAGGCTTCTACTGGAGGTTGCCTATCTTGTGCCAACTACAAAGACCTGGATTTCGTGAACTGTAAGAGTTGTGGAATACTAGGCTGCCTTTCAGAAACTTGCATCTTCACTAAGCTTTTGTGAAAATCATGCTGATCATAAACCCGAACATATGCTGATCATAAAAGGGAACACTATAATTCTTCCATAACAGGTTGAATCACTCTCAGCGAAAGAGAAGAGTGGCAATGTGAAAACTCATTCGTGAAAATTGACTAGATTTAAAGAAGATGGCAGTCTTTGAAGTAGCTGAAGGTGCACGGCAGTTGCTGTGAATGCCCTTTTTATTTCTGTGAGTTAACAAAACATTTCCTCTTCAAATTTTTTTTTCTTCCTATGACAATGTTGAATATTTCTTCAAACAAAAAAAGAAAGATCCTAACTTTAATAAAAAGAAAGGAAACCATCAAATTTGTAAAGAAGAGTAAAATAAGTCTTAGATGGTGAGGGTGATTAATGTCCATGCCACCCAAGTTCTGAGCCCTCTCGGGAGTCTTGTTAGTCTGTGCAGTGATATAGAGAGTGAGGCTTAGAGACAGACAAGGACCAGCTGAGGAAACAAGCCCCTTTGGGGGTTTGACATGCCAAATCTCAAGAGCCAAAGTGGTCACAAGGGTTATTCTACCCCAGCAGCACAGTTCTGTAATGAAAAGGCAACCTCTCCCAACACTGGGAGAGTGTTGTTCCTCCAAGCAGCAATAAATTGAAGCTAGGTGTCTAGGCTGTTACAAGAGATCTAGCATATTGGCATATTGGCTACCCTCCAGCTCATTTTTCTCTCAAGAGCTCATACTCTCGTAGCCCTTCAGGATGCAGCTTTCCAGCTGATGCAGTCTGCAGCTTGGTGCAATGATGCAAAGACAGGTTCCAGCTGGTTTATCACAGTACAGCAACCTACTAGCTGCAACAGTTTAGAAGATGCTTCCTATGTTCTAGCTATGTATTAACAACCAAATTGATCCAGCTTTAATTCTTCCCTGCTTGGGACTTCATATCTTAGTTCCCTGTATAGGCTCAGTGGGAGTGAAGTGAATTTCACCCAAAGGCATTTCCTCCAAAACACTGTCAAACATAAATTGGGTAGGTGGGGAGTTTTGTGGAAAATTACTTTTTTTTTTACTATCTGATCCCTTTCATATATGGTAATCTTCAAATTGCTTTGTAACATTAGCAGATAAAATGTTTGATTTTAAGTTGTCATTTCTGACCTCAGTGCCAGGGAAGGTTGTGGAGATCATCTTGAGTGCCGTCACATGGCAAATACAGGACAACCAGACAATCAGACCTAGTATGGGTTTATGAAAGGCAAGTCCTAGCTGACTAACGTTATCAATTTCTATGACAAGATGACCCACTTAGTGGATGAGGGAAAGGCTGTGGATGTTGTCTACCCAGAATTTAGTAAAGCCTTTGACACCATTTCCGACAGTATTCTGCTGGAGAAACTGGAGCTACTGGCTGGGTGAAACACTGGCCCAAAGAGTGGTGATGAATGGGGTTAAACCCAGCTGGCAGTCAGTCACCGGTGGTGTTTGGCAAGGCTCAGTATTAGGGCCAGTTCTCTTTAATACCTTTATCAGTGATCTGAACAAGGGGATCGAGTGCACCCTCAGTCAGCTTGCAGACTACACCAAGTTGGGCGGGAGTATGGATCTGCTTGAGGGTAGGATGGTCCTGCAGAGGGATCTGGACAGGCTGGATGGATGGGCCAAGGCCAACTGCATAAGGTTCAACAAGGCTGAGTGTCAGGTCCTGCACTTGGGTCACAACAACACCGCACAACGCTGCAGGCTTGGGGAAGAGTGGCTGGAAAGTTGCCCAACAGAAAAGGACCTAGGTGTGTTGGTCAACAGCCAGCTGAGTATGAGCCAGCAGTGTGCCCAGGTGGCCAAGAAGGCCAACAGCATCCTGGCTTGTATCAGAAATAGTCTGATTGTCACCCTGTACTCAGCAGTGGTGAGGCTGCACCCCAAATACTGTGTTCAATTTTGGGCCCCTCTCTACAAGAAAGACACTGAGGTGTTAGAGCATGTCTAAAGAAAGGCAATGAAGCTGGGGAAGGGTCTGGAGCACAAATCTTATGAGGAGCTGCTGAGGGAACTGGAGTGGTTCAGCCTGGAGAAAAGAAGGCTGAGGGGAGACCTCATCGCTCTCTCAAACTGCCTGGAAGGAGGTTGTAGCGAGGTGGGTGTCGGTCTCTTCTCCCAAGTCATAAGCGATAGGACCAGAGCAAACACCCTCGAGTTGCACCAGGGGAGGTTTAGGTTGGATATCAGGACAAATGTGTTCACCAAAAGGGTTGTCAGGCATCGGAACAGGCTGCCCAGGGAAGTGGTGAAGTCACCATCCCTGGAGGGATTTAAAAGACATGTAGACGTGATGCTTAGGGACGTGTTTTAGTGGTGAACTTGGCAGTGTTAGAGTAACGGTTGAACCCTGTGACCTTAAAGGCCTTTTCCAACCTAAATGATTCTATGAGTCTATGATTGTGGTAACAGCTTTACAGACAGTATTTAAAACCTTAACATTTTAAAAACTTTTTTTTATATTAAAACTTCTTAATTTTAAAAGGTTTTCTTTTTCCCTTATAAATCAAAACAGAAATGCTGTCTAAACTGTTAGTATTCTCATTTCTGTTATACATTCTGTAACAAATGCAGATATAAACTCTTTCGTGGCCCAAACAGCACGTACCTACAGAGACAAAAAATAAGACTAGTAAAGCAGTAATAATCTCTTTAAACTGGATTCCTGCAGATTAAACTGGAAATAACCATAATTATGCTGTACTGTGCTATCGCCACATGGATGTTCCATCCTTTTCCTACATGTCATCTGACAACTTCTCAAACTCACCAGAAAGACCTGCCTTGTTACAGTTGTTTTCCTATGCCTTGGCTAAGTTTTCCTTAATTATTTCTCCAATTCTGTCAGCAATGCTATTGCCCCACTAGTTTAAAGGTTAAACAAAGCACCAAATCTGTCAAAGTGAGTGAAACCAACTGGTGAAGAGCTATCAGAAAGTAATCAGTGCTAATAGGTACATAATGGCTAACAGTGAGCTGTTTGCACTGAGATACATCACAGCAGACAGAACACAGACCTCGCTGAAATTGTACTTAAAGAAAACACAGAGTACCACGGCCAGCTTGCAGCTGAAAACTAAATGAGAAATACCAGTTTTTTTCCTCTTTCCAAAGGGCTCCGAACCTACATAACCTTTCAAAAATAGTGAGTACTCCAGTCACTAAGTTCGTCACAGAGCTTTTCTTCCACTGTGATTTTGACACGTGAGGTTAAAAACTTGAAAAAACTGCTAGTAGAATTTCATTGAAATAAAAGGGGAAATGTCAAAAATACCCATTTTAAGCCATTTAACCTTTCCCTACATTTTTCTGAAGTAGTTTGAAGAAGCTGCCAAAAATGTTTCATAAGTCCTTTTTCATCTTTTTTTTTTCAACTGAAGATAAATTGTGTGGCTCATTAGTAGTTCCTTGGAATCATATGCAAAATATAACTGCTGGCTGTGAGTTGTTGGGGTTTTTTTACTGTATTGTCACCCAAAGATATATTGTAAGAATTGCTTGCAAAGATTGGTTTTCAGCACTTGGAGCTTGATTCTGCAAGGAGTTGAGTCTTGCAAGGAGTTGAGTCTTGCAAGGTGTTGAGCAGTGTTAACCCAATGAAATCATTGCAAAGTGAGCAGCCCAGCACCATGCACAAATAGGCACTCAGTTTGCTGTATGGTAGGACTAATTTCTCTTTGAATTCATCTAGGACTGCTCATGACAGGAGAGAAATTTCATTGCGGCAGCCATCCCTTTACACAGAATTTCTCCTTGCTTTAGCAACCTTAAACTGGAGAGGGGAAAGGAGGTGTTAAAACTTTTGGGTTTACAGCTTAGATTCACGCTACCTGCTACCAAAGAGCACATTGCACCAAAACCTTGGCTATCTTCCAGAGGCCATATTTTTATATGGATCAACTATTTTCTAAAAGATTTAGAGCATCTTTTACATAAAATAAGAATATTTTTGTTTTAACTTCGTGCATTCAGAATGAATGATATATCTAGAAATTCTCATTGCTTATCCCTCACCTCTGCTGACAAGAATGAACTAAATACTTTGCAGAAATGAATCTCTTCTATGAAATATCTGCCACTGAATGTAAACAGAATTGTTGAACTATTTCTGGGGTATATTTTGAATAATTCTCGAAGTGAATATCCTGGCTCACTAGTATTTTTTAAGTAGTGATGTGGGTTATTTCAGCTTTATTTTGGAAAAAAATATTAATATATAATGGTAACTGAAATAACAGTGGACAACTGAGTTTTATTCTGTTTATATGTGTTCATCACGTAAAGCAAAGTTCTGTCTTCAAATAGCATGTTAGGCCTACTCCTGATACCACAGGGAAATCATTAGAATAAAATACAACTTTGGAAAACTTTGTTTACTATGACAGAGAATTTCCAAGGAAAAAATATAGATGTTGTCATACCAGATTACACAAGAGGATTATTTAGCCCTGTTTTCTGTCCCTCAAAGTGACATCAATCATCAAACAATCATTGATTTAAGTGAAGAAGGTATGAGAATTTGGCTACAGAGAAATGCTCACCTTTCATACTGATCTCTGGAT
>VZSC01006817.1:0-178031 GCA_013398225.1 Steatornis caripensis | reverse complement strand
TTAAGTATTAAAAATTATAGATTTTTCAAAAATATATCCAGCTTTTTAATCATTGCTTTGTGTGATTTTGATGCTCACCTAGACATTTACTCCATTAAGTGGTTTGCTTCAAATCTTCTTGATTTCACTGAGTGCTGCTGTGCTGTCTTGCAGAGAGGCAGAAACAAAAATTCCCAAGTTACCTTCCCTTTAATCAAAGAATTAAAATCTATTTGTGTTATTCTCACTAAGTTTTTCTGAACATTTGTGAATTTTCTAATCTCTTCCATGAACCCTTTCTCATTGTTACTTTGTTTTTGAGGCTACATATGACACTCATACTGCATCACTGACGTATCAGTGGCTTGCAGTGGTAAGAATTAATTAATTGTTTGGAAACTAAAAAAAAATACTTGGAATACAGACCAAGACTATTTTTTGCCTTTCAACATCTCTACATGTTGCCAGCTTTTCAAAGATAACTTTTTTCTGGAAGGTTACCCATATAAAGTGATTAAACTTGAAAGAGTGAAAACTGCTGAAAAAAACATGCCTTCTAAAACGTTACTGTTTCACCACTTCCTTACATTTCCAAGATGGTGCTTGGTTTTCTTTCAGTGTATCACAATTTGAGAAAAAAAACGCCTAATATTACAGGTATCAAAACATGGCTTTCAAGATTTTCCTAAGGGTGAACCATAACATGCATATGAACACATGGTTACATTATCAGAGCTTTAGGACAGAGCACCAAGGCTAATTGATACCATAAGGATAATTTAAAGCAGCAGAAAACTATCTCCAAATTTTAATCTGGCTTTGAGACATATGCTTCCACATCCAAAATGTATCAGGGATTCCTTAAGTCAGATGAAATCAGGATCTTGTTTTAACCTCCTTAAAAAGAATAACTTCACTTCTAGCACATCACCGAGCTTAATATTGATTCAGAGGAAAGGGTGAATCAACACAGTTATTTCTCCCTTGACCATAGAAAGAGCAGAGCTGACCCTAGTTCTGCTGAAAGTATAGGCCAGCACGACTGAAATCTTCCAGAAAAAACTTTTACAGCTCAGGCAATAACAACTGATAATAGTCACAAAACTGAAGTAAGTATGCAGAGAGAGATATGGAAATAATTACTTTTAAACCTTTTAGGTAGATCTCTGAAGTGTGATTTTAACTTAAGAAGGGGCCATTTCTTCTGTTTAAAAATAACACTTTTACATGTGAAGTTATGACTATATTATACATAATTTGTACATAGTGTGTGTATATATATCCATATATAAAAGCAAAACATACAGAGTTTCTTGGTTTGGGATGCTGATGCCAAATTTCAGTTTAAAAAGTGAGTTCTATTACTGAGTTTAAATTCTTGAATTTTTATGTTTAAAATAGAAATATTAAAACTTTCAAACGGACATAAAGTATGATTATTCTTCATCACAAATATTTTTACCGGCTTGCCCAGCATTTCAGATTTTCTCCTCATCTAAATAAAAGTTTAAACATCAGGTAAAAACCCCAAAATTTTCCAGTTTCAATAGACTATCAAACAGCATTGTGAGTTAATAATAAGCTATTAACCACTGTTAGCAAAGCACTGTGAATTTTTCAAGTCCTACTGCAATAATTCACTATCAAGAAAGTTAAAGTAATGACTAAGTTTCTCTTTGTTGGATGTAATAGCCATGCAGTATTGCATTTGATCATCTAAGTATTTCTTAATATTTCTAATAGCTAAATACATAATATATCACTTGGAATTCAACAATCCAAGGGAAAAAAATGTTTGCTAAACCACTTTAAGTATTTAAATTCTTATACTACTCTTGTCTAATCGTTATCCAATTGTTAAGGTACTCGAATTTGACTGATTAAGTGATTTGCTAAACTGAGGAGAAGGCCATGTTTAAATGCTGAAACTGTTTCTGATTCCCTGTCTTGTTCACAGACCCGTAAGTCTTGCTTTCCGTTAAACATATGTTGTTATGAACTATTTACAGAGAAACATTTCAACCCATGTGCAGCACAGTAAAAAGCTTTTTCTGTCATTATTTATCTCTAATGTACATTTATTTATATGTTTGTGTTCAATTTACACTTGGACCACTAATTTTTGGTGTGTATTTGTTTGCTTAAATCTTGTCAGCAGTCGATTGACGGATATGAATGACCATTTTCTGTGGGAAATTAAAGGCTGGAAATGAAGCATATTTAGATGTTTGTGAAATTACAGTGTGTATGAGATAGGATACTTAAGTTTATGTGTGTATGCTCACATACACACATGTAAGCATAAAAGTAAGGCACCCAATTTAACATTTAAATTATAATTGCTTTTTTTTATTTAGAGTGAAAAAGTCACTACTTCAAGATGCCCAAGAAGAGCTCAGATACTGTTCAAATGTCTACTTTTCCTTGACTTTCATTTCTTTAGGTCCATTTATGTGGCTTAATATTGAGTAATACTTCTGCAGGATTCCTTTGTTAATCATGGACTGTGTCATTTGCCCTGGAGTGCATTCTGTGGTGTCTAAAAATAGTGTGTAGTATGTTCCACAGGTCATGCAGGATGGTCACCTTGTGACTGGTTGTTATAAATAAGGGCTTTGGGGTCAAACCTGTCTTTTCTTTGAAGAGGTTAGAAGGTTTCACCCAGAAAGCAACATCAGCCCTGAGTCTAGAAAGCCAGTTCCCAAAAGGATTCTTTGGGCAAGCGCCTTTAAATAGCTAAGAGTGAGAGAAATGGCACAGCAAATGTCAGCTTACATAAACCCAAATGAGAAAAGATGAGAAAATTGTGCCCTTTCCACAAGGACGGAATCTAACCACTCTGAAATCATTAAGAAGAAAAGTATAACAAAACAAAAACAGACTAAAATTTTAAAAAGGTTACTTATTACACTGGTATAGCTGTGCGCCAGTATACACCTTAGCTTGTCTCTTCATACTGTGGTGATAACATGCTTGGATAGAAACGTACCTCTCCTCTACATTTTAGATTCTACATTGATAATTTAAACCATTTTTTAATTTGCTTTCAGTTTAAATGCAAGGTTTGAATTAGGGGATTCTAATTTCCCTGTCTCTGGTGCTATTCAATTCTTTCCTGACATTCAGGAAGTGTAGCAATGAGATGTCCAAGTAATTAAAAAAAAAAAAGAAAAATAATGCAGAAACTTGTTTAAGGTGGCTCTGGATTAAATTTGACCTTTAAAGTCTAAGGCTGGATCCAAGGTCAAGCAATCAAGAGCTTGCTCATTCCTGGTCAAAACTGTTGCAACACTGAAAGACAGAGGAGGTAGTTCAAGTTTTGTAACATCGTGGTTCGTTGTCACCAAGATGAAGATTGAGCAGGGAAACGTGTTTATTGTTTAATGTAAGATGGAGGGCAGCAGTTCAAGTTCTATGGAAGCAGCAGTGGTGAACGTGCTGTTAAACTAACAATCGCGCTGTAGTGGGAAATGAATATTTTTTTTAACCTACCCAACAGAGTCGCTGCTCATAAATCCTATAAAGACATTTTAAGACGTGCTTAAGCACAGCTGAGTTAATATAAATTTTTTAATCATTTATATGCATTGTTGAGTTTGAGTTAGATGTCAATATATGATGACGTTTACCCAGCACGTTATTAGTTTGGCTTCTTGAAGGACCATGAAGTAAACACCAGTGCCTTTGTTAGGTGAAGTTAAAGGCTACTGATATTCAGGACAGGTATGGAGAGCCTCTTGATATCTTTCTGATACATAACATTCTCCTCTGATTTGGTAATTACTTGTTTGTTACACAAACTTCATCAACATACACTGACATGCAAGTTTCTGGGGGAGAAGGTCTGATGGTAGGGTGTACATGCAGATCTGCTGAACTGTAAAATTAAGCACAAGTGATGATCTGTATGTGTTCAAAGAAAAGAGATAAAAAATTAAGAGCTAGGGAGAACTGAGAGCAGATGAATCTCCTAAAAGTTTCTGGATCAAACTGTACCTCCTGGAAAAGAAGTTGCCCGGGGTCACAATATCTCTGAGAAATTGTACTCTGAGAAAGTGGAGTACTGTGTCCAGTTCTGAGCTCCCCAGTACAAGAGAGGCAGGGAACGACTGGAGAGAGTCCAGCAGAGGGCCACAAAGTTGATTAGGGGAGTGGAGCATCTCTCGTATGAGGAAAGGCTGAGAGAGCTGGGTCTGTTCAGCCTGGAGAAGAGAAGGCTGAGAGGAGATCTGATCAATGCTCACAAATATCTAAAGGGTGGGTGTCAAGAGGACGGGGTCAGACTCTTCTCAGTGGTGCCCAGCGACAGGACAAGGGGCAATGGGCACAAACTGGAACACAGGAAGTTCCACCTGAACATGAGGAGGAACGTCTTTACTGTGAGGGTAACAGAGCACTGGCACAGGCTGCCCAGGGAGTTTGTGGAGTCTCCTTCTCTGGAGATATTCACAACCCACCTGGATGCATTCCTGTGCAACCTGCTCTAGGCAAACCTGCTTTAGCAGGGGGGGTGGACTAGATGATCTCTAGAGGTCCCTTCCAACCCCTACCATTCTATGATTCTATGATTCTATGAAAGGCAGAAAGCTGATGTCTTCAAGGTGAGTGCCCCCAGGTCACTGGTCTCCTGCAAATGCCCTCTTGTTTAGTTTGAGATCAGCACAGTCCTAGTACCACTTCAGTCAGGACTAGCTTAGTCTTAGAGCTCATGGGAGCCTTTATGGAAAAAAAAGGGGAAATATAATGAATAAATGTAAAGCACATTCTCTTCCCTTGAAGAAAGACTCAACCTTGTGTTGTAGGGAATGAATAACTTAGATGATGAGAAGCAAAACACAATCCCACAAGGAATCTGCTAACAGCACAGTAAATTCACAGTACATATAATTAGTAAACTATCTGAAAGTAGAGAGAGAAAAAATGTAAGTAAAAACCCCACATTTTTCTCTCTCTCTCCCTGTGTCTCTGTTTGGAAAATATTGCTGCTCTCAGCTAAATCTCAGCACAGCTTCACAAGTATACAAATTCCCCAGGAAGGAGAACAAAAGTGAGTTCCCAAAAAAAGAAGGAACCAGAGTCACACAGGATCACTGTCAAGACAGCAGAAACTGCAACTGAAAGTACTTTTTAGAGGGTTTTTTTGGAGCTTTTCTGTATGTTTGTGTCTAGACTTGAGTGCTGAGTCACTCAGCAAAAGTTCTCGAGTGATGAGCTTTGTGAAAACCCACCCTTAAGGATTAAGTTAGATTTTTTATAACAGAAGAATATTGGACACCGTAACAAAAACCCAATCTAAGTTTCTCACACTGGACTTCTCCAATACACAGTTATGTTGCACCATTGGAGTATTCCATGAGAGGACATAAACTCCTCCTGAGAGACTGATTTTCTGATGACAGGCTGTAGCTAGAGTAGTTAAAACTACAGTCAGCTGTTGTTTCTGAATCGGTGTCTAGGTAAAAGCTGTGATTACTGGTATGTAATTGTTTCTTGCCGGAAATTTTGTCTTTCTGTTGTTCACCATTAGAAATACCAACGTAAGATTCCTATCAACTTCAGGATCAAGATTTCTTTTTAAAAACCCTCCTTGTAAGACACAAAAAAAAAAATCTCACTTGTAAAAGCAACTTCTGAAATAGAATGGAAACAAATCAGCTTTTTGGTTGGGTGAGTGGGTGGGTGGATTTTTTTAGTAACAACCAACAAATCCTATTTAATAAGTCAGATGCACATTTGAAGACAGTCTTATTTCAAAGGACTTTAGTATCCTCTATACATCTTCTATGATGTTGTATTCATATTGGGACCTTTTTATGTGAAAATTATTTGCATAAGAAATAAGAAAAACAAGGTAACAGATTATCAGAAGTTATTTATATCGAAGAACTAAACAGAGGATGGGAATGCGATTTTATCCTTCAGTTTAAGTCATTGCAAGAAATATAGCCTAGCATTTGGATAATGGCAGCTTTTTTGAAACACTTCACTGTATTCACTGCAGAAAGACAGCTGGTAGAGCAGAGAAAAATAAAGATTGGGGTCAGCACTGAGATGGTTTTTCTGAACAACTGTGAGTAGATGACCCTACTTTACAATTCTGGGGGGACGTAAATTCTTTATACTAGTTTTATAAGCTTCAGTTTTCCTTAAAATGAACAGCTTACAAACATTATTTTTGTTCTATATGTTTCTTCAAACATTTGTATGTTACAACTCAGGGCTTGCCAAATTTGCTGCCAAATCCTCTGGATTGTGCTCCTCCATTTCCTTCAGAAAACCCCAAAAGTTTCAGACAATACCTTTCAAAAAGTGACCTTAGTTTCAAAGCCTCCACTTCACAGTGATCACTACAGCCTGGTAGCATCCCACACTGGCACATGCAGCTGTGCAATGGTGTCATCCCTGAGAGGGTGCCCAGCCACGTGCCACAGCAACCCCGAGCACAGGGCTCTCATGCCCTGCAGAGAGATTCACTCCCTGCCACAGGATTTGCATCCCAGTTAAAGCAATAACCCTAAGAAAGGGCTGAATTTCACCAACTTCTTTCCAGATCCTGACAATTAAGGGTAGATAAGAATAAGTAACCCATGTACTTAATGAACAATGGGGAACAAATACAATTTCCAGACACAACTAATTGCTCTGTGACTTGCTGGTAGAATACCCCAGTGCTTCCTTAAGAATTTTGAGCCAAATTGTAGGGGATCCTGTGAATTTCAGTTGTGAAACTGCCATATTGTGTGCAAACTTTCCTTTTCTTCCCCTCCTACCCTCCCTGCCCCCAAGAGGGAGAGAATTATCAAGTCATTTTTTGTTTATCAGGGAAGCAGGAATCAAATTATGCTAAAGAGTAAACAAATAACATTCAGCTTGTGAGCCCTCTGGTTACAGGGTTTCTCTCCACCCCCTGAATCTTATTGCATAAATGTTGAAAAACATTGCTAGGAAACAAACAGTGCAGCCCTTTGACAGGTTAGCATCTCCAAAATCATGTTAATTAGAAGAAGTCTGTGAGTTTAGCTATTACTGTAAAAAGTGAAACAAAAGCTGCTTAAAACATAACTTAATAACAATGAATAATTATCCCAAATAACCCTGGGAATTTGTCATTAACTGTATTTAACATCTCTTTCTTGTCAGGGTCGGGTATTCAGAGTTTATAGGTGCAATTTTTTTATAACTTGTATTAGAAATGAAAGTAATCTTCAGTGTGAACTTATCTTGACAAACAGTGTCAAACTCTCAGACTCGGTGTCACTCATTACCACTAACCCATCTAGAAGCTGCTGCTGTTGGATTTAGCCTTCAAAAGCTTGTCGTTGTTTGACACATTAGAAAAGGTAGTGATACTAGTAGTAATTGGAGAGCCCTGGCAATGACCTTGTCCTCCTCCTAAGCCCCGGCTAATCCTAGGTACGATATCTCAACTGGCAGCACGATTATTATCTGTGACTATTGCTTTTCTTATAGGTACACAAGCTCCAGAAAGGGCTAGGAAAAAGGTAATAATACAGTATAGAGATTAAATGGTTTTTTTCTTCAGCAGAACCTTATATATTTAAGGCATTGGTTTCATGGTTTTTGGTGTTAGTAATATTCTTCAATCCCTCAGTTTATCTAACTGATTTTTTTCTATAGTATTTAGTTTAAATAGAAACACTAAAAATCCTCACAAATGGCAGCAAAATATATCACATGTGCATGAAATTAGTGCCACCTTTATAATATTCATTATCCTTCCCAACTGCTTCTACCCTACTAGGCCTCCTATTTGAATAAACTAAGATTTGGGAGGAGAGATTTTTGGGGCATCTTACCCTCCTACCAGAGCACTATATCTATCAGAGCAATAGCTGAGATAGATGAGACCCATATAATTTCAAAGTTCATATACATGATCAAAAGCACACCTTGTATTTTATAAAAGTCAAATGGTACAGAACATTTTATACAGGTATCATATTTCATGTTGAAAACCACTTTAAAAGGTACTTTATACTGCAGGTTGCAAGAGCCATGGTTTGAGCAGAGAGTCCCACTGGGAAGAGAATTATTGTACTCCAACTTCCAGATAATGAAAGGATATAACCAGCTACAAAATCCATATCTTGGTACAGTTGGTTTTCCTATAAACTTTGGTTTCAGAGGAAAAAAAAATGTTAACTAACTACCAAATACTAGCAGTATTGTATCATTTTCCAGTTTCTCAATTTAATGCTTAGAACAAAATTTCCATTTTAGAAAGTTTAAAAATTATGACAATTTTTGAAAGGGTAGTGAATTCAGTGTTTTATTGAGTAATGTTATAAAAATATTTTGCTTTCCGTGTTACTGAATTTCTGAGAACATTCTAAATAATTTTACTGCATAGATCTTATTTGTACAGGCAATAAATTGTTGGCCATTCAACATATGGTAGAAGCATCTGCAAAGACTACAACATGGTGTTTGCAAATTGTTCAAAAATGGTACAGATATGGGTGTTACCTGTGTTAGGTCACGCCCACAGGATCCCTCAGGATTTGTTAACTAGAGAATAAGGATATTATCTTCCCATTCTTTCTAACTGAAGCAAAAGTGCTCATAGCTTTAACTTCATACAATATAATTTACAGTGTCTATTTTGCTATCCTTGCTAGTCATGCAAATCTACCACATTGTTTGTTTGTCTTTCTGCAAGACAAAGGTCAGTTCTATGTGTAGTTCCTCTTCCATTTACATCTGATGCAGTTCTCCTCCTGGCACAGGGCAATTTCCTTTGTCTAACTGGATTACTCTGTCAGACCAGGAGGCTGCTGACACAGACATAATGCTCAGGGAACTGCAAGGAGATAGTTACGACCAAGAGATATTGAAGGATCAGCCATGGATGGCCTCTGCTCAAATACGAACTTGGAGAGTATTTCAAGTAACATATTCAAAAAATACAAAATACCTACAAAAAGTTGTATGTACGTCCTTCACAGTTTCCCTGGCCAGTAACAATCCAAAACATAACTTCCTTTCTCAGCTGTAAACCAGTTCCAGGATCAGCCCAACGAAATAGGAAGAACCATTAGATAGAGTGGGTAAGCATTGAGAAGAGAGAAGATGAGGCCATTTGTTTCAGTGGCTGACTCCCATTAATTCAATAAATAATTTGTGAAAGTAGCTTATACAGCCAAATTCTACCTTGGTGATGAACTGTCACCCTTGTGAAGAGCAGGATTAGACTCCTGTCTTTACTAAAATGACAGATCTGGTCTTTAAATTTTGAAAATTAAGGGTGTTTAGTAAACACATTAAAACTTAACCCTCAGTAAACGGAAGTGAGTTAAATTTTTAGACATAAAAGTATTAAAATAAAAAGGTGATTTATTTTCACATTGTATACATATAATGAAAAGGCCCCCTTAAACTTTTCTCTGAACTCAAACCAAAATTTTCCTTTAAGCTGAAATATTTCAGTAATAATGGGACAAAATTGCAAGGAAAAAAAAAAAGAGGCAGCCCTTTTTAGATTCTTAGCACCTCTACGTGTTACAAATGAACTTGGCTTTGTAACTCTTCCAGCCTAGTTTGGAAATATTTAGATGAAATTTAGAGGAAAAGCCTCCCCAGCCTGGGCTGAAGAAGCCCAGATCCTTGAGCCATTCTTCATGGGGCAAGTGCACCAGCACCTGACCAGCTCTGGTAGAATTGCTGCAGCTTGTGGATGATTTTTTCGTATGGGAGTACCCAAAGTTGGACAAGGTATTGTAGACCATTGCCTGAGCATTATTATAAAGAAAGTACAATCATGCACTGAGTTCTCGGAGGTCCATTTTCTTGGTACAACCAAATTGGTAAGTATATAGATCTGCAATGTCAAAGTCGAGTGGAGAGTGTAGCAGGCTTGTGGGACACAAAAGAACTTCTCTCAAGTTCAGCACCGTGCCATGGACATGCTTTTCCTAGTGACATGATATGGACATACTTTCTACAGTAAGACATTGCAGACAAAATGCAGTAAAACATTTTTAATTCTATTCAATCCTCAAAATACTCAAATACTCAGAAGAGTAGTACTGAACTTCTTGAAGGAGACAGCTTTGATAACCTCATGATTTGGTTTGAGTTCAACATCAATGAAGAACATCTTAGGATGACCAAACCAATTTCAAACCTCGGTAAACTTTTGCCAATGTGTCATTAGACTGCAGCAAAAAAGCTATAGTAAAGAAGATTGCTATTCACAAACCTGTATTACAAGGAAAAAAACCTTATGGAATTCTTTTTTTAATCAAATCAGACCATTTTTTGTATCTTGACTGCTTTCCTAACACCTCTGTAATGTCTGCTTACAGCCACGTGAAAATAGTATAGCAAGAAGAGCAGAGGATTGAGAAAATAGTTAGCTTAATAGGGGCTATTTTTAATTTAGAAGAGTTGAAAGATTTCTGAGGTTCTAGTACTTTAAAGATGTGTAGACTGGGAAAGAGCTGGCCTCTCCAGAGAGATACTTGCAACCAAGATGCAGTTTGGACAGAAATGGCTTATTAGACATGTGCGAGATAAAAACTGAATACCTGAGACAGGTAATAAACCCACAGACCATTTTGCAGGCCTATGCCTGGGACATCACCTCCATTTACACAATTCTACATTTCCTCTTTTTAACTTGCTTAAGATTCCAAGAAAGGAAAATTTTGTAAAGACACAAAATGTTTCTTCTTAGGACAACTCGTACACTTGGAAAACATAAGGAAACTTTCAGACTTGGAAAGCTGGACATGTCAAGCAGATGACTAGAAAAAAATGCACATGTTTTTAAACTTGCAGGCCTTTCAGATATGTTTGTTCCAACTTTTACCAGTTGGATAATAAAAATATCACTTTTCCATATGCTTCTCCCTAGTTTTCTTTGTATCCTTCTACCACTACATCTAGAACACCATTAAACCTTTGAAGGTTTCTCCCATAATTTTAAGAGTCTATGTAATCCTTTGTTGTCCAGATTTATTAATGCTTATTTGCTGATTTAATGAATTTATAGTGGTGCTTGGTTCTGTATTGGTTATTATCACGACCAAAGGAAAACAGCCGGCTGCCAGCATATTCTAAGAACAAGCAGTAGTGCATATGGAAATACAATATGTAGGTCTTGCAAGTGTAATAAATAGTTTTTGAAAGAAAGAGGTCACTTCAGTTCTTATTGAAGGCAACTGGTTCATGCAGAACATGAAAAAAAAAGTGCATCTGCATGGAAACTACACAAATACAACCATGTCATAATTGTAGTATATAAAATATTCGGATGCTACTAACTACCCTGTGCTGAAATATACACAAAAAAAGAAGTAAAGTAGGTCAGCTTCAGCATAAAGCACTTCTGTCCTCACAAAGACCTGAAAGTTAAGGGGACACTGGCAACAGTCAATTGCAATGAGTAATTTAAATGTCGTAAAAGAAATCAAATCTGTCCCTTAAGACGCCCACCAATTTCCACTTCTTTATAGACATTTCTTTTTTTGATAAATGTTTCTCTCTCCACTTCTGCATTGTGGAAGACCTGCACAACTAGAAGATGAATCTGACAAATGAGCTTCCTATCTGCAGGGAAGTGATGAAATGCACACAAAGTGCTTTCAGGTTTAAGAAAATGAAAATGTAAATAGATGTAGTTTAATAATCCTTTTCGTTATAATAATCTCAATAATTTCCTCAAAAAATAAAATATTAAAAATTATAACATATAGTTCTTTTTAGATGCGAGTTTTCTATCGCCTTTCTCTAAGTTTTACCATTGACTGATGATACAACACAACAAAATTAAAACAAATAAGAATATTTGCATCCCATAATTCTCTGTATAGTCAAGCTAGATTTGCAAAAACTTGTGAAAAAGAACAAAAAACTGTTCAAAAATATCATAGAATCATAGAATGGTTTGCTTTGGAAGAGACCTTAATGTTCATCGTTATTTCAACAGCATTGTGTTTTTTCTTTCACCAGTACTGGAGTAGTTTTCATTGGTCATCTATAGGAATTGAAACTAAACTAAACTTTTACCCTTTTCAAGTCTCAGACTACTCTTAGGTATGTTACTCAGGACTGCCTAGCAAAAAAAATAATTGCAATATGACTTGCAAAGGTCACAGTGTTTCATATTTGTTAGCTTAGCATGTGTTACATCCATGTTTTATTATTAATTTTTTAATTATAACATCATTTAATATTAAACAATATACTTGGTCTCATTGGAAGGAAATATTTCCGCTTGAAAATTTGCAATTAAATCCATGCACTTTCACAAAAAATATTTCATTTTCATCAAATTAGCAGCTGTTGCATCACCAAATTTTTGATGGTTTCTACCCAGACGTGCTGGAGTGCATAGCGTCAGGAAGGGAGATGTGTGCAGAAGTCTAATATGAGCATATTAATCAGAATCTGCATGAAATGAAGATGTCTTCCAACCCAGCTCCTTTGACTGACTTCTGAACAGCTAAGAACATTACCAGGGACATCACACTGCAGTACTGGTGCAGAAGGATACTCGGTTCTTCTCAAAATGTACATAGAATTAGAGCTTTGTTGTATCTCATAGGCCATAAATCATCCCTTTTTAAGACCTACAGACCACTGATTATCAGATGATAATACTTTCTTGTCAGCAAGGATTTAAACTAAGTTTGAACAACCCAGCTTCCATCCCTACATATGCTGCAAACTGGAGAAGAGTTTTTAGGAAAAAGCCAGCTGATAGAGTGGGGGAAAAAAGTTTTAAGGTACACATATAGCCAGCGTAGACTTGTTAATATTATAGAGTTAATTTCTATTTACAGCAACATTACTTGGATGAAAATTCGCCCCTTTCTTAGCAAGATGGAAAGATGAACAAGTGGAGTGGGATCCTTGCACATACAGGGAGCCCAGGCTAATGCTGGTGCCATTTATTTCTTCTGGAAGAGAGGTCCTCCACAGCAAACACAGTGCCTCATTTTATTGTTTTCAAGGACAACCTAGCTAAAGTTGCAAGCCAGAAAAAATTGACGTAGGAGGGTGGATAACATTCTGGGTTCAGTCAGCCCTCAACCTATTCAGTTTTATCCCTTGTGGCTTAATTTATTTTTTCCTCATAAGTGTCTAATAAAATCTACCTGCCAGCTGTGATCTACTTTGCTTTGAATAGATTTTAATGTTGCTTCGTGGTACTGCCATCTTGGAAAACATGATGGTGCATAGGAACCAATTAAAACATATGTTCCTAAGAATATCATTCAATATGTGATTTTGTTGTTATTACTTACTCAAGAGGGAGGTCATATAGAAACTCTAAGACTAACTGAATATTTCAGGAAAAGTTCCATCTATTGTGTTTTGCATAAGTATTGTTACTGTTACCATGTGCTGAATGTAAATACGAAGTGATGCACAACATAAATGGTTACATGACATTCATAAGCAAAAAGCAAATTGAAGCAACTAAACTGTATGCTGTGTTTTACAAGCACAAGTTGACCTTCCAGTTTTCAAAGACTCTTTCTCCTCCCAAAGTATATAAAAATTGACATAAAGGGGGTGGGGGTGGGGGTGGGGAAAGGAAGAAAAAAAGTACTTCTAAACACTCAGGAAAAAGCATTCGTAACACATACCTTACAGTCTTGAACGATAAGGTAACTAAGAATTAAGGTGAGAAAACTTTTCATTCTAGGATATTCCAAGGTAAGCGAGCATTTATTTTCCTGGTATTTTGATTTTTAAACAGTATTTGCTAATAAACTAAAACAGATGTTACGTTTTGTCATGGTCATGCTTTATTTATAATATAAAATGTAGATACTGACAGTAATAAGCTAAATAGTATTTGAATATTCAAAGTAAGATTCAATCAGGATTTTGGCATCAAACAGTAGCTGCTGCAATGCTAAAAAATATAATTTAAATAAATAAAATTGTATTTCAGATGTGAAATCTTTCTTTAAAAGCAAAATCTAAAACCTCTGAGCTGGTTGTTCCAAATGTAAGCAAATTCTTGGTTCCACACTTGCACTTGGGAGCAGGGGAGAAATTAAAGTATTACCTCAATCAATTAATGTTTGTAGTATCTGTATAGGTCAGGAATGGACCAATTAATTACAAAAAAAAGGAAGTGGACCTTATAGTGCACATTACGCTGAGTTGAAAATGGTAACACCTCCCCCCACCCAAAACATTACTGTGAAATTTTCTTACTTATTTTCTATTTCACTTCAGTTTCTTTCATTATAATTGAGAGAAGTCCAAGGATTCCAGGCTACGAAACAAAGAATTACACCATTGACATTTGGGAAAGAATATAAGATCGTTAGAAGTCCTGAGCAGGGTGGCCTATATGCTTTACTAGGTATTACTTTGCCCTTTAGCTAAAGTCCACTACCTAAATCAATGGGACTCTACTGCTTCTCTTTGAAAACCACTCCAAACTCTAAAACATCTTTGTCAGGAAGCATTTTTCTTTTCTTTTCCTCCTTTTGCTTTTAAACCATGTCTAAATAGCAATATGGTTTCTTAAGGTCACATTACAGTTTCCTTTGTAGCACATATTCTCTGTTCACATCTTTTAAATATTTCAGAACTGTTATCAAACATTTTTTTTTCTGAACTACATGTTAATCACTACCTTCACCGTTAATCTCTCTACTGTTTCAGTATTTTGTTGCTGAATTCCTTTAATAAGGTCACTGCTTTTCTGTTACTGATTACTCGGAATTAAACACAGTATTTCTGCAGGAAACTCAGCACTATCAGGGACAAAACCATGATGGTTATGTATTGCTGCCCCAAATCACAAATCCTTTGCTGCTTTTTCACCTGGTTAATTCCTGGGTGATTTTCTGTTCACTGTAACACAGATCACAGACTTACTCCAAATTTATTAACTTCCTCTCAAAGGCTGTTTCAAGTTTTCACCCGTCCACTTCTCTGCTCTCTGTATCCATGGTGTTTGGTGTCTCTCAAGGTTTTCTATAGAAATTCTGAAGTGGTTATCACCTTCTTACCGCTGTGCTCAACATGTTGTACAGCCATTTTTCTTGGGCCATCTGTTATAACGGACATATTCGAAGGTCTTTCCAACACTACCCCTTAGCACAATCTTGCCACTTTATTGCATTTGCAACAGAAAAACATGGAAAGTATTGAATAATGTTGATAGCTGTAAGATATCTTAATGGGTGTAAATGTTTCACAGAGGTGTTTCTAGAAAAGACTATTAAGCAGAATTGTGAAAGGATGTGGAGGAAGAGTAATTCTGTTTAATAAGACGTTTCAAGTATTATCTCTCTAATTTGCTGAGGAATAGGTACAGGCTATAGTGTACTTGTAAAGTAATTAGAAATCCCTGGTAATTGTTTTTTTAATTAACAACAAAACTTGGAGAAAAAAATTCTGCCCATTCTCACTTCTCTTCTGGATTAATTTTGCTTCAGCTGAGAAAAACAGCGACGCGCAAGAGATTTTTCCAGTTTACGTTCAAGACAAAGAGGGCCTTCACTTGGGCTACTCTCAATGAACATGCAAAAACAATCTGTTCCTTTCACCTTTCTGTCCCTGTTATGTGAAACACTAATATTTTGTATCCTTATCTTACCCCAGTGACCCAACATTACGCTCTGTTTTCAGTTACTCTGAGCCACTTGCACACATAAGAGTCAGGCATTTTGGCAAAGAATATGATGGGAGCACTGGTCATCAGCAGAGATGTCACTGCTCCTGGCACAGGGGTAACTAAAGTGGATGGCCTCTGCAAAATAATAGCTTTTTAGAGTGACAGACTGGGAGTTGGTGGATGCAAAAACAGTGATGATGCACTCAGGGTGGGAGCAGGAGCACCGAGATCAGGGTGCACACACGCTGGTGTGCAAACCACTTTCTCTGCACGATAGACCTTTGATCTGCAAGTGCCCCCTTTGCTGTCTCCACTCTCACAAGTGGAAAGCCAAAGGGCATGTTTAAAAGCTAACTCTTATGTCTCTACTAAGAGAAATGTGATGCCTTAGGAGACCACCACAGCACACTTAATTCCCACAAAACATGAAAGCTTTGACTTTGCCATTTTGGAAAGATGTGAGGACCAAGTCTCCTTACTACTGGTGACCATTGCAGCATATGTCTGTGGGTAGAAACTGACAACTGCAAAATGCGTCCCCTTTACTAGCCATTTTCACCACACAGGCAAAGTGGTCACCAAGATGGGGCAAGCATCACCTTCTGCATCTGGAATGTGCAAAGCTGCCTCTGTATTTTCATATGGAGTAGCTCAAATGAAGACCTTAACAGACTTTAACAAAGGAGTCTTGCCTGCACTGACCTGAAATTGCTTAAGTAAGAACTAAGAAATTCCCCTTGTCTTAAAGCTTACACCTTTACACAAGGTATTTTGAAGAAATGCAATGCCAGGTTCCTCTCCGCAATAGCTAAGTGCTGCTGAAGTCATCTCGAGTATGCTTAGGCTAGAGCTTCTATTTACGCTTGTTTGAATTGTTTTCTCTTGCTGTCCTCAGTTATCCTTAAATCCTTTCTCTCTCTCAGCTTTTTTTGTTCTGGTGGAGCCACGGTTCTGCCCCAGAACTTTTGCAAAATATAGGGGTGAGCATTGTTATGAATCTTGCCTCTCTTGTGGTAATAAAGGGTAAGCATGTGAAAACATGTTAGCACAGCAGGCAAAGGGATGTGTGATATGATGGCAGGTCTAAAATGAAATTAGTAGGGTGAAGGGAGACTATGTGAAAAATCTTGTGGAGAAGCTGATTGAAAATGAAAATTAGTTGTCTTTTTGAGAACACACATCATAGGTCTGCTGTGTTATCCATAAAGCAGTTAAAAACATAATCAGAGTTGTTACACTCTCTGGAATTAAGAGAATATATTTCCACCAACAACAGACAAATGCATTCAGTAGAGGACAAAAGTGAAACTGTAGTGTGTGTATGGTAATACTCCACTTAATCTCTCCATGAGAAGGGAGAGCTATTCGCTGCAAGGTAAGGAGGTGGCTAATTCTCTGGTGTGAGTCTGGTTTGGATGCCATCTCCTGAGAAAGGCTGGAAAAAAGCAACAACGTGGTAGCCTGAGGTTCTGCACTGCACTAAAGGGCACCCCACCGACATCTATAGGAGCAGGAAGCTGCTGTGGAATGATCTCTCACCACAAACTTGTTCCTTTCATCAAAAGTCTCTCCTTCTCCATTGTTCCTGCCAACATGAGATGGTGAAAATTTGTCTGGATTTAACCTGCTTTATTATCAGGGTTCAAAAAATATATAGCCTGGTGGTAGTCATAGTCAAATGTTCTTTCAGCAAGGAGATAAGAAAAGTATAGTAGCCAATTTTTTAATTTAAATCTTCATCGGAATAACTTGGGGCACAATGAGAGTATTCAGTAAATTGGACTGTAAGACTGACGTATTTTGGTAACATCAGATGGTGTTCACAGGGCACAAAGCAGGTTGCTCTGACAACAGGTAGGTTGTTTTTGTAGAAGATAGGTCATGACAGAGAACACATAAAACCCACAGTCTGTCTGTTTCTAGAAACTTTATGCATAAGATACAGCTTTCCAGGTGAACTAACACAATTCAAAGCTGTGTTTTCTTATGTGGAGAAGCTGGAGTGAAATAAGTAAATATTTTTACTGTCAAAGAAAAAAAAAACTAGTAACAAAATTTATGCATGTAAATGTATTTCCACTACCCACTCAGAAATGATTTTGCAGAAGTTGATCTAGTCTATCAGCAAGCCGTGTCTTCTAATGTACTATCAGATCTTTTGATACCTTTCCAGAAGACGAAAAAAAATCAGAACTTAATCGTCTGTTGCATAAGATTCTGTCACTTGAAGAGCCATTAAAAAAACATACAGGAGAAAGCAATAAAAATTTGGGGTCCTCTTACAGCTTTCTGAAGGCAATTCTGACAATCTTCTTCCCAACAAGACATGAAATTTTCTGCCCTAATGCCCAAAAGCACAGATTGGATTGGACAAGCTGCCCAGGACACAGCAATACAGAGAAGGATCTTGAAAGAGAATGTTAAACTCCACTGACTGAATGCTGTGTTTTAGTCACATTGGAAAAGCTTAGTCATGCCTGAACAGTGGTTAAAGGCTAAAGTTAGAGACTTGCTGGTACCTGAGTTGGCAGGGCAAGAAGCCAGCGCAAGTCTGATAAAGAGAATTCCTGGGGAGTTTCTAACAGCTAAAATAAGCTGAAATATTTCCTGGGTTATTTGGTTTCTTATTCCACTGTTTGTTCAGTCACTCCATTTGGAGTTGCAGCAGAGATATATATATGTCTGTATTTGTTTGCTTGTTTGTTTATTTGTTTTTAGGAAGATGCTTGTAATCTAGTGGGGCGGGCCTGTAAGAAGTCATCCTTTTTGGAGGTTGTATTCAGTGTCTTTGAGCATGAAACAGCACCTCTCAGCATCTTTCCTCTTTGCTCAATGTAGGGATGATGATGCAGCCATGCAACTGGGGAATGCTTTGAGATCTACAGAATAAAAGCCCTTCATGAAAGTCAATGTTATAGGAAAAAAAAAAACCACAAAACATACTGAAAAGCCTTACTGTGCCTTTGAAGTCATTTCATTTCATGTCACATATGCAGCAAGACAGGGACGGAAGTGCAGCGTTATAATTTTAAACTGGTTCTTTTAGGGGTCCTGACTTCGCATTCAGTCTAGCTATCCGTGAAATCAGCATCATGACAAGACTGCGTTTAAAAAAAAAAAAATCTGGAAGGAAGTCCTGTTTTAATCGACTCCTTTGGTTTCAGGCTGCCTGCTTTCCGTTTTCACACGTACATGCACTTCCATTAGCCCTGCTGCTATTCTCTGGAAGTGGCTGCATTTTCCCTCCAGCTGGCAAGGTGCAAAGGGCTCTGTAAAAGTGGTCTAGGAAGCAACCCGCACCCTCCCTGGAGACCAATTACTTTTGAAATGTGCCTGATCGTTTGCTGCTGCCATCTCCCCCTCCCCAACCTGCCCCCACCTTCCCCCAATCGCTCATTGTACTGTTGTCACTGAGACACCTGATCAGCCCTAATTCTTGCTTTTATTTGAATTAGGGTGCCACCAATCTTGGATCCATGTCAGGGCCCATGTAATGCCTTTGGGCAACACTGGGGATTAGATTAGCATTTTGGTGTTGTTCTAAAGCCACATGGTCAGCATTATAAGGATCCCATTAGAGATAAAGGGACCAGTTACACAAAGCCTAAGAAATATAAGGGCCAGAGGAGGTTGATGTAATTGGCTGATATTAGAAAGTGCTTTAATTAATGAAAGCATACTGTGGTTACTGCCCCTTTTTTATAGTTTAACATGCCTCTTAATTACATTCTCAGTTGTTCGTTTACACTGAGCATGTCTTTCAGGACTGCCAAACTCTTCAGGGAAAATGAAGCAAGTATGTTGTACTAGGTTGGATGGCCTCACAATTCAAACCCCTGTTATTGGCTGATAGAAGTAGTATAGCCACGGGAAAAAAAAAAAAAAGGATGCTTGCCTAATCAAACAATCCCAGAAATGACAGGATGCAGAAAAATGGATAATCAGCAATTTAGGGGACATCAGACAGACTGCCTGCGCTTAAAAGCTTTGTTAGAAATTCAAATATATATATTTCCAATGCCAAGGAAATGCATCTTCCAGCTTTTTGCAAGCAAGGGCTGCCTCAGCTCAGAAGGGCGGGTCTTGGCAATGCTGTTTCCGTTTTGCAGTACAATGATTACACGAATTTGTGTTCTTGACCCATTCGGTCCACCTGGGATATCCCCCTGAGTTTGCTATGCATTTCATGTACGTACACTACTATTTAATTGTTGGGATTTCTTAATACACGTGAGAACTTAATGCCAAAGTAATCTTTCATTTCCAGCGCACACCCCCAGGTTTTACTTTTCTTACTTTTTTTCTGTCAACTCTCATGGTCTCAGGAAAGGAAGGGTTTACACTTAAAGGAAAAAGCTAAAACTTTTTACAGAGCCTTAAGCATTAACATTCACATCATGATTATTCTTAAACAAAGATCCTAATCACTGGTTTACTACTGTAGGTGTCTGTCAACAGTGTCTTTTTGATCAATTGTCTGTAGTCCAGTGGGAAATAACAGACAAGCTGTATATAAATACAGGTTAGCATTTAATCAACGATAAGCTATTCATAAAGTTAGCAAGCATAAACTTACAGTGGAAACTACCGGTGTCATAGTAGGATGAATCCTGCTGCTGCTCTTTTATGTTTTTCACATTATGAATATTTCAAAGCTGTTCCAGTAGCTTTCTTATATGTCTTCTTAAGTAAATAGACGCAAAGATATCTATAGCTTTCACACGTTGAATTATTTCAATAGACAGAAAGTACATGTTTCTTCAATCTTAAGATCACAATGTTCATTACTATTAGTATGCAGGGCTCAAGCTGTTGGCTCGTTTAGGGCTTTCATAGTAGGGCACAGCTAAACAATGCTGTACTTTCCCACTATCAGAGATGATCAAAATACTGAATTTCAGGTTACAGATATGCAACTACAGTAAAATAATCCAGAGGTTAGGTAGTTCCACTTGAATGCCGGCATCTTTTGTTGCATTAAAATTGAAGAGGTATTTATAAGATGTAACACTGTATGTTTGCAAAATTGCTCGTACAGAATTATGACTTCTGGTCACGTCCATGAAACAGTATCTCCACTTGATATTCAGTAAACCCACCAACATAGCACCATAAAAGTAGCTGAAATTTCCTAGATGAAATTACTCACCAATTTGGATATAAATTTAATAAAAAATATTAAGAGAACAGAAAACAAAGATATGTCCTTTTAAAAGTGCTCTGTCTTCAGGTATAGGGTAGGACCTGAAGAAACATGAATTTCTGTGTGTTTTATAGAATGAGAATACCTCATCAAAGCAGCAACAATGGTACTCTGCAGATGAGTTCTCAGAAGAAATTTAGTAAGAGTAACTATGCTGTTCTGCTAGATAAACAGGGAAATTCACCAGTTCATGAGCTTAACACGCATCTTAAGTCCCTTCTGGCTTTAATCATCAGTTTCATTTTGAATTCCCAATATCTGAATTAATTGTAGGTGTCTGCTTCCAACAAGAGTATAGTCTTGAAATTATACATGTCAGTGCATCACTTACACCATGTCACTTCCCGTTAAATTTCTTCTCACTGTAAGTCTGTGTAACACAATGTGACGTAATGGAAGTGTGCTGGCATGGTGTAGTACCTCAAAAATAAATACAAAGTTTTAGGATATTATATTCTACTGATCTTTTGAGTTATCTTTGGATGATAAAAATGGGTAGATAACAGTTCGCTGGTAAAGGTCTTGATCAACAGCTGAGGGTGAAAAAGAATCAGCTGATGATGCTGAAGTTGGCACAATTCTGTTGTGAGCCAAAATCACAGAGAAAAATATACTCTAAAAATTATCCAAATACCTGCTTATCCATCTGATATACATAATAATAAATTGGAAGAGTCATGACACTTAGCTAGAGAAATATACAAAGGGAAAGGACTCCAATCAGATTGCTTCCTTCAGAGTTAAACTGTAGAGCAGATTCCTGTCTTAAATAACTTCGTATCCCAGATAGTGTTTCCCTCAGCAACTTGTGTTGAGCAAGAACCAAATGCTCATCTACATTACCATGTAACAGCAATTAAACAAGAGCCTCATAAAGATGCTGTAATTGCAATCGGATATCTGGGATGCTGAGAATCTAAGTCCTGTCTTGACTGAGCCATGCAGCTTCAGTAGCACAGTAAAACTTGGGAGGAAATGTTACATAAAAGGTAATCCTCAGTCACTTAGGAATTGGGGTGTTATGAAAGACTTAATTTCCACTGTGCCTAATACAGGAAATAACTACTAATTACTTCAAACTTTATACTTAATTTTGGAAATATGGGAATTACGACACTAATTGGGCACCAGTTTGTGAGGGCTTTGCCTCTGCAGAATCCCCAGCTGAAAAACTTTTCAGCATTTAACAAGAGAAAACATTAAAACTACCATTCTAGCTGCAGTACTGCTGCGGTAGTTAATATAGAACGTATATGTATCCTTAGCCATAAAAGAGAAAATTATCTGTAGTAATTCCGTTCATCTTACCCTATAGACACCATTTTCCTGGAAAACTCCAGGTCTGCTCCTCATTGAAAAATTAATAAAAGAGAAAAGGAGCTGAGCTGGACTGAACTCAAGATTACACTAGCCTTTGGCAGGCCTTTCAAAATAGAGGCACTGGCAATATACTCTTTATTATCTCTTCTGTAGGTCTCACCTCGCCCTACAGCATCTGTCAGCATGAACGGTGAATGCCTTCCTGCTTACGTAGTGGATATGGTCAGCTATCCATGAACAGGCCAGTCTCTAACATCTCATCCAGTAATCAACCCTCTGCATTTAGCCAGGTGCTCAATTGAGCTGTTACTACAATTTTCCAAGAAAATTACTCTGTTTTCTCTGCAAACTGATATTCAACAACTCTCTTCCCCTTACTCTCCATAGTCTTCAAAAATTTGCCAGTCTAGTGCTTGCGCTTAGCACGCCACAAAGTGGAGCCTGCCCAAACTCTCCCAGAGGTTATGGTCCATCCAGGAAGAGATAGAATCATTACTGATACAGAACTGGCTTGATAGGTGTATTTTGATAGACATGGTAATCACAAGGTTGGAATGAAAGATAACGCTTACCTTGATGATAGAGAGGTTCCTGGTTCTCTCATCCTGAGGGAAACAGGAATCTCCTGGATTTTGGATTAAACAAGAAAGTTTTATGCTTTCCTAAATCAGATGTTTCCAGTGCAGAAAATGGAGAATTATGAAACTAGACTAAAAATAAGACACACCTGGTCTGGAGATTTAAGACCTACTGAAATCTAAACATCTTGTACACCAGCTCCAATGAGTTTGTGGATCAATCTAGAGCAAAAGATCTCATGTTGCTGCATATTTTGGATGCATTCTTGTTCATGCCCAGCTATCTCTGCTGTTTGTTGAAGTAATTCAGCATAATGCCATCTAAGCTAAGGAAAACATCTTCTTATTTTGTGACACTTGAATCCACGTAAATCCTGAGCAGTCCTACCACAAGCTGGACACCAAAGTTACTTTGACAGAGCATATCTCACACTTTCTCCCTAAGAATAAAGATGTGATGGCTGCAATTGTCAGCAGGACTGGGATTAAGCCTGTTTGGAAGGCAAGCAGTTAGTTTCAGTACTGTAACTCATCTCAGACCTGATCCTTTAATTCCCATTTACATCAGAAAACTGTTAGCTTGTCATGCTTCCAGTTCCTATGGTGTTTTGTCAGTCAAACACGAAGACCTCTTCTCTGATGTTCACCACTGCATAACTCTGACATCGAAAGAGTTGTCCTGCTCAATACACAGATACTGTTCCTGATCCCTTTACAAGATATTAGGGACCTCCACTTCCCTCACAGTTTATATAGCCCCCAGTGTCCAAGAGTTAACAGGTAACCATTGAGTGCATAGTTCAACAACAGCAACAGCAACCCAAATGGCCTGGCAAGAGACAACTGTTCTTGTTCATATGGATAATTGTCACTCAAAAAGCTGACTTCTCAAAAAAAGGCATAAAAGAGAAGTAAAATAGCAAGGTGCTGGCAAGGCCACAGGAGTGGGAGTCCTAGAAGCAATCCAAACCCAGGACCTAACACAAGATGCTTTTGATACATCTCCAAAACGGCATTTGCAAAACATCGACAGCAGATGTTGCCATATAATCAGAGGTTCATATTACAAATGAGTAAAATATTTTGTTGAACCTGCTTACAGGTGTCTCTCTGTGCTTCTCTTTTTAATTACTAAGGGAGACTTTTAATGAGACTTTGATTCAAAATGCTTCATAGTTAAGTACAAAATGATAGATGCCTTATAAATACATAGAGCACAGAAGTTTCAGTATTAAAAGTAGCTCAGATTCATTCAAATAGGCGTTTTTTGTTTGTTTTGGATCTGCTGCTGTTCTCAGAAATGCTGTAGGCAGTCCACTATGTCCTAGAAAGACTAATTTACTGAAGAAGTTACCAAGTCCACTCACTTGCAAACTATGAAATAATTCAAAAGTTGTTCACTCCCATGTATGTATTTTTCATTTCAACAATCTTTGTAACTTCTTCATTTATTGGATTGGGGTGAGCTACCATCATGTTTCACTTTCACACATCTAAATATCAGGTTTTTTCACATCAAGTTTACACTGTTCTTCATTTCGGCCAATCCAAATTTATGTCAGCAAGTAAACATTCAGAGATCTTCCCGTATTAATGCTTGCTTAGATATAAACCAATGAGACCTGTAGATGAGTTCTGAGATTTGGGAAAAACATATTCGACAGTCAGATCAGAACTTTGTATATTGTGGGAAAAGAAGTTCTTTTCCCACAGCACATCACACCTAATTTTTAGCTGGCTTTGATTGACATATCACAGGTTTGAAGGAATGTAACTCTTCACTTAGACTTTAGATAACTAGGTTAAAACTAGTGTAAACAAAAACAATTTGTCCAGATCTCTCTAATTAAAAGCTTTATGCATATATATGTGTATATGTATATATTTATATTTACACTACATCTAGATATGATTGAATGTTTTCTGAAGATGCCAAATTTGCGTTTGGGGGAAGTTCAATAACAGTGTTTAGGGGCTTCTTCATTTTACTTTATCAAGCTTAATTCAAGCAGAATTTTAGTCATTTCATCACAATCATTTAATTCTTATCTGCTGACAGTTTGTTGGTGGTCTCCAGTGAGCTCGCGTCTTACCAAAATAAGGCTGTCATTCATGTGCATCATTGTGTCCATCTCCTCAAAAATGGTAGTCTGTTGGGGTTTTTTTCACTGCAGTTACACCTCTAAGTAAGGCCATCTAGGATGAGCAGTTTCTGGTTTTGTTCTGTCTTGAGTGGTTGAAGGATTATTTCGTGTTCTCAGTACAGAACATTTTTTAATTACGAGTCTTATACCGCTGAAACATGCTAAAAGGTTTGAATGTTCTCCTCTGCATTAGTTAGACCACTCTATTTAAAGGGTTTTATTTGCAATTTACTGTCAATTGATACAAAGCAGAAAAACCATCTGATGGATTGTTTAATGACTATCTTAGCCTTAAAGATCTGCACCCTGTAGCCAGCACCCCAAAGTGTCCAGTGGCTGCTGCACACATCTCAGTCCAGCATTCGAGCAGTCAGGAGTCAGTTTGGAGATGTTGCATTGGAGCTAGTGTGTCCTCCAGGTCATGCCAAATTAAATTAACAAATTTGCAGTTTCCAAGCTGGATTTGAGGTGTTTTAGGCAAGAGTGGGCTGGGACCAAAAGAACTTACAGTAGATTGCCGCCTTCTTGTAAACTTACCTTAAATTAGCCAAGTTAGCCAACAGGATACCTACACAGGACAACAAGACGCAGGAGGGCAGGATGGCATCCAAAATCCTCTGCTAGGCTTTAGGGGGTTAAAAACCAAAGCAGTTATCACTCTTTTCTGTCCAGAAAATTAAAAATTCGTGTTACCTTTTGGCTCTTCCCCTTTTCTTAAGCTAAAATAATCACCACGAGGAATCAGATCTGGACAATACAACCTTTTCAGCCTTAAAAGGTTCCTGGGAGCTAAGAACAGGGTCTTGTGTTTAAGGATCATGAATGCACCAGGAAAAACACTGAGAAACTTGGTGACTTTTGGTTTGTGCAGACCTTTGGAGCACTTCACTGGCAAAAAAAAAAAAAGACTGCTGTAGAAATTGGGAAAAGTGTTGTCAACAGCAGTTTCTGTGACTGAGGTGCCTACACATGCTCTAGTCCCACTCCTCAAACCCTCCTCCTCTGGATGTGTCTCCAGCTGATGCAGCCAGCAGGACAAGAATAAATTGGGGAATAAAAATCTGAAAAGGCGAAAAGTAAGACAGGGTTTGAGTCATTCTCTTTCCTCTTCAAGGGAATCAACATTTGTCATATAATGAATCAACTTCACTGACAACATATTTTCACAGGAAGGAAATACTAAACTTTCTCTGAAATAATCACATTTTTGGTGATATTTTGCTAGGTTAAATACAGCTCTGTACCAATGCACAGCAGTACTTTGTATTCCTCCCAGTATTTTCATTTAAAAGGGAGTTGCTGTGCAAAATAATGTCCTTGTCTGTCCCTTCCTCATACAATCCTCCAATCAAATTTAATAAAGCTAGTCTGATACAATGCCAGCCTACACTTGGTTTACCCTTGGTCGACTTTAATAGGGTCAAAAATATTTTCACATTGGCAGTGTACGCATTAATCATTTTTCCAGAGGATTTAGAAAATTGGAAGAGACAAGGCCAAGCAAAATTTTAAATTAATTGGGCCTACCCCAGCATTCAGGGGGTCACCTTGTGTCAGTTGTCCCACATTTTCCAGGTCATGAAGTTCCAGTGTATCCTGCAGTTGCCGTGAGGAGACATCCATGCTGTGGGCACACAAAGGTGAAAGAATTTCTCCCAGAAAGTGCGAATTTTCCTGTGGGCAACCACAACAATTGCAGCTTCCAGATTGTCGCCAGACACCAACCACTTAAATAATGCATGCTCGGCTGAAGCCTGTACTTGGTGCATTTTCTAATCGAGTAGTCAGGAAAATTTGCAAACACTCTGTCATTTACCATAAATCCGCTGCCTGCTTACAACTACAGAGTAATTAATTTTAGTGCTGCTCAGAATTATTAATTTCAGCTGGGAAATCGGTCTTCAGAATCACTGCTGTTTTCATCCTCCTCTCTTTTTTTTATTTCCTAATATTCTTGCTAGGGGTTGGAACATCAAAACTCTATTCTTACAAGGGAACGACTGTTTGTTGCAGTGTTAATATGTTATCCCAGTGTGACACTAATAACTGCTTCAATATTTCTGATTGTAATCTGCAATAATGCCCTCTCAGTATCTGGCTGGTTGGCCAGATGTAGTTGGCAATGCTAAGGGAGGGAAGAAAGTGAAAGACTTTCTTTGGAGGTGTAATTAATTTATTAATTTCTTAAAGGGCTTTCTGTGTGATAAGGAATGTGTACACCTTTTAATTCATGGTGTTATTTAGAGGAACAGAGTGTCACAGCCTAAGTGCTTAAAATAACCGGAGGCAAGAAAGTTACATTAAATGCTTTATCATCTGTTTAAACATTCTTAGCATTTAGCCCATACAATTAATAAGCTTTTTGGCACACAAAAATCAATATCTTGAAGATTTATTTGCAAACCTTGAAGTTATGAGAACCCTGGAAAAGTAATCTCTGTAATTACCACTTAGTATTTACCATTCTACATACACAAGGAGTATTGCTTGTTGAAGTGGTTTACCCTCATTTGCAAGGTGGACTTGGAGTTGCATCAGTAAGTATTCAAGAAAGTGTTCAGTCCTGGTCCAGACTGCGTCACATCCACTGTGACCAGAGAAATAGTGCAGCTGGTGGTTTTTAGCAAAACTACCCACTCCCATCAGAGCTTTGAGATAATCATATTGGCCATCTTGTAACCTAATATGACATGTAAACGTCTCCATTTCCACTCTATGATTGTATTAAAAAATAATGTCCAACTGGAAGATTAAAAAAAAAGAAAGCGACATTAAAGTAAAAAATAATATAAACATGAGTCAGTAAGAGATTAGACACAGTTAAGTATTTCAGGATGTTTGTGGTTATCTTCGTCTAAACAATACTGATAGTTTTCTGTGGATGACTCTGCCTCCAACTGTTCCTAAGTCTCTGTAGGACTGCCCAAAATTAAGTTGATACTTGTTTTGTAAGAGCTGTAACCCTTTGATACAAAGCTGACTGTTTTCTTGTCGTATGAATCAGTTTAAATGTTAATGAAATTAACTCCTGGAGAGTGGCACAGTGCCAACATTAATTATTTAAAAAAAAAAAAAGAGAGAGAACTGAAATCTGACACAGTTCGTCTCCACATTTGGTGTATGCACTTATGAGAAAAAGGAGAGGTTTTGGACACATAGTGAGCAGCAGCATACAAATAACATATTATAAAAATGTTAAAAGGAGGACTCTTACACCTGAGGAGAGTGTTCCACAGAAACACAGCATAAAATCACCACCTATGCTTTCTCCTCAGTTTCACGCACGAATTAAATGCTGTATTTAGTGCTGAAACAAAAATTAGCACTGAATTACTTTGCGATTACATTGAAATTTGGATCTGGTGCATCTGTGGTCTGTCAGTGTGATGTCCAGCTCTTTTCTTCCAACTGTTATATTGAACCTTAAATTTGGAATTACAGATTTTTAAGAAACATCCAGAAATGTGTCCATTGACATTAAGGATCTACTTGATAGGATCTATGTGGGACATTTGAATACAGAAACTGGCAGAAAGCTCTAAGCGCTGTTTGGTAGACTATTAAAACAACACACTGATGAAAACTGTCATGCAGCTGGGATCTTCTCTTTAATACTGCAATTAATTTTTTTAACAAAACAGAGGCTCAGTCTTTTAAAGGGCAGAACTTGGTTGTGAGAAATAATGCAAACATTATGACTCTAAGCCAGGAACAAAATAACATTCAAGTCTGTTAATTAATCATTACAAAATACTGATTTGCAGCATTAGATGAGTGATGTTTCTGGTGGCATAAAATATTGTGGGATTATGTCTTGTGTAGAGATGAGGTACTGTGCTTTAAATGTACATATGTAATATAGATGCATAAATATCTCAATGTAATTGTTTCCAAATGATGCTATTAGTGATGTATGACATTGCTCATGTTACTCCTTTTATTAATCAAAAACATTTTAATTTAATTCAGGATATTTTGCTTAAGAGCAGCACTTTGCTGCTCGTCATTGTATTTTGACAGCAAGCTGAATTCTTGTTCACAAGTATAGGATTTGTTTAGCTCCAGGCATCTGTGTTTGGATTATGAGAATGCTGATTGGTTCACTGCCAGGGGCACAAAAAGGTCAAGCTGTCCTTTTTTAAAGGCGCTTTTTTCCTTCCCCCCCGCCCCCCTTTCTATCTTTTTTTTTTTTTTGCCTAAGAGTTTGGCTCATTAATCAGAGTTAAAAGAAAGGGGAAAAGGCAGTGACTTGAAATCATTTGATTCTTTTTCAAGGGGTATTTTAAAAAGCAGAACTCAATGTTAGTGTTAGAGGTTGAGTAGATGTTTGTATGGATCATACTGACATACTTCTGACAGGTGACCTGAAACCTTTCAAACTGACATCTGTCACAGAGACAGACAGAGGTTTTTTAGCCTCAGAGCCTGTTTTCATGACATTTCATTTTTCATCAGATTTTGAGAGAAGGGAAAAAAAGAAGATGAACTTGAAAAAATCTTGCCAGGGGCAGAAAATGAGATCAGGTTTTCTGCAGCTGTCTAACTCACCTTTAAAGGTTAGAGGTCCAGGCAAAGTGAAGAAAAAGGTCTCATTTTTATGTTATTAGCTAAAAGGACAGATTACTTCTTTAAGTGTATTTCTACAGTTGCATAGCCAGTATAGGACATTATAGAGGTGTAGGTAGTTAACGATAGCCATTACAAATCCTGATTTTCAGCATTTACTTGCTCTTTGCACTGAGCTGAAACTAAGGGCACAAGTTTAACTCCTATACGGGTTTAAGCTGAAAATGGCAAATCTCTATCATATGGATAATATTATATGATAAAATATGAATCCGTATTTAGCTTCAGGTTTCATTTTATTCAAATGCTTGTTAGGAAACCATGACCTCTATTTTAAACTAAAATGGATGCAGATACAGACATATGAAGCACAGGCACCATAGCAAGACCACTTCACTGAAGGCACTCATAAGCTAGATAGAACTACCTATGAATTTTCTTCACATGCATTTCCCAGTGGTTAATGTGGTTGTGCTGGATTGGAAGAGGAAGGACATCCCAACAGAAATATCTGCGTTTTCCAAACCTGCCACATAAGGGCTCCAGACAGAAGTCATTGCCTTGACCAGATTCCCTCTGTCACATTGGGATGAGAGAGGTGACAAAAGTCTAGAGCGTCCTTCAATGTGTACCAACATGCCTGAGACTGATTATCAGCTATCTTGCATAAAGGCATTGAGTCAAACCCATTTAGCCTATCATAATCCTGAAACACTCATATATGATGAAAAACAGATGAGAAAACCCACATATCGGGCTACAAGTGGGGAGCCAGTGATGCTTCTGTTCCACCAGAGGTGTACCAGCTGGATCATTGCGTTGAAGCACGAAACATGTAATAAGTGTTTCATTAAGCGAGAAAACTTTGTAGTCATAACTACCATTAAATGTGAGCTGAACTCTCCGCAAAACACCTGTTATGCCGTAACAGTAGCAAAAGGGAGGAAAGATTGAGGAGTCAGGTTGTTGCCCCTTCTTTCCTTTCTCCTGACAAGGGGAAGAAGAAAATGGGACTAACATTAATTGTACTTTGATTGGTATGGAAAGATGCCTGAAGTACTCTATTACTGGTAGTCATTAATTCTTGCCGAAGCTAGGTGGACTTCAGCAACAAAACCTTCCACAAAACCAATTGAGTTTTTGTTACCAACTTGACATTTCAGAATGCATCTGTAAAAATTATTTATTAATTTGAGCCCATGCCAAAAGAGAGTTGAATTATGCTTTTCTTACACATCCAATCCTAATGAAGTTTAAGAAACTACACGAACTGAATCGGTCATTGGTTAACACTCAGGATGTAGGAGCTAAAATCAAAAACAGTATTTTCATGCACTGCTACATCACAGAAAGTACAGGTTCTTCTGCAGAAATTGCTGGTGTCTCCATTATTTTGAACTGTCAAGAAAACTTGAGAATAGCCCAAGAGTTATACTATAATCAAGTATACAACATCAACATAATCATAAATTGGACAGAACATCCCAAGCAAACAGCTTTCGGTTCTGTGTCACCTTGACTTCAGTCCCTCTTTCCCTTGCATATGATGCTTCCTTTGCTGCTGTTTATGGCAATATGTGCTACAAACACCTATATCATAATCTCAGTGGTACTCATATTCACTGACTGAATTAATGCTCTCCTGATTCACCTCAACAGTTAGCAATATAGTTGAAAGGAATTTGAGACATAATGCTAAAGCAGAGAAGGAGAAATGTGCTGTGATTCCTTATGAAAAATAAACTAGTTTTTCATTGGTTCTGAATCTATGCATAGGTCTCTCATGGAACTCTTTCCTTTCTCTCTTTGCTCTATTTTTAAAATATAGAAGTGGACACCTACTGCCATATCTTCAGCATAGCATTCTCCGTCTGGGATATATCCAACCATATACAAAGTTTATTAATGTTAATGTTATGCCTCACCAGATCCTTGGGCTTTCTTTTTTCTCTTTTTAAATTGTCTGGCTTCGTCTCATCAAATATGGGTTCACATAATCCTTTTTCTCAATTCAGTGTAAAGGGTATTGGGCAACATTGCAAGAATACAGCTAGTAAGTCTAATTTTTCCTTAGCCAACTTAGTATCAGGGAACATCAGAACATCTTTTATTTACGTACACTATACAATACATGTGAATTCAAAGACTATGCTAGGTCATGTCTGAGGAGATAATAAGTCTTTGGAGGGAGAGATAAAAGTGGTGCAGAACAGCTGCATCTCCAGAGTGCCAGGCTTGAACTCCCGATGAATTTTCACAGGTGTTTTATAGTATTGTAACTTTAAAATCATCCTTGAGGAGGTAATCCTTAGCCAGGTAATTCTGGTGCTGCCATGGACCCAACCTGTGTCAAGCACAAGTTAATGGTAATGTAGAAAACCAGCAAGGACTTATAACCTCAATTGAATTCCTACTAGCATCTGTGCAGGAGCACATGTCTGTGGGGAAATCTTGTCTCTTACTCTTGCTGGACAAGAAGAATTCAGACCCAGCTGCATACGATGTATTTAAGTGCTCTGCAGAACATGTAAAGCACAAGAATTACATGGCAGAAAGAATGGACAATATGGAAAGATGGAGACGATTGAAAAATCAGTATTTTCTTAGAAAAAATATGCCTCTGGCTTTATATGGGCTGTGATTGTGCAATTTCACACCTCTCAAGAGAAATCACTCTTGAGGTTAAGAAAAATATCAGTGGGAAAGGTAATGGAGTTTGGAGGTAAAAGAGCTACAATTCTGAAAGTGTAGGTTATTTTTTCACAGGAGAGCGGAATACCAATCTGAGAAGTCCAAGCTGATCATACAGGGGCTTTGAGTGGTAACAAGAGAGCTAAGCCCATCAAAAAGGAATTAATTAAATGCTGAGAGAATAAAAGAGTCCAAGGTAGTTCACAAAATCACCATCTGGTGTTTCCAGTGCAAAAATCTCCATTGATTTGCCATTTTTAGCAAATCAAGAAGAGAAAGAAAGGGGGGAAAAAGTATTTAGTGTAACACAATTTATTCAGATCACTATTAGTTATTATTTTTATCCAGAAACAGACAGAGAAGTATGCATTTAGAACAAAGGTGATGCTAGACACAAACTACACGATAAAAGTGTAGATATGCATGTTGCTTTCCATTCCTCTAGAGGGTATGATTGTACTCTTACGGTATTGAGTTTTAAAGGGCCTGGATTCTCTCAGCTCCTACTGAGGTTAATGAAAAAATCCAAGCATTCAACTACCCTGAAAAAGCAAACATTTTTACTAAAAATGAAGAGCCATTTTCATCATTGAAAAAACTTTCATCATTCAAATTTCATCATTCAAATCATGGCCTCATACATGGCCTTCAGGAAATTTATCTTCCCACCTTTTTCCTGTATTTTCCCCATATGAAAATGTAAGGAAGGAAATCTGCCCTTGTCTTCTGGTTTGATGATTCTATATGTAGTAACAGAAATTCAGAGTCATCATCAAAATAAGACTGCTAATAGTTAACATCCATTTAAGATCTATGTCCATCCATAGAGTTTTTATAGTGTTTATAAGACAGATAGATATCAAAAAGAGATATATAAGAATGTGATGTTAGAGAAATAAGTATGGTCAAGCTTTGTAATGCTGTCTTTTTCATGGAAGTTGCACATTGATGGTGAGCATGGGAACTGGAGATAAGTAAAGAACGTCCATTTCTTAGTTTATTGAAGAAACATCAGCTGTCTGATGAGCATTGAAATGTCAGCATGTTCTTGCCCAGAATTACTTCTGATTTTCTTTTTGGTGCATAACACATTGCAGGAAAGTTTGTTGCAAAGATGTGAGCAGTTCTTTACAAAAATGGCCTAGATACTTGCATTCCAATACAACTCTTCTAACTTCACTGTTAAATAAACAATTTGAAATTTTGACTTTAAGTTAATTTTTATCAGTATTCACTGGAGAATCTTGAGTCTTTGAATATGAAACTATTCAGAAAAAGTCTGGATACAAATGGATAGGATTTTTTCCTAGAATCATTCACCTTTATTTAAAGTCTGAAACCACTAAGATAGTAAAAGTTTGCAAAAACCCAAATCCTCAGATTATCTGAGTTAGCTGGCAACAAATTTTCCACAATAAATTGAGTTCGAGGTCTTACTTTTAGATGCCAAATAGTTTATAAATACCAAGAAAAATTACTTCTACAAAAAAAAAAATGTACATTAAAATTTATCATGGGATTATTTTCTTATGTTGCCATGTCATGCCAAAACAGACAGCTATGTCTGACTAGCAATGACATTCAGAAGCAGAAAATGTACTCTCTTGGTTTCCTGACTTTTGTTCACTTCTTATTCTGTCTTTTTGAAAAGTTTGCTATTCCTTATGAGCATCTGCTTAATCTAAAGCAGGCGCAGAGCATCTCAAAAAACATTTTTTTGCTTTATCAGCAGCAGTATATTGTTCCAAGAGAAGTTGCCATGATTCATAACACAAATTAAGGTTCTCAAGGACTTAAAATTGCCATGGAAGAACTGCAGTCTTTCCATACATGTGAAATTTTTAAGCTGTGTTTATCATGCTGTTCATTAATAGATATGCAGTATGCACGTCTTAGAAAGAAAAACCTCTATAATCTTGCAAATTTTTTGCAAAAATCTTGACCAGAGGCTATCAGAGATGTTCCTGAAGAAAAGGTAACAAAGCAAGCCTAGTACAGGCTTACAATGCAAAATGTTTTGATATAAAATTCAAATTATCCTCTAACATCAGAAAAACTCTTATATTAAACTAAGCCTTTGCCAACTCTCATACCCTGAATGTGAGATTCACTCACTGGTTTTCACAGCCACCTGCCCCACTACAGCATCTACATTTCATATATTTGCATGCCTGGCCATGCACCTTGATCAAATTAAGATTGAATGGTGAACAAAAGTCTTTCCCAAATATTATTCTATGCTCATCAGGTATTTTGCAACACTTCTGGTTCTTATTTGTCACAAAGACTGGGAGTTTGAGACTTTCCTCTTCTCCCCACTTCTCTGAGATACAAAGCAGGATCAGATACACAACGCTTTCTCAGGAAAAAGGAAGAGCCTTGTCTCTGAAAAAAAAACTTGAGGCTGCACCATGTTAACAATTTACTGAAAGGTCAAATAAGTAATGTAGGGGTGTATATAAATAACAAAAGCTGACTAGAATAAGTTCTCTCTTACAGAAACAATGGTCAGCCATGAAGCATTCAACCAGCATGGAGCACCTATTTTGAGAGAGCAATATGGCTGTGAAGTTCATCAAGACAAAACCCACCTGAAACATTTCCTTTTACACTTGATTTAATATCCGTGGTCCTCTGCATGCTGTTTCTCTCACACAGGTGTGTTTATACAGATGGAATTTATCATAAGGAGAGAGGACATTAAGTGCAATTGGAATAAACCTGGGTTACTTTTTAATAGGAGTTAAATGAATAAATAATTTAAATAGAAAATCCTTTTGAAGATTTCTTTCAAATCCACTGTGCAAGGTGTTGCTGAGATGATGCAGAGGCTGAAAATTCTTTGAGTTAATATTTTCCGGTATAGACAGAAGTACCTATCAGCTGATAGCTTGCAAGGTGTGTGGGTTCTCAGGTTGTTATTTGAGAATCTGTTTAGCAAGTGAATACCAAGGAAGATGGGAAGTGGACACACTCTACTAGTGTTAAATTGCCACACATTAACAACCACAGCTGCCTTTGCTGTAGGTAGAAGTAGGGATTTTTCTTCTTTTTGTTTGTGTGAGGTTTTGTTTGTCCTGAAGATGTAGTACTCTGTCAAGAAGGATGGGAAAGTCCTTGGAGAAGTTGTTCTGTACACTCCTGTGTGTTGTGATATCTCTCAAATACAGATCAGAGACAACCGAGACTGAGAAGTTTTGACACATTCTTCATCTATAATGCATGTGAAAACAAGAGGAGGTCCATGGCTCAATGTCACCTCCCACATTAAAATAATGCTAATGCGTGAATGGTAGGCTTGGTTACTGCAGTGAAATCAAGCAATGACATTGGAATACAGCAGATTCAGACAAAAAAAGATCAAGTGCATTAAAAATAGCCTCATTTACTGTAATTAACAAATTCAACAAAATTCCACTTGAGCAACTGTGAAATGCAGTAGCAGGGAATAGATTTGGACTTGTAGCATGCGTCTCAGTTCCCTTGACATTTACGTTTCCAACATATATGCAAGTATAAGAAACGAGGTGTTCTGAATGGGATATAGAAATAGCAGAAATAAAGATATATATCTTACAGGAGAGGCTCCATAGTATTTACTACCCTGACTAACACTGCTTCAGCTATAGCAGCATGAACCAACTAGGTTGCAGGTTTTATTTCCACTTTTCACAAGTTTTTATACAAAATTCTTGTTTCCCAGCTATGACCTCATGGGGAAAGCTTACAATATCCTTCACAGTAACTCTGAGGACAGAGGAAGAGGAGGAGTTAAGAGAGGAAAGGAAGAAGTTTTAGATGGGTGTTGACTTTCTTTTAGCACAAATGATTTCATCATTTTGTTTTAATTCAAATATGTTTAGTTCAGATACATTAAAAAGGGTTGAAGGAAAGGATGAGACTAACCACAGTGCTATGGATTATTTAGCTAAAATTAAAACCCCACAATTTATTTAACTACCCATATATCATTTCTCCCTTTTTTTCCTCTATTTTCTTCATTCTTCTACTTACTAGGAAATATCCAGGGTGTCATAAAATATTTCTCTTTATGATGATGCTGTTCAAGTATTGAAAATCTATCCCAGGATGGCTTTGTTTAATTTGACTTTTGTGAAGTCAATATTATAACTCTTAAGAAAAGTGAATAATGATTTTGCTATCTACTCAATGTTTATTATCAAAAGTCTAATCCTTTACTGTTGGACATTTGAAGTCTGGTGCAGCATAACCTCTAATATCTTGGGTAGTATTAACGAGAGCAAGTGATATGTTAGCCAGGTTTCACACAAAAATATAAAGAGTTATTTCATGTTTCAAATCACAGAAGTAGCAAAAGAAAAGAACCATTCTACAGGAAACTACCTATAATAATGATAAGTGCTCAAGCAGCGTCAAGATAGCAGCCCTAATAATCTTTGATTGGGAAACACGAATGACGGGCTTATGAGAGAAATTTAAATTATTGTCTTTTTTAGAAGGAGAGAACTCCCAACTTATTTATATGTCATATATCAAAGGTTAAGGCTGTAGACTACTGTTTTGGGCTAAAAAGTCAGAGAAATTACTACTTAAAATCTCCAGCTTGTTTGTGAAACCTCTGTCCTGAAAAGTGCAAATCATGGACTTTCCTCACCTTGGTCTGCTTGGTGTTCTGTTGTTTCTGTTCTGTTGTTTCACATCTAGAGAACACACAGCACATAAAAATAATAAAACCAATTGTATTCATTGTCATCCTCTACTATTTGCAGAAGAGCATTACAACGTTACAGTCCTCACATTCTAGGCATTGCACATGCAAATAGCCAGCAACTGGGTCTGCTCCTAAAATCTGACGACTGTGTTGGTTGTCTTTAAATTGCAACCCATCATATGCCATGACTGTAGCCTAAAGAGAGGGAGGTGAGGGAATGGATTTGCTATTTTAGAATTTTGTTTGGTATGTATTTGCATATAATTACCAGTATCTTACAAATAAATAGCTTCTTTGGTTTTTCCATTATTTTTTTCTCTATATATTAATTGTGTGCTAGGAAGTTGGTTTTCATTTCCTCTTCCCTTACAACTTATTTATTGATTTATAGGGTCTGGTCCTCTCTTTGAACATTTTACCACAACTTGTATATGATTGTGTTGAGGAAAGACGATGAATGATTCTAACTAGGTGGTCGTAAGTATAAAAATTCTAATCTAGAGGCAGCTATGTTTCTAGAAGGCACTTTGATCACTTAGTAGTGATTTGATGATCTAGAGGAACCAAAACAAACACCTTCTGTAGAAGACTTTAGTGTGGATTAGGCCCTAATTCTTTGGAAGTGCATTATTTTTGCTGTCTCTCAACTGGAATTTGCAGAATCTGTTTGCGGGGTCTGTACAGTCCTAAAGTACACAGAAGGTCTTCCACCTTTGGTGAGAGTTGACAGGCAGTTAACTGCCAGACCCACACCAGCTTGGCTCAAAAGCTTGCAGGAATTTGTTGGCCTTGCAGTAGTCTAAAGTTAGAAGAAAGAGGGAAAATGTATCGTGTTAGCTGAAAAAAACAATGGAAATGATCACACGAATGAAAGAAATGCTGAAGGTAAGTTGGAGTAGAAACTTCAGAAAATATTTATGCTTTACCTATGACTAGACAGGATAGAGGGAGAAGAAAGATGAAAGAGAGAAAGAGAGAGAGAAAGGGAGAAATTGAGAAAGTGAGAGAGGAAGAGAGAAAGAGATAAAGAAAGAGTAAGAAAGAAAGAAAGAAAGAAAGAAAAAGAAAGAAAGGGGAAAAGAAAGAAAGAGAAAGGAAAGAAAGAGGGAAAGAAAGAAAGAAGGAAAGGAAAGAAAAAGAAAGAAAGAGGGAAAGAAGAAAGAGAAAGAGAGAAAGAAGGAAGGAAGGAAGGAAGGAAGGAAGGAAGGAAGGAAGGAAGGAAGGAAGGAAGGAAGGAAGGAAGGAAGGAAAAGACTAAGAACAGCCCTCCCCCATCTTTCCTTCACTTCAAAGGCTGTGGTCTTTTGTGGTTCTGGAGGATGTGACTGAAGAGAGCATCAGACAGTAGGGCTCAGATGTCTTAGTCCCCATCTTCTCCTCCTTCTTCCTAAGTGAACTCTCCTCGACTGTTCTTCTTATACCTCTGCTATGAGGACTGGGATAAAATCAGTGGTGAGAAATGCAATAGTAGAACTTAGGTGTCATGTGCTGAGGGACAAATACATTAAGGTTATTTCTTATTTGTCAACAGAGCTGAGTTATTTGATTACGAGATGGTTCTGTATCTGAAACAGCCATGAAGAAAACCTAAACACTCCCTGTAATGACCAAACCAAATTTTAGAGTGTTGAGGGAAGTATTAATGAGCACATCGTAATCAGTGTGGTTATGCAATGCACTCTTGAAGCTTTTATATAATCCCATTATAATTTTAGTCACTCCATGTTCAAGAAAGATCAATTGCAAGTAGAAGTGCAAGGAAGGACATGTGAAAGACTGAGATGACGTAAAAAGTTTTACTTGGTTCATTTAGCAAGGAAAAGGATGATTAAAGTTGATAGTAAGGTGTTTGCTATGTGAAGACGCATCTGAAGTGTAGCTATCACAGAGGAAGAATAACTGTTTGCACAGCACATGGCACAGAGGAACAAGGGGAGAAAAGCTGGTCATGAGTATCCTACTGATGGAAATCAGGTTTCTAACTATCCAGATTTGTTCCTCTGAATTCCAATAACAGGAGCAAAGAAGCAGCTGTAATAGGAACCCCGATCCGTTAACACAAAGGGACTCTATTAGATTGTTCCTTATAGTAACCGACCACACTCATGCTTGTTGTATCATTCAATAAATTTTTGCCTTTTTTCATCCAGAACTATCAACCTGCATCACAAGCTGTTATATCATTCTCTCACGGGTAGTCTTCTATCTTTTTTTTTGTTAGCCTTTTTAATCTCTAATGTTTATCTTTCTCCTTCCATGTCCTATGTATCTAAACTGACCCGATAACCATAATAGAAACTTCTTGTGAAAAATTAGAAATGGACTAAACCTTCCTGCCTCTCTGTCCTCCCCTCCTTTCCAGCCTATGTAAAAATAATGCCCTTAGTGAGAGTGCCGTTTTGTGTGAGTAAAAGAGAAATAAGTTGGGTCGTAGAGACACCAGGCCTAAGTTTGCTAAAATTTGTGAACATTTATGCAACTTTCATTTATCATTTATTTGAAGATATGACCTGTCATCCAAATATAACTTGAACAGGCATTTGAGATGAGGTTGGCAGCTTACAATTTCAGTAACCATTTAGGTCTTTTAAACAGTAAAAAAAATTAGTAAGTAGTCAGTATGTGCCCTGGGGAAAAAAAAAAAAGAAAAAAAAAAACAAACTCAAACTGACCATACTGGACACAGAAAAAAGCTTGAAAATTAAAGATCTAGAAATTTCCCAACAAGCGTCCACTGGGTGAGAGCATTTATCTATTTATTTGAAATACTGATGGGTATGTACCTGTGTAATAAAATAGCTTTTGGGGCCAGCTACATTTGCAGATAGAGCTGAGCCATAACCCAGCAGGAGGCCAGTATGGTGGAAGTTCTCCCTGTGCATTTGTTTGTTTATTTATATTTCAGTAGAATTGGTCAACAAGATTCATTCAGGAAGAATAAAAGATTCCCAGTAAATTCCTTCTTGTGGAGATTTGACAGCATAATTTGCTTATATTGTTACATTCAGCCCTTCTGTTACAGTACTTTACATGATTATTAATTGAGAGGCTAAAAAGTTTATCACTAATTTCAAAATTTTTTGAGTAGTTAAAAAAAGATATTGGGGTAATTTGTGACCATGAGCTTCCTGAACCCTAAGAATCACTATAATTTTACCAAGCTAGGGGCATTTTCCATTCATTGGTCCTTTTGATCAAGATATATTTATCCAAATTAGGACCATGCCTGCCCAAACTGGAACAGACAATGACCCTGTATATCCAATTATTCTCAAGCAAGTCTTAAAATAAAACAGCTGTATAATCTATGCAGAGAAAGAATGAAGCGTATGCATGATTCAAAAACCCTTTGTATACCAAATAAGGGATGTGGTTTTGTTCACTGTATTTCAGACAGGGCAGGGTGACATTTGAACTAAATGTGAATTTTTATGAAATTAATCAGAAAGAGTCCTAGCTTGTGAAGGGTTGAGATAGTACAAGAAAGGCATTGGCTGGCAGCTCTGGGAGGGCTAAAACATCATGTGAAACAATCTACTTTGTTACCAGCTCTTGCTAATCACTTGTACTGCAATGCATCACACAATGTCGTCATATCAAAGAAAAAAAATATTACCTCTTGTGATCCTACCTTAAGGGTTCAAGGCTTAAATCAGTCTTAAATCGGGCTTAAACTCACAACTCCTTGATCACCTTGAAATCTACTGTTATCCTTGTGCTGTGCAAACTACAAAAATTTGCTGTAAAATCTTTAGGTTTCCATACTGGAGACTCTCGAGGCAGCTGCCTCGACCTCATCGCAGTAGGCAATCAGTTCTGCACTACTATTGAAACACAGAAAAGATCTGCCTTTGTGTGTTCTCCACCTTTATGAAAGTGATTTCAAAGTATTGAGATAACTTACAGTCATGCACAGTTGACTCATTCCACATAACATAAAGGCTCAAGGAAAGACCTTCAACCATGCACCCAATATTCTCCAAATGCTCGTTCCACAGAAAACTAAGGCAAACCCAAGTCCCACCTTGACTGTGCTAATTACTGCTTGCTTTAACAGTTTCCAAAACAAAACCAATGTAATTCACACAAGTTAGTTCAGAGGGTCATAAATGATTTGACACAGCTTTTTCGAAACACTGCTCCAACCATTGCTTTCACTGTGGATGCTTTTGAGCTGCACAGTGACAGCTGTAAATGAGGTTTTAACGGCATTGAATACACCTTTTAGGATCTGCCACTTGTGCCCTTTGACTCAGTCTTCAGCACACAGCAAAAAATACCACTCCACGACCTCACAGGCATCTCTGCTCAGAGGTGAGAGTCACAGAACACTAACCAGGGCTTTAGCGAAGAGGATAGGAACCTTAGCCAAACATAGGCAAGGATTTCTCAACATACCAGCACATTTTCTTCATCAGCAAGTATGACACTCCAGCAGTTTAGTAGCAGCAGTTTTGCTGACTCAGTATCTTTAGATCTTGAATTTAAATGTGAATTCCTGGCTCATTTATCTTTTTCTTACATTCATTGCTGAAATTTCTTAGATAAGCCATTGGCTGGAAAACATATATAATTTAAGACTGAATTTTGTTTTGTATTGCGGACTATGTTCTGTTCTAGGTTATACTGTGAAGCCTTGATAGTTTCAAATAACTGTGCCGTTACAACAGCTGGGTATAGGCTCTGCAGCTTCTAGGCCATATGGGAAAATCTTTGTGCTTTAGGTAAATTCCATGCATGTAACCAAGATCCTACAGATGACAGATATCAATACTTCTGCCTTATGTGAATGCTCTGTTATTACTACACAACAAAATCATTAGCATAGCAAAATTACCTCGCTGGATAGCATTTGATTGTTCATTCTCAAAACCGCAGGTAGATAGTTTATCACTTGAGTAATACATGGATTTTTTGCTCTATTCACAAGGCAGACAAGGGAATGCCTCTGTTAAGACTCCCACCCGGGCTTTGGCTTGAGCCACAGCTTTAAGCATCAGTGGAGCTAGATATCCGTGAGTTTTACATATGGCCCAAATATAGGTTTTTATATACTTGGAAGATTTTTGTGATTTTTGGAGATGTCACTTGTGTGTAAAATGTTACTCTGGAGGCTTTTTCAGATTTGGACCATAAAAAGGAATGGTATGTGGAAGTCATAGCAAAAAAAAAAAGGGTTTAAAATTAATTCAACTGCTGTAAAACCATACAATTTTCTAAAGAAGCACTTGTGGAAATGTAGGTCATGTAGCAATTTGCCATCGTTACACCAGAAGATACCAAAATACTTGCAAGGCTCTTTCAAGTAATTTGAGATAAGGAGTTGAGCTGTTGAAGGGGTCAACTCAGGCAACAATCATGCACCTAGACTATCAATCCTGTGGTTTTCATACATAGAAACCAAATTCTCCTTTACTGCTCTCTTTCTCTCACACAACCATTGTGTAGACATTCTCCGAGTTTCGTAGTAATTTCATCTAGTGTGGCCCAAAATTTCTTTTTTTCATATAAAACTATAATGTTTCACAACATAAGTCCTCAGTAGAGGAAATTAGGGATTTTTGCAGTGTCTTATGTTTCCACTCATTTTTGAAGTTCAGAACAGAAAATCTGGATCAGTTCTTAAACTTCTGTGTATGTATTGAGTGAACAGTCTGAAGAAAGACAGTATAATATATTGCACAAGTTACTTTTTAAATACAATTTACTATGCATCATAAATACACTAAAACTCCCACTATATAAATTTATACCTCAAGATTATATAAGAAACCAGCTGGATAAATCACTATATCTTCAAATAGTATGCATGAAAGCTATGCATAATAATGAAGAGGTTATATATTGTTTCAACAGAAGGCAGAATTATTTAACTGTTTCACTTCTGTGGTACCAACATAAAACAAATCTCAATAAAAGGCATCTGTTATTTCAGAAATTTGGTATCTTTCTGATGCTTATGTGTGACCCATCCACTGCTTTTACAGAAAACAGAAGACAAGTTTTAAATCCTTGTTCCAGGCATGCAATTTTTGCAAAAAAGAGCATACACATCTTCACTTAATATGCAGTCTTAAATGTAGCATCTGCAAGTATTTTGCTTCAGAGATCCAAAACAGGCAGACCACAATCCTCATCTGATGCATCGAGAACTGACAGTAGCAAAGATACATAGCTGTAGAAACTGGGGTTCTATTTTCGTTTGGCTTCTGCATTACCTAATGATAAAAAGCATAGATTCAGGAGTCACTAATTATTTTCTGGAGGTGGAGAAAAAAAGGCACATTTTGAACACAAATTTTTCTGGTTCTGTGCTATGTTCTGACTTTTCCAATTGGAAGGCATTAAAACATAGACCTCTTAAACATATATTTTCTCCCTCATCTCTTTTCATTTTTGCTTTTCTTCCCTATTTAACTTCACGACATCATGGTTTTCAACTCTGAAGTAGAGAAGAGTCTGTCCGGATGATGCAGTGATGCAGAGATTCTGGGATGTGTTTGCAGGTAGCTGCAGAATGCAGAAGGAAAGAATACTTGTTCTGTGCTATGCTTCACTCACGGTTCAACTTCTCTCAAGTTGTTGATCCAAAATGAGATGTCACTGTTAGCTGAGCCATTGTTTTCCATTCTTTGACCAAAATGGAAATATTTTTCAGCATTGCGATAAATAAACAGTTCTTATAGTATTGTGTTAGGAGTTTGTTTACATACACAGAGTATTTCATGTCATTAAAGCCCATTGTTTCAGGCTATCAGCAGATTCACTCAGCTTTGTTAGTCCATATCTAAGTGATGTTATGAAGGTGATGATGCTGTGGAAGAGGAACCATGACCACATAAGAGAAAGGTTAAAAACTGTCAGTAATACTAAAAATAATAAGCTCTTTTTAAAAAAAGTATAATATTAGTGATTTTAAATATAATAAATATTATAATAAATTATTACTGTTGAACTGGGGGCTCAAAACTAGTAACATCTGAAATGACAGAGGTGTTTGTAATTGATATGAAGCCAGTGCCATCTCCTTGATCTGGGTATCCCGTAAAGGACATCTGTCATAGCACATATTCTATAATAAATCTCTCACGGTCATCACAGAATGAAAATGGCTATGACATAAGGACTTTTATGTTTTGGGGTCAATGACAACAATATTTTTTAATCCACACATCTCAAAAACAAAGAAAACATCCTACACAAAAGACAGTTCTTGTACTCGGCTTTTGGGGTTTGAACCAAAACAAAGGAGGTCATCTGGCAGCTGGAAAATCAGAAGTCTGACAGTTATAAAAATCAATTCCATCCATACACTTAGTTCAGTGCTTATCTGTTTCAACAATGGTACAAGCCCCAGCACAGAGAGATACCACATCTGAGTAATTAAGGGCTTTGTTCTGGTTTCACTTTGCCTGACCACAGGCAGCAAGGTTTAGAGCCTTTCCTAGACAGGTCTGAAAGCATGGGCTGTAGTGGCTATTGAACTTTCCTCTGACAATATCAGAGTAGTCAACAACTGCAGTTTTTGCTGTCTAAGAGACTTTTAAGGCAAATAACATCTTGTGCAAGATCTTTTCCACAACACAGAGATGTACAAAAAGGAGTGGTATGCTAAATATGCAGCAGTGTTAGCCAGACCTCGACTGCTCCAATGAAGAAATCAAGGGTAAGCTAGACTGAAATGCACTTTTGTTAAAAACAATTCATAATTCTGATTAGGTTGAGAGGACAGATATGAGGTTTGGGTTACATGTTTGTTGAAAAACAGCTTAAACACAGACCTGTTAAGCTCAACAGATACCAAACTGATAAATTGAACTGTTGCAGGTGTCCTGCACGTGTGCAGAAAAGTGGAGGCATGGGACCTGCCAAACACGCTCAACCGAACAAAGTTCAGTGCGCATGGGACAAACCGATGGCCCATGTGCAGAAAAAGCATCCTGGGATTTTACTGTGCATATAAAGCTATTCTGTGCATGCACATCAATATTTTATCCAGGATATCCAGAGATCCAGTATCCCGGTGAAATGGCTGTACCACTGTCCGGTGCAGAAACACTGCAAACAGCCAAGGGTTTACCCATGAAAACATAGCTGCCAATGATTTTTAGGTGGAGCTGCACACAGATAACACACATACATAAATACATACTGTACAGGTAAGTCAATTCCTTTTGGAGCCACCAAAATATGCTAAACAAATGGTGCAACTTTAAAAAAAAAAAGAAACAAAACCAAAAATCCCTCAAACTCTTCCAAAACTATTTGACTATTAAAAAGGTGGCCTTTTCAGATTAAGTGTTGTTAATATTAAATTAAAATGAAGACTTTCAATGGTAAAGTTAACCAGCCATGATTTTCCCTGTTCTGTTCAGGCTTTCTTATAAAATACATCCAGAGTTTTTTAAAATAGGTATAGAATTTATTATTGACTAGTCATCTTCATAACAAATCTTGCCAGTGTCTACTTGTGGGTACAATTTTCCCCCTAACCATCAATTTCATCAGATTGAAGGCTTGCAGAGAGCTTGTTTTCAAAACGACACCTTTTCCTGTCACATTATTCCACCATTATTATGACTGTCCCTAAAATGCTAGGAAAACTTTAAAAATTGGGAATATCAACTAATGAAACCAAAAAAATTGCCAACCATAGTTTCTTTCCTCAGAGTACCTTGGAAATACTGTCTTGTGCACACTCAGGATGATTATATTGAATTTATAACTGTTAACGTTTTGCATTCATTGCTAGTAAACCAAGGTACAGCATGTTGACTGTCTCCAGTCTAGTGAAGAACTGCGACTCAAAGACTGATTGGCCTTGCAAGAAATGGAGAGAGTTCAAAATAAAAACACAGAAGGCTCTCTTACATTGTATAACAGCAATGTGTTTTATGTCTCAATTAGACTTGAACTAAATTGTGATTTATTCTGAGGAACAGGCTACAGATAAGTTAAAAAGTCATCTGGAAACCTTCCTCCCCAAATGGTGGCTTTCTGGAAGGTCCTTCGTTTAGAAGTAATTTCTGGAAAATTTCTTGATTAATAAGAGCCTGCAAATAAACTTTAAAATGATGGCTTTGTTATTGCTTTGGCACAATATGTTAACAACACGGCGAGCTCTGCCAAACTGTGAGTGCTCTTTCAGGCGGATTATGTCCTTGTTTACATATCCAGCTGCACTGGGGCTGTGTCCATAGTGGTGCTTGAACAATGCCCCCAGTAGGGGTGCCCATTAGGGGAGGGCATACTAACTGCCGTTTACTTTGTTTAAATTGAGTGAGAATGCACAGCGGTCCTCTGATCTTGGGGGGAAGGTGTTGGAATCCTGCACTTTCTGAATCCTGTTTGGGTTTGTTTAATGGGGATGTTTGGACTGCTCAAAAAAAAAATTGCAGTCCATGAGATTGCAGTCCACGAGATTGCTCTGCAAAACCACTTTGAACAGTTTCACAGGGTCTGTATGGAACTTAGAGTAATGCATAAATACCCAGCTAAGTGTTGTGTTATAAAGCCATTTACACTGCACTCCTAAATAACGATTACGTAGGTAAGTAAAAGTTTACAGCATACTCTTCTTAAATAGGCACGGGCCTTCTCTTTTCTTTGTTTCTGCTTGGTTTTGGAACGAGGTGGTCTTAATGGGGGCATGTTTGTGCATGTGTCCTCCTGGACCTTTCCAGTTCCTCCATGACAATGTGGATGGCAAATACCTAAATGAAATGTACATGGGGTTTTTTTCCTAAGTGCATGTAATTTACATTTAAGGAAAGCAGATAAGTGGTTAAAAGGGCAATCAAATCAGTAACTCTACTGCAGAAATATGATAATTTTACACTACTGTGCCTATAAACTGTTACTGCTTTCATTTTTCAGTTCCTTACAGTTTTCTACTCTTGAATATGAAAATTTGTAACGGTGAGCTTCATTATGTAGCAGGCTGAAAATTACTAAGCTAGGGTTACGGTTCAAAAACAGTGCAGCTGAAATGAAGAATTCCCTAGGAAAAAACAGGGATTTTGTATCCTCCAGTAGGTGTTTAAGTGTACTCAGATTGTTTTTCCTCTTCAAATGTCTGGGTCTGCTTCTTGCCAGTACACATGAAAAGCTTAGATGATTAAGTTGTTTAGGTGATGTAGTGAATTACTCCTGAGGCACAGACGTATTCAGTTCCCAACTAAACAATGACAAAATACTGTAATGTTTTCTAGATGTTCATGAACACTGTTGTCGGCAACAGACTTGGGATGAAATCCTGGCTTTGGTGAAGTGAACTGCAGTTCTCCCCCTGACTTCAGCAAATCATCCTCTCCCCACTTCTGCCCCTGCAATCATTTAACACCATATCAATAAGACTTGGCTCAAAAACACTTCCTCACTTCCACTACTCTATCGAACCACTTGTAGCACCAGTGATTACAAAGGTTTATAAAAGTTTCTTTCTTTCTGGTCTACTTGGAAAAATTAAAAAGAAAAAGGACTGGGCTTTTTTTTCATTGTCCCTGAGAAGTGTGCTTCTTATAAAAGATGTGGATATTTCACAAGAGCTTTCTTTTCTCACAAATTATTTACATGGAGCTTAGGTCAGGACTGTTCCACTTATCGCTTTCATGAGGGAGAGAATCACATGTCAGAGTGCCAGGTTTCAAATAGCAGGTCACCAGGAAAACCAACAACATCTCTCACGTGGGATTAGGAAGTGACGAGAGTCTGTGGCACCACAGAAGTGCATGATAGTGCCCAAAATGTGAGGAGTCAGAAGGTAAGAACCACGCAGGTTCGTGTCTGCAGGGACTCTTTGCAAAGGTGTTCATCTCAAGAAGATTCAAATGGCATTCACTGTCCCTTCCAAGCAAGACCAGAAATCTCCACAAGCATCAAGTTTGCTGATTACAGATCTCTTGCTCTTTACATGCATTTCTTAATGTGCCCCATACTGTATTTTACATTACAGAATTACTGATGCACAGAGAATCAAATCTTTTTCCAGCATTGTGGATTTTCCTTGCAATTTTTGTGAAAGAATTAGAGCTATTTCCTACCCTTGCTGCCTGTACAAGAGGCTTGGGATGCAGTCTACAGACAATTACCATATGCCCTCTTAGTGAAGTAACAGTTTACTGTTTCTCCCAGTATGAATGATTACTATCTTCCGTTCTTCATGCAAGAAGATTCTGATTCTAGCTTTGAGATTAGGTAGAAAAGCATGTTCCTTCATTTTGGCATTAGGTTCCAAGTTTCCTAGCGGAGTACAAACTGATGATACACTGAACAAAATTTCTTAGAACCGGTTTTAACTGGGAAAGCAATCATCTTTTCAGTACAAGAAAGATAGACCCACAAATCTTGATTTTATATTCAAAATATGAATCGGCTGGTGATGATGACAAGGTGATGGTGATGTTGCCCAACATGAAAGGTGGCAGAAGGTAACAGAAGAGTTGTTGAAAGGTGAAGAAGCCTGCTCAGGCTGGGACAGTGACCAAACTGTTGGCCTTCTTGCAGATCTAACATCATTACTGACTTATGAAAGATGGAAAGCAAAAACTGCACCAGTCAGGGCCTGGGGGCCGTAATTTCCAGCCTTTTAGCAGCAATGTCTCCCTCAGGAATGTTTTCCATGTTGATACCCTCTCCCTGTCCACCCCATCCCTTCCTTTGGCTTCTGGGGTTTTGTCCAGCTCTTCTTAACCCCACCAATGCTGGTGGTTGATCTGATGAGACCAGCTGGGCCTGGGTGGCTCTACCCAGCAGTCTGGGTATGTTTTAGCCCTTTGTTTCTTAGAGCCTGGTTTTCAGCAAAGGTTATTTGTGTGACTTGCCCATAGGAAGCTCTTGCCTTACCAATTTATCATCTACATAAGAGCTGTTGTAGGATTATTCCCTCAGGTAGTGGTTATGGCTCAGTTGTCAGTCTGAATTTAAGTATCAATGGTATAAAGGATCTTTCAGTATTTATGCTGTGTCACATCGAAGGGCAAGCCACCAGTTAATCTATATCAAAGAATGGACCTTTATGAAACCCAGCTACTGGAAAACAGCTGTCTCAGTGAATGGGTGTTAACTCTCCCTCATCGACTATAATCTCACTCACCCTAACTGACTAAAAGCTATTAATCGTGTGTCTCCTACAGCATCTGAGATGAGCTGGGCTTCTCCTGCCCCTGGGCAAGCTGACAATCACAGGTCTAAGTAGGATGCCTGAGGACTGATGGTTCAGGGTGATATCAAAAACACTTTGACCTCTGCAGGTGGTCCACCACAGCCAGGAGTAAGGATTGCTGATATGCCTGACTGCAGTAGTACAAGTTACATTTAATATTGACAGACTTGTTTCAAAACAGAAGTATTCTTGGAAATCCCTTAGGATTCTGCTGATGTTTTATCAGTTGAAGTTCCCACAAGCAGGAAAAAAAAAAAAGGAAGGAAAACAAGGTAATTTAGAGATTAATTGCTAATAGTGTGATACTTGACAGTAGCAAATAAATAGTTTGCTTTATTTCTCCCTGCTTGCCTCACTAACTACACAAATACTAGGAAACCTTCTAATAATGTGTAATATCTGGGGAGATGGTATTTTACTGGGATTGCACAGCTCAGCTAAACCCAGGCTTACTCTTCAATACTCAATATCTCTGCTGTCTCTTCTGATTGCAAAGGGTAAACTCATTTAAGCAAGGATCCACCCAACAAGTATCTTACATTTTACGGCCTCATGCTGTAGCTGCTGTGCCATGTCGCATGAAGCCCTAGCTAGACAGCTGAACTCACTCTCCAGAGATGTCATTCCCGTTGCAATTTCAGCCTGCAGAGTGGATGCTAGAAAATACTGTGATGTTCTCTGTAAGTCTTGGCCGAGATCCTGCAAACAGATGTGCATATGGAGACAAGAATGTGTACCAAAAGAATGCTCTCTGCCCAGAGTGTGATTTTCATAGATTCAAACTTTCTGGTGATTATGGCCTCAGGCCCCTGTTTGCACTGTTCACGTTCACTCATTCTCTGTCCTTAAAGAAAGGCAAAGGAGACTGTTCATGCAACACTGACTCACCAGCACAAAGTACTATAATTCACTGAAAACTCTGCCAAGCGTTTGTATTTTTTTAAAAAATAGAGTCCAACTGAAAGAAGAAAGAGGAGTAACAAGCTTCCTTCTCCGACTTGAGTAGGTGCGCGAGGCTATGGATAGAGTTTTAAATACAAACATTGCAGCAATGGGAGTTTTAATGGAAGAAAGCATTGATTCTCCTTTATTTGGACTGTACTTTTGTAACCAGTATTTCGAGGCACTCCTCAAAGTGATGGAAGATGTATGAGATTTGAGGATGTCATGTATTTTCAGGAGGGAACTGGTGCCCCTACTGCTCACAAAGGCAATGCACCAGTGCTAACCACAAATGTGCTCACCCAGCTGCCCTGCCAGCTGGAAGAAAAGGTGTTAAGCAGCAGCTGTCAAGCTACAAAGGAAAGAGTCGTTCTTAGACTGGGAGAAATAAAAATTGTTAATAAAACCCCAGTGCAAAAAGTATCTCTTCCAGGATTCCTGGGCCCACTTCCTTGAAATCCTTTCAGCATTTTTGGCTTTATCAGACTGAGGTCAATTTATTATTCGGCCACTGTCTATGTGAAGCGAACCAAAAAAAAAAAAAAAAGTTAATTCATTTCTCCCAGCATTGCCAGGAATCCTTCTGGTCAGGCTCAGCCGGGGGCAGATGCAGCAGCATCCCTGATGTCAAGGGGGAGGGAAGGCTCTACCATTTGGGTGGTGCTAATTGGAGCGAGGCAGCCCCCTCTGTGCGCCCCGGTAAATCTGCTCATGTCAGCTGAGAGGCTGTTAGCAGTTGAGTTTGCACATCGAGGCCCAGATTTTGGCAGGTACCCTCTATTGCAAATATTAGCAGTTAAGCATCTAACTACTCAATTGCATGTATAATTCAGGCAGATGCATATATAATTCAGGAAGTTCGCTATCCAAGAGACTTTCTAATTTCTGTTCCCTGTGGTGTTCATAAGCGCAAAATCATGGACACTTTTTTTTTATTTTTGGTGATGAAAAATGTGCTGCAAGGAAACGATGTTGGGATGAAGCCGATCTGAAAATCTGTTCCCCAGTGTTTCAGTATACAAATGTAGATGTTAATGTAGTGCTCTGTTTTCAAACCTTGGAGCCTGATTCACTACTGCATTACACCAATATGAAATCAATCACGTTGTGCTGATACACAACTGGATTAACCCAGAGGTGAATGAAGCTTATTGTTTGCAAGTGCCACTTGCCAAAGCAAAAACTATCCATTAAGAAAAAATATCCTTACCGCACATACGGAAATTCAGAATTTTTAATGGCGAAAACGTGGATAAGAAAGTTAGGCTGCATTTCTATATCCCTTTGTTTTTGCAGTATAAAATTTCCAGAATATGACGAAGAATATATACAAGTCCTAGTCAGGTCATAATTTAGCATAAAATAAAACAAGACATTTAATCCTGGGGAAAAAAAATGAGAATGGTAGAACTATCAAACTATGTGTGCAATTTCCTTGTGCTCAAATTGCATTTTCTCCCTTCAGTGTTATACGGAACAGGGTCTTGCCCTCTAGATTAGAGACTTTTGCATTAGAGGAAACTAGGTTATGTCTTCCACTGTCAGAGATAGAAATTATGAGCTGGAGTGCATTTTAGCCAGTCACTCTGAAAAATGTTAGCCCAAGGGGGTAATAATTAGAACTGTTTTTGTCAGGTGACTGCATTTTAAGCAGTGATGTGTCTGAGAATCTAGCTGAGGGCTTTAATATAAATATAAATATTTTTTTTCAGTCAGCACTGTTGCCAGGATTTTTTTCTTTCAGTTTTTTTTTAATTTTATTTCAAAAGCAAGCACTTTTCAGAAATTATCTACTAAAATGTAATACTGCTTAGCATTATGGTGACCTGATAATATTATTTCCTTCAGAAACCAATAATTCAGTGCAGTCTGTGAAGTTCATACGCATAGTGATAAACTAGCCTATTATTTCTTATATTCTCAAGCACATATGCATAGGAAATGCATGCAAATAAACAATATCTTATAGGTTTTTTCCCCTAAAAATTTAAAATACATCCAATTTAATGTCACAGGCTTAATTCACACTAACAAAATAAGTGCTGAGCAAGTGAAGATATCAGAATTAGTATCTTAATGATAAATAGTTCTGCTTTTCTTTTGAAAACAATGTTTGTTTCTGATCATTGCCCCTAGACGAAAGGAGAAGTCAGACCAAGTTTCAGGGGTGGGTGGTTGTTCTGGTGCCAAACTTGGGTTTGAAGTGACAAACTAGTGCTGAGGCCAGATGCTGTGATCCCATAGGTGGGAATGGACGGCTCCTGTTTGGGCAGGGCTCTCCACCCACACAAAGCTACTCCCAGGGCTGAAGGCTCAGCATACTCATCACGAAATCCCCCATGCATTGCAGGAAGGAGGAGAAACAGCTTCATTTCTGTTGTTAAGCATTTGCATAAAGACGGAAGTCCTTTAATTGATGGCAAGAGCTTTGTTCTAGTTTTAATAAAACCTCTCAGTCTTTGATTACCAAACTTACTACTGAATAATTCATTCACTTTCCCTTTTTCCATCTTGTGGGTATTTAAGAAGTTGTGCTGACATGAAGACAGCTCCTAGCCTGGAACTGCTCTCTGCAAGAGCTAGCAGAGAGGATTTAATGATATCGCTGGCTCTGTGCCAGGCTCTAAATATTGCACATCACTTCTAAAAGTGGGATCAACTAGGAGTCTGGACAGGCAAAAACAAATCTGAAACCATGGCCCATAGGTTTTTATTACTTGAGAAATTCCAATCCCACGGGCTGTACCCATGCAAACTTTACAGCTTCACTTCACAGACAGGATGCTCAGGTTCTCTAGCTTAATGTAAAAACATTCACTAAATTCACCCCAAAAAATAAAAGCTAAATAGTAAATAATAATGTCGACATTGCACGGAGGAGATCTGAAGTATAGACTGGATCTCTGTATTTCAGTGTACCTATTTGCCTTTTCTGCCCACGTAGGCAGGATTCAGCTTGTTCCTAAATAATGTGCATGGGCCAAATCCTTTTTGCATTACTCCTGGGAACATTCCCATCAGTTTCGATAGGTTTCTTGTTTGCTTAGAATGAACAGAATTTGCCTTTATGTCATTTCTATAGACAGGTAAAGATTTTCTGTATTACATTTGATATAGTCAATTAATTATCTTTCTACTGTTCATACAAAAGCATGTATTTTATGTTCATTATTTATATAGAATCAGTGTTATCAATTGTTAATTTCTGAATCATTTGCAAATTAGTTAAACAAACTAAATCTATACCTAAATATGTATATACAATACATAGTTTTCCATTACAAAAAACTGAGCAAGAAGTCCGTTTCTGGGATTTGTGCAAACTGTTATTCGGTTTCTTTTTTTATATGTATATTATTTTAAACACACTAACAACATCCTACTTCCAAACCTTTATTCGCTCGTGTTTGTAAATTTGTTTCCTCATACAAAGTCATAGAGACAATTTAAATATGAATGCTTTTCCTTCCTTTTTTCTTTTTTTAAATAAGTGCTATAATAGACCTACCAAGGTTAATATTTGTCCTTGCACCTTCAATGAATCCATGGTAAGGATGTTTTTTATTGCTCTGCCATAGCTAAAATTGCTTAGTCCATGCTATCTATAAGACACATCATTTTTCAAACGAAAACTTCCAAGTTTCATCAGAAAAGAGCATATAACGCCAGATGCAAAGTGAATGAGTATTAAAATACAGGGAACATATGCCAAACCACCTTTAGAGAAATAACCTCATATTTTATAAAATACAATAAATCCTTTGTTTAGGAAAATATAAGAAATGCCAGCCTAGCTCTCCTGAAACTTAAGTGTTTTGTTCTGATAATCCCAAACAATTTTAATTACTTTAATAAGTGTACTTACATGCATATAGTTGTTGAAATAGTCTTTATTTTGGACAAGGGATTTTAAAGGGAGATGTTGATTTTCTGTAATAGTTGAATGTTGACTTTTAGGAAAGGAACAGGGTGGGACACACCAGGCTGTAACAGGAGATAGCATCTGCAAGAACAGGGAAATTTTGTCCATTGTTTCAGATCAAGGTACGCATGTCTATGACATGGTAATAGAAATCATTCCTTTCGGGATTTCAACCTTTACATCAGTCTGTTCTTTGGCACTGGGGTACAACCTAAAATTATCAAACATCTGCACCAGAGAATCACATCAGCCTTGCTTCACTGATATGTTCAGTAACAAGGGAATAATTGAAAGAAACTATTTTTGTATCTGAAATATTTTGTGGGATTTCTAGCCTATTGGTAAGGGTTTCTGAAGCATGTCCCACAAAGCCATGTCCTCACTGACACTTTCTCTCTGGAGATGGAAGCCAAGGAAAGGAAAGAGCTACAGCTTTGTTCTGGAAGATTTTCCATCCCAGCACTTCTGCTATTTTTTACAGACCATATTCCAGGATCATCTGTTCTGGTCCAGATGATGCTCCTAATATGAACCAGTTTACAAAATGTATATGGATGTTTTAGCACATTATAAGAAAGTGGTGTTATTTTGTTATGAATAGTTATTACCATTGGCTGGAACACCTTCTAAGTATGCTTAGAGCACTTTACATCTTCAGAGAACTTGAAAACAATCAGTGTCACTGCAAAACATTTACATGGTATTTAACATTATCTCTACAGGATACATGGAGTGAAATGTTCCATGGTTTGCATGCAAATGGAGTCAAGGCATGGACAGATGTTTGTGTAATTAGAGGTGGTTTTCGTCAGCTGGCAACTAGTAGTTCCCTCTATACATCAGCCTATCTATTAGGATAGATGGACTATTCCTTATCAGCTACAGCGGATCCAAAGGTAACTCACCTTTCTGAGGAGTTTGAGTTGAGATCACTGACTCCATGCTGAAGTAAACGAGGAGCATTCATATTTTTCCGTACTCTGGGGAATGTTGTCTTCCAGCAAAGGACTACCAACAAGTAGGCTGGGAATCTCCAGCCACTCTCTTTTGCAAAGGGAATGTGTTTAAATTGTCACTGTCAAAATTCAAAATGCAATACAGACGTCCTCATTGCCTCACAGCTCTGTCCTTACCTATATGTCCTTACCTATATGTCCTTACCTGTCTATGTATACTGCTGAACTATGACCATACGTTGTTCTAATCACTGATCTTACCAAAAAGTCCCCCATCCTTTGTATATTTTGTCACTTCTTCATACCCAACAGTATTACTGATACCAGTCTGTTTGAAATTCACCAAATCTTCCTGGATGAATCCTGTTCATTAATAGGACTCTACAGAGAACACAAACATAAAATATAACTGAATGAGGTATGTGTATGTCTCATTTGCTGATCACAGCTCAGAGATGGGAGTCTTTTGCTGGGCTCCTCTTGCTGGTGTAGAACTTCCGTCCTACTGAGATAGTCTACAGCACTTGGGGGAGTATAGAAGCTTTAAGAGACAGCTCTCCTTACTAACAAAAAGGCTAGTTTCAGGCATAGCTGTAACAATAGGTCAACCTTCAATTTCAGAAGGCTGTCCTTACCTTTCATAAAACTAAAATTAACTATTATAGCACTTTTGTCTTTTTTCTTCACCTCTTCTTTTCACAAGTACATGGAGTTGAATGAGGGTTCACAGTCTTAATTTTCCGGTTACCATACATACCTACTGTTTTCTGATGTGCCCAACTTCCAAAAAATTAAAAAGACACTGTTGAAATGTAGTCCCCCTTTAAGGGTTCTTAGGCCTTTATAAATTCAAGGTACGTGCCAAGCCTTTATGTGAATTTTTTGATAACAAATGTTTCAGCACTCTCTCTGTTAGGAAAAAAAACCCAGTAAATAAATAAATGCCCAGATGCTCACAATTAATCCTACTCTAACAACCAGTGTGTGCCCAATATAAAGACATTAGCTAAAGAACAAAGTTGTCTTGTCAAGGTTGTAATGAGAGTGAGTTAAAACCCCATGCTACTAGTATGAGAAATGCAGTCATTTGTACATCAGGGGGTGTTAAGCTGGCAAGTGCTTTAGCATCTACAGGGATGAGAGGTGCTGTAATTGAGGAAACACTGAAAAATGAGGCAAATGTGGGATTTGCAAGGAAAAGAGAAGTGATTTGCTTGTCGATGTGGAGACAGTGTCATGAATTGTGCCTACTAACGTATAAACAGAAGGTGAAGCAAGAACAAAATTGGTACTAGGACGCAAAAGCACCCTTCTAGTGACTGCAATGAACTTTGTCATCACTTAGGACACACAACATAAGAGAAGGCTACTTGAAAAAAATTAGAATTTGGCCACCCCAGGAAATGGGTTATTGCAGAAAGACATTTAAATATGATTCTTTGCAGATTGTATCACTCTGAGCAGATCCCAGGTTTCTTACTTCATAAGCAGGCTCCTGGCAAAAAAAGAAAAAAAAAAGAAGTCTATTTTCTTACCCGAAGTCATATTTCAACAATCAGAAGAAATCTTGAACAATTTTGTGAAAAGTGGAAGTAATATATCCCTGTGGTCTTCCGGGTCTTCTGAAAATGGCATGCCTCAGTAGTTGGCTTTGTGGGTTCAGTTTTGGATTTCAACAGCAAGTGGCAAGGAATCTCAGATTGTAAACTTATGTTTTCATTACAGAGGATGGATCAATGTGGATTTTGTGATCATCTGTGGTAGCATAGTTTGGAGTGGTTTTTTAGTCTTTTCAGGAGAAAGGTATGACCCTGCTTGAACTTGCTTTATTTCTGAGGGTTGTTTGACACCTATGTGCAAGTCCTGGCCTTTCCTAACAGTTGTTAGACTTTCATGAACTGGTTTACTTGGAACAGAATAAAAAAAAAATTAAAAGAACAAACAGGAAAACATATAAAAACAGTAAAGAAAACATCACTTTATTAAATTTTCACTCTAATTTGAGTGGTGCCTTCTTCAATTCAGCACCTCACATTTACTGGTGCCTATTTATAAGTAGAAGTCTAACATAATGTACTAAACAAATCAGGATTGACCCCTTTCACATAATTTGTGGCTTCTTTACACCTGTTGTTTTTGAACTCCAACCACCATGATCTTCAAGATCACCATTAATTAAAATGCAATTGAACATTATTAAAAGGCCTCAAGGCAATATCCAAAATCTTTGACTCTTTTTTCACACTTAGGACCTAGTCCCTTTTAGTTTTATGTACAAGACCAATCAAGAACAATCTGCTAGGTTATTCTTATATCCATTGCTAACATTTAAAACAAGTCTCTCTTAATTCTTTACACTTAAGACTGAGTTACAGCACTATGAGAAGGACAAATGGCTCCCTGCCTTTTGATCTGGTCTAAAGGGAAAAAAATTCTGAAATGTTCAGGTTACAAATCTTCATATATCCCTCTCTTTTCTGGCCCTTTAAACGAGGGAAAACTGCATTTAAATGAATGAGAGGTGCTTGGACAGAAATCTGCATTATTGCTCTCACTTGTGGAATTCAAACATGAGTTTATGCAAGGGACGTTTTGCAGAACAGGGATCGCAGGATCCAGGCGTCTGTCTCTTTGTTCAGTTGCTTCCACATTTAAATCTTCATGCAATGCTTTGCTCTAGTAGGAATTTTCACAGAGCTAGGAAAGAATAAGGGTCTGGTCAAAACAGGCCACAGTGACAGAATAAAGTCATGGGCTGGAAGGCTTGGCGTTAGTGACTAAGTAAGCAGGAGGGAATGTCACTTTCCTTATGCTCTTTACACTCCTTTAACGCTAGAGGAATGTGCTCTTACCCTGCCACAACTTTCATCGAGAAGAAAAATGTGTCAGAGAATCTCCCTCTCTCTTCCCTAGATTTCATATTTGCTTTTTATTTGGGGTTTTTTTTATGAAATAAGAGTAGTTCAGGCAGAGAAGCACAAGGTTTTTTCCTTCTGTGTCTGACGGTAGGTTTATAATAGGAGCTTTGTGCTACTTTTGGATTTCTTTTTGCAGTATTACTAACGTGAACTAATAAAAAGAACATTTGCTCAGCCTGTGATGATGCTGTGGACCTTCAACTCATGATAACTCTGAGACCAAGTATCTCATCTGACTCACATAGAACAGGCTGGGTACATGCAAACAAGACTAATAATAATCCAAATCTAATATTCCAAATCTATATAGTCTGAAGATGTTTGCCAAGTTTATATACCTTCTCAAACTCAAAGGTTTATGGAAATCACGAACTCTCAGGAAGCATGAAGAAACACTAATAGATAACATATTCATTCACTGTGTTTAGTGGTGTGTCTTTTTCTTATGCTAAAACATGTATGAGACTCAGTGGGCCACAGCTCTGATTTAGGATGTCAATAGTTATGTTCGCTTTTATTTGGTGCTGACTAGTATGACCTAAAATAACAAAAACTGGCATACGCTTTCTGCATCTGGTCCTTCTCTATTCAGCTGTCTTCATTTCAGCCAGAACTTAAAAATAACAAAAACAACTTTTCTTTAAAAGGACATGTTAGCTGTTTTACCTCTATATACGGTTACTTTTCGGATTGTTTTAATCTGGTGGACAAGGTCAGCTAGATCCTGAGCCTATATATTTTAAATGATCTGCTCTTTAGTTGAAAACTATTCATGAGTGTTATGTTCACACAACTATACATAAGCTCTGCACTGTGCTGATGACAGTAGTTTATCTGCAATTCTCTTCCCAGCATTCTGTTATCCCAGCATTTTTTCAGGTTGCTGTTTTGTATAAATTTGACTCAACAGTGTTTTTCTTGGCTATGCAAGAGATGGCCATCCAGGAAGCAGAGTCTTATTCCAGGACCTTAGGTGACATTTTAGATGATGCTGAAACAAAAACACTGCAGATAATAAAACAGAACCCTATTGACTGGAGCTGCAGAATGAAATCTCCGAAAGGACCCAGTGCAAGACCTCGTATTAGAGTATAGGTACTAATTTTGGGTACATGGTGTGTATGGACTGATTATTCCCTAAGGCTCCATGCTTCTACAGCAGTGACGTGAAAAAGAAAATCCTGACAGCAAAGGAAATATTCTTCAAAAAAAATTTTCAGAATAGCTAGCAAGAAAGCTAAGATTTCCTCAGAACCAGCGGGAAGTTCCACTTAATATTTAAAGCCAGGGTTTGGTTCTGGATAAAGCAGTTAGTCCTCACCGCCAGCTGTATAAAACTATGATTCTAAATGAGATGAAGAGTAATTGTGCCCAAGCATCTAATGGACTTATTTAAAGCGCACAGCAAAAGAGGAAGGTGTTAATTCAGGGACAGGGGGGGAAATTTTTTTTTTTTTTTCAAATTGTGCTAATAGAACTTCAAGAAACCTTTTATCCCATAAAAGGTTATGTTTTCATACATGCTGTTTATGCTTTCAAAAGGGACAGTATGCAAGTCCCAATACTTCATCATATAGGAAGCACTTAAAACATCCAAGGCTGTCTCTGAAAAGAGCTTTCAAGAACAAGAAGTTTTGCCAATGCTATTTGAATTTTTCTTGAGAAAAGTGCTCTTTTATTAACACCCTCCCCTTTCCTGGAGTGGGTAAAAATGGCCTGAGTATTCTCATGGGAAAAATGAACATTCCCCCAAAGCTTTGGAAGATATAGCAAAAAACACTGCTTCTTGCCAAGAATAAAATTGAGCAAGTCTGAAATGTTTAGAGCTTCTGATTAAACCTTCAGTGGTATGTTTCTCTCAGACAAAGCATTTGTCATAAGTAGCATGTCTGCTAGAGTATGATTTATGTCACTGGACTGAAATTGGCTGAATAATTTATGCTGTTTATTGTTCAGTAAAGATTTTTCAAAAAAAGTAGAACAAAGAGTGTGAAAAAATGGGAGATAGACAAAAGTGTATATTGAGGAATGTTGGTAGTCCTAAGGAAAAAAAAAGTTATTTTCTATATTTAAAGTTAATAAAGTGAATCTAAGGGGAAAGCACACCTTACTGTACGGAGGATTCTAATAGGTGAACATTGTCAGCATTTTCAATGAAACCAATTGGCTAAGAAAAGCTGCCAAATAGGTGTGAAATGAGGTGAAATTACTAGGGAAACACTTTCTTTTAAGGTACTTTGCTTTGTTCCTTGCAGTGCCTTGCAGCAAAAAATTTAATTTAAATACTGAAAATGGAACGGCAGCTATATTGATTTAAATTTGCTAAGAAAGTCTCGGAATCTATTTCCTTTTTCTCAGAATAAGTACATAATGTATATATAAAGATGCACATGTGAAAAATAGATATTACATATATAATACTTTCAACTTTTCTACTCTTTATGTGTGAATCACAGTTTGTTAGAACCTACCACTATGTGTATTAGCATAAAACACATAACTTGAATTGTCAGTTTATAAAATTTTCAGAATGTATGATTATAGTTCTGCTCTTACTCTGAATTTTTACACAGCTTGTATGATTTATTTTATCTGTTGAAACACTGGTTTTATGTTAACACCTTTTTTTTTGCCGATTTTAACACATAAATTTAATACCCTGAGCCGATTGCAGAGGCAGACTTGTGGACAAAAGGATGGATGGATGGATGGATGGGTGTGCAGAAGGGGAGGGGGAAAAAAAACATGTGGCTCAATTCAGCTGCAAGTATTTCGCTGATAACTCACTGTATGCCATAGCTAAAAATATTTGAAATGTTTACAGGCTGCATAATATATATGTTCGACATATTAAAGCAGACTCCTATCAGCTGCTCAGTAACCATTCCAGTGAAACTCCTTGAAAGAAATCAAGCAAAATCACAGCCACCAGTCTGCTGTGCTGTTTCTAATTTGAAAGCAAATTCATCTCTGACACACAGCAGATTCCGTGCAGGTGGAAGCAAGCCCCTCACTGCTCCTCTCTCTGCCAGTCAAATTATGTCATCAGTGAAGGATCACTGGTTTTTAATGATACAGTGGCCTCCATACTGAGAAGCAGGTCCTCGCAGAGCAATATGCATAGCCAATAAAATGGCTGTCACCAAATTACAATTGACACTTAACATCACTAAATCTGCAGTGTAATTCCTTGTGACAGTTGTGTAGGTATATTAGAAGAAAATAATTTACTTCAAACCCAGCATGTAAGACACATTTTCCTGAGTGTAATTCATGTCACATTTACAGTAGCCAAAGCAAGCAGTCTCGAGGCAACCTTAATCTGGGAAGAGATCATAGATACTAACATGTTCATTGAAGTATGATTATTTATGTGTGCAATAAACAAAGCTAGAGCAGTTGTTCGTTGTAGGTTTTAATTGTTATTGGGGATTTTAATTGTTATTGGGTTTTAAATGAATATTAGCCTCTTTGGCTTTAGGGATTAAGAAAACTATAAATACAAAGCAACATTTCAAATGGAAAACTGGCATCGGCTGGAAACATCTCAAAATTTTTCTGGACCAGAAGCCAAATACAGGCATATCATTCCTTCCTTCCCCTCTTTGCTCTCCCCAGATAACCCATCACTGTATGTGAATTTGAATATCTGCATGCTTTACCATGTATTACAGCATTAGCATACACTATGTCGTTTAACTCAGGAGATGCTAATAGACACGTGAAGCATCATCACTGCAGTAGACTTCCACACCTCTTCTTCCTCTGAGTCATAGTGTTGTTGAACAAAAGGCAGGAGAGACAAAAACATTCTCCTCTGGCTTACCTGTTTTGATACATCCACCCAGAGCAGATTTGCGAGGAGAACTTGCTTCGTCCTTATAAGCATATCTAAATGTGACAGAGGTAAAGGTCCTCCTCAGGATGAAGTAGTTCGAATGCCTGGTGAAATGGGACTGCAAAAAATTCATTCCAACTTTGTCTCCAGGCAATTCACCTTTGGCCCAGTGATGATATGAGTCTTTCTGCTGATGGGGAAGTTATAATAAGTCAGATCAGGCAGTCTTCAGCAAGCAGAGGCCTATTTGTTAGCAGAACGGAGCAGGCGTAGCATTTTGTGCTAGATTAGCTCGTCCCAGCATGAGAATTACCTTACTGGAAGCCCTCAAGGTTACACATGAAATATACGAGGCGAGCGCTTGTTCTGCAAACAGCCCCCATGTACAGGTAAGTAGGTTTATTTTAAAAACCCAAATACAAGAATATGAATCAACGGGTGTGAATTTCCCCCTTCTTGCACACCGGCTGAAAAATTGCATAGAAATAAAAAGGCTGCCAAGGTTTCTGTTCATGTGGCTGCCCTCCTATTCTGGAACAAATCAGACCAACACGAGGGTGGCCTTCTTGTGCCATCCTTTTCTTACAAACCATCAGACAAAAAATGAATGCAATTAGATGCCAGTGCTAGGAGCCCCCGCTACTTTGGGCCATCCACTATCAGACATGAGAAATTAGTCAGGAAAACCATCAAAAAACAAACAAACAAAAATACGGTGCAGAGCACAGAACTCCTCCACCTTTTCCAAATGAGGATGGGCAAACACCCGCGTCTTTCAGCAGCTTCCCAGAAGCTCAGCACATCTCCTGTGAGTGACTGACCAGCAAAAGGGTCACTCTGAGTCTACGGGTTTGCTGCTCCCAGCCCACATCAGCGGAGACAGGGGGCAGCCTCAGCCCTCCTGGCTGTGGATGGAAACCCTTGAGAGTGCACTAGATCACCAAAGATGACCTAGAAATAATCTCTGCAACCACTGGCTCCTGAGAACCCCAGTGTCAGCAAAGGAGGGGTTAGGTTTTGGCAGGTCTCTTTAAGGACTGCAGTTCTCGGAGCTCAGAGCAGTTCCTTGCAGGGCAGTGCCTGCCTTTGAGCGTCCTAGTGATAGCACGGGATTCCTGTATTCCAGCAAGGCTCCTTGGTGCTGCAGCCTGACATGGCTGTCATCATAGGCAACAAAATAGAGGACTCTGTGTGTTTTGAAATTAGAAAACAGTGTGGGATGTGGTGATGGAATATTTTTTCTGTCTAGACAGGCAGACCTGCTTCAGGAAATGTTGCTGTTTCCTAACCATCTCTGGAAAGACCTGGCTTGATGGCACTCCAAGGGGAGTTAAGAGTGGTGGCATAAGCTTGGGAAGAGTTTTATTTTTCGTTCCAGCGAATCACTGGAACAATTTGACAACGCAAATTCTGAAAACTATTTAAGTGGCACAGAATTACAAGTAATGGCAGTTTGCAGAAAGTAGCCCTCAGCTCTCAAAGTCAATACCCACCAGGGTCCGGATGTAGTAACTTTTACAGAGCACTGCATACCAGAGGAGGCTTTTTTTTAATCTGCTGCCTTTGTTGTGCTGAACAAAATAGTCCATTGTATTTAAGATTTCATTATAACTGTTATTTTACAGCTGGCTCCACAAACTATCTATGAGCATCTCTTTAGAGCTTTTATAATTCAAATAAGTCAATGCTCCATAATTTACCTGCTTTTTCAGAGCTGCTGAACAACTGCAACTGGTACTGAATCCAATATATCAAATTGTCCAAGTGATATAAAGAAGGTGAATTTCATTATTTCTCTGAATGCAGTTTGAAAGTTTCCTCTCACAGAGGTTGCACTGGAAAGACATTTGCTAGTGGGAACTGTCTGTGGGTAGCAACACCCAAGTTATGCATCCAGAGCACTGGCATTGAAGAGGCTGTCATCAACATGAGGCCAAATCCAGCCAGAAAAGAGCTACAGAAGCACTTCCCTGCTTGGAAGGCTACTTATTCACATGCCTATGGACTGAAAACAGGTGTGAAGCTGGAGCCAGGAATGAGATGAAGGGAAATGAAAAAGCAGAGTGATATGTAGCTGAATATGTACCTGGAGCATCTGCCTGGAAGTCGTCACTGCAAAGGCGGAAGAAAAATATCATGAGCAACTTCAACATAAATAATTTAGCAATCAATAATGAAATGCTCTCTAGAAATAACTGAAGAACTTCTACTAAATCCTTAATAAACCTGTTATAAAATGCTACAACCTAGTTTGGAAAACACATATTCAACTTTTTATTGGTGTAGGCTTGTGGATATCCTGGCAAACACAAGCAAAGTGATGCAACAGCTTAAGTGATAGCAGGTGGAATCTAATCTCTCTACCTTCCCGTGCTGCCAAACAGGGTTGTATCATCACTGCCTTCCAGCCTGAGCTGATTTGTCATACAACACATGGCCTATTACCTCATTACCTCACAGGACTCTTTGGCAGAATTTCCACCCTGCAGATACCTTCTTCACTTGTTGAGGTTTGTAACGTTGCGAGTGAAACTTGGGAGATGTCTGGTGGGAATAGTGTCTTTTTGAAGAAATTTTATCAACAGCTGTCAGGGAGGGAGTCTACTGTGCACCTACATGTATGTTCAGGGCTCTCATTGCTTCTCCAGCTCTAATTTGCATATGTAAAAATCAAATCATTAAAACCCACAAATGCTATTCTGAAGTCACTGATTACATGAAACTGGTTCTGACCCACTCCCCAAGTCTTGGTGAAACAACTTGTGCCACATTTAGCCGGTATAGCATCTTGCTGTATTTCACTCTCTTCCTTCACATTTTACAGTCCAAACGTATTCCCTTTGCAGCCTGCTATGCCTGACTGGACCTCTGTGAAGTCAAAACTGCTTCAACATGAGCTCTTATTCTTACACAAGTTTAAGCATGGATGGTGCGTGGGAGTTTTAGCCTGCCGTTGGTCTACGATGCACAGTTCTCTGCCTTTCTTGTACTTCACCTTGAGTTAGTGACAGTGGGTGACTTGCTTTGGGATGCTCGTTCTCTGTAGCCAGGGTCTGGAAATTACAAGGCTGGTCTGAATTTCCTAATTCTTCTATGACTGTTTCTCCTAAAAATAGTAACACATCCTATTGGACAGTACATTCACATCACTGAGGGAAATGGTACCGTTTCCCAGAAGATGTTGAAAACTTGCCAGAGACAAAGTACACGCTAAAGTAACAGAATTTGAACAACAGAGAGCATAGCTGAATGTAGTATTAGAAAAGTTTGAGTTTCTGCTCACACTTACAGGACATGAGGGACAAACAAATTATATCTCCCTCTATAGAATCAGTCATGAGTTTGACTTCATCTCTAAAATTTACCTGGAAGTTCAAACTGTTCTTTCCACCTCCACAGTCAGAAATGGGCATACAAAACCCACTAGTCCTATCAGTCCTACTAGTCCTAGTAGTCCTACTATCAGTCTAGGTTCTCACTGCTCAGCCCTGCAGTCCTGCTTCATCAAGAAGTCTTAAAATAGCCTATTTTTGTTATAAATTTGATATAAACATCAGAAGACGTTTGAGAGGCCAGTCATCTGATTCATCAGATACCGAATGAAAAACAGGCTAAAGTGCAATCTGAGTAACCAAAGGAAGATCCTGCCAGACAAACTGGCAGATCATTTGGAAAATATAACAGACTTGCTTGGACGAAAGAAATTAGGTAAATTACAATTTACTGTGCTTCAACAAAGTACCTGATCGTGTGACATGAAAAAATCATTGGTGAATCTGCAGGAGCTGGGGTTGGTGTAAGAAACACTGTTCTCTGTTGAAACAAAAGACTAAAATGGTTTAAACTGAATTATAGTTTTGGAGAGAAGTTCTTACTGAAGTTTCTCAAGATTCTTTCTTAGGACCAAACTTACTTAAAACTCTCATTAAAATTTAGAGAAAAAATCGGTATGTGGTGATAACAGATGCTTTGGTGACATCTTCAATACAGAGGGAGAATAAAGATAATTTTGAAATATTTGCATGACTCTGCAGGCTGCAGCAAGAATAATAGGATGAAATATGGTGGAAGAAGATGTGAGGTCACAGAGTTAGGTACTTTCATCACATCCCAAATGAGTCCTTCCAGGGAAAAACATAGCCACTTGTAGTCCACATATACTAGACAAAAATTCTTTTTACAGTACATTGGTTGAATTTTGGGAAAATGTTCCTGCATTACACTCAGGGGGAGATTGCATTGCATTAATAAGTGGCACCAATTGTGCCCTGGGGTATAGCACAGCAGAGGGAGGGGCAAACTCAAAATTTGGCCCAGGTTATGCCTTTGCAACTCACTGCAATCTGCAGTGCATTTTCAAAATTCAGAAACTGTCATTCCAGCAGCAATGGATAAAGGTTCTTTATACTCTTTCTCTCATCCTACTGGGTTCCCACATTAGCACAAGCTGGAACTTGGCACAGAGGGGCTGCTTTTTGCAGAGACGCTTACATCTATTTTAGGAACATCTGCTGTAATAAAAAAAAGTGTGGCACATACTCCATGACTTGCCACATAATCCTCATGTGGCAAATAACTGAATATAAAATAAATCTGACAAAAGTAATAAACTACAGCAATGCCAGAAATAATAATCAATAATGTAACTCCGCTTTTAAGGGATGAAACATGAAGGTCACATTGTGGCTAATTGCAAACATTGCAACCCAAAACATCACAGCTCATTGCAAGACTATAATTTTAACTTCATGCTCAGTCAGGTCACATCAATGGTACGAGGCTCAGTGACCCTCTGCTAGTTGTGCAAAATCTCAAAGAGCAGGCCAATGTAGCCATCATTATACCTTCTACTGCAGTGGCTATTAAGGCCTATTTTTTTCTAAGTAGTCATCAGACAATAATTACTAATTGAAACTACATCACAAGGAAGTGAATTCTGGTATCTGACAATGAATGCAAATATTTGACTTAAACACATTAAAGGCAATTTAATAATTAGGTATATATTTGTAGTGAGGTACATTAGAGCATGCTTTAAGACTTGTGTGTGAAGAAAATTCAGACAGCAAGTTTCCAAGAAGTAATACTGCAGAATAAATGAATGCATTTTCATGCCTCAGGTCCTCTTGACCAATCTTAAAATCTTGGGGAGGCAGTTCAGCAAACAAAATGTTCACAGAACCTCTATGCACTCAACTTAATAAATATTAGATGAACAATGCACCAATGTTTCTGTCTTTCACCCCTGCGACCTCCCTGACCCGTTAGAAAAAATAAAGTCAAGTCATATTTTCCTTCAGTTTTTACAGAATGTGCTCTGTACAGTATGGGTATAAGGGTTAGCATATATCTAATAGATAGCTGAATGTGTCAGATAGATGAATCAGCCTTCTATGACCTGATGCTATAGTGAATTATTAGATTATATGATATAAAATGTTCAGACATTCAAGGAGTTTTTGACTATTCTGTAGTAGCAGCAAAGAATGAGAGAAGTCTTTTGTCATTACTACCATCTGCAAAAAAACTGGGAATCAGCCACTATGCACCTACTGTTTTGTTGTATTCTGCTTAGAGAACAGGAAGCATTGGTTATACGGTACGTGTCTTTTAAAGTTTGCCGTAAAAGAGCTCTGCGCTGTGATGCCAGAAACATAATGATCAGTTTTTACTTTTTTAATTTGCTGTTGTTCTATCTGTTTAGAAGTCACAAAGACAGCTCAGTCCATCATCAGCTGAGAAAAGGCTAGTCCATTAATGCTACGTGTTGTCTGTATACCATTGTATGCCTTAAAGGTGATGTTTACAGTAACCTGATGGCTGGTTCTCTGTAGATGAGCACCCTATTCTGGATTTCTTTACACATCACCTTTATATCTCACAGCAAAACTTCAGGTTGGAGTGGGGGTCCACCAACCTGCTTGCAGAGCAGATAAACATCTCCCTATTTTAGCTTGATTGTAAGAAAGGATTTGCCAGAGGGAATGTGAGATATCTAGACACCTGAAATGCAAGGCAGACCATAGGCAAAAAAAGGAGCCAGGCAAGAAACATCTTTGTGCATCTGTGCTTTGCAGTTGCCCCCGCTCTGCTGGCTCTGGATCCTGCTCACTGCTGAGCAGTTTGTTCTTATGCCAGCAAAATCCTGACATCTGCTCAGCCTTAAGAAAGGAAGAAGGCCTAATGAAGTCAATGGGGTAGTATTTATGTGTTAAAAGGTAGACTATAGGACTTAAAGCTGATTGTAAAATGAGGAATAATTTAAATTGGACAAGTGGATGCATGCCTTAACCTTCTCAAGTGAAAAATAAGGAATATCTTTGTTATGAAATCCTTGACAAAATGCCCCCACCAGGGTGTACAGTAAGTCCAGAGAGCTCTTACGTGCCATTGTGGGTATCTACCTTTGAACTCTCAGTCAGAATGATGCAGGGGTAGGAGAAGTGTCTTTCACTTGGTGGCACTGAGTATGAAATCTGTTCCTGTAACTCACACAAGCTCAGAATGGGAATCTTACTTGCTATGGTGTACAAATATCCAAAGGCTTAACAGCAACAAAAAACAAGAATATAATCCTGAGAGACAGACATCTTTGGTTCTCTGTAGAAGTGTCCAAACTGTTATAAAAAAAAGTATAAACCCCATTTCAGATGGTGCAAAAGAATGTAACTGGCAGGTGGGGATGAAGATGAAATGGAAATATTTAACATTCATTCCTGATAGAAGCTCTCTGTGAAGTGCAGGAAGTCCTCAGATTTATTTTTTTAAAAAATTAAGGAAAGAATGGGAGCACTTCTTTTTAGTCTCATCCAGACTTTTCAAAATCTGTGTTTTGGAGGCTTTTTTGTTTCTTTCTTTTCCTAATAATTTTAGAATTGATTAGTCTTGTTGCTCTTTCCTGCCAGTCTTGCGCTTCATTTCTATTGTGGAAGAGATCTTTGTGTGACGCAGGTAGTGCCCCGAGTGTTTGATCTTTGACCTCCACTCAGAGACTGTTTTATGTAGAAAAGCCCCGTGATTATTGCCATTACTTTCTTTAACCTACTTTTTCACCTTGAAGTGTAAAGGGTCACAGCTAGGGCCTGGATCTTATTACAGTCTTTAGATGAAGCATACACTAAGAAAAGAACTCTGTTTTTATTTCTTAGGAATTATGGCTTTCAAGCCTTTGAATTCCATGAAGATAATTACTGTTTTGGCCACCTTTTTGTCTGATATTTGATGCTGCTGAGTGGAATAAATTACCTATCTAACAAGGAGGGTTAATTGGTAGTTGCAAGCCAATGTGCATGCTCTCTGCTAACTCCCTTATTATTTTTCTTAAACCTTCACGTGAACTATCACCCCGCAGACTGCCTTGTTGTTTTAACCCTTCCCCTCATAACAGCAGCTGTGGACGACTATTTAATTTCGTTTATCATAAACTGGACCGGAGTTTAAAACATTTATGTGCCCATAACTATAGCATTTGTATTAATCTGAGCCTATGCTGATGCATGTAAAGAGAAGAGAGGGAGACTTTAGAGAACTAAATATTTTCTTTGGGTTTTTTTCTCATTAAGGTCCTTGAAATAGGATCACCACCTGCATGGTGACAGGCAACAAGTATGCTACTTTTTATTATTATTCTTCTTATTATTACTTTTATTAAATAAGTGTAAGTAAAAGTGCTTTGCAGAGGTAAAACACAAGTGCCGGCTTTTGCAGATAGTTGTTTAGCAAGAATGAGAGCTTTTTAGGAGCTTATCTCCAGACAAAATGACCTAAATTATCTTGGTAAATGTCATGAAATGTAAGATACACATATCAGAAAATGCGCTTGGGGTGCAGGCTGCTGCCTGCATCGTTAACACCGTTATCTAATATTTCCATATTTTATCAAGCACCAACCATAGGAAGGGTAGATGGTCAGTACCAGTTTCATGGTGTGCAAAATGAAAAATGCCCCACGCCTGGGTGTTCTAATAACCATGATATTATTATAACAATTACAGCATTTAATATATGGGATTAGTCCTTCTGATAGCACCATTAGCCATCACTATACCCTGTAATAGGTGGCTTCATCTTTGTTATGACATGATCTTTCCTACTGTTTATTGACTTTTCAATGCAAGGAGGAGGGAACATTCCCAGCCCCCCAAACCTTTAAGAAGCTACTGTAAAGCTGTGGTTTTATTCTCAGCTGGAATGTTTAGAAACCCTCAGAGCTAAATACCTTGGTGTACTGCTTAAACACCAACAACAGCCTTATGGGGCCTTGCCCGACTTTAAACACATCTTTTTTTGTTGAGAATATTGCATTCTGCCACAATTCTGTAGGCTAACCCTGGGCTCACATTAAATATACCAGCTTCATTGAAGCTTACTGAATTGGACTGAGTTGCTTTTTGTTTTATTCTCTCTTTACTTCACCCCCGACTGAGACTGGACAGCCTTTCTTCCAGTGGAGCGTGCTTTAAAGCATCCCAAAAGAAGGGAAGGGGGTGGAAAGGCTGGGGGAGGGGGGCAGGCCGGTTCGTAAGGAAACCAAAAGGTGCAGCTTAGGCCCATAATTAGTCTTGATCCTTAGAGTCTAAAATATTTTAACGCCAGGTTTCTGATTGCAGCAGGGCAAAGTGGATTTGGGAATGCAGAAAAGTAATTAGGTCTGTGCATTGAAGTGTGGAGAGCATTTAAAAGTGAATGGGTGGTTACTACATTCTTGGCAGGCTGTTTTTTATCTTTTCATGCTCCACTGTTGTTAAAGATGATGGGTTTATTGCAGTTTTAGCACTTTGGAGGTGGCTGTGTTTTTCTTAACCAAGCCTTTCACTTTCTGTCTCTTAGAGGAATACTTGCAGCAGAAGGAAGAGTGAAGAAAATGTGAAATCATAAAAATAACGTCAGCCTAAAATCCTGCAAAATATTGTTCTCAGGAGCAGAACAAGCAAGAATCAACCACAGTCCTGCAACAGGCCACTTGCAAAGAGTCCGGGTTTAATTAATGACTCATTCTGTATAGAACCAGCTGGACACAATGGTCACCCCAAGGAGAAGAAAAACAAAACATTTGATTCTCTGGCTGGATATGTTCACACCGTCATCTGTACAAACCAGCAGGCAGAAAGGGCTGGAACCATCAACCTGCTTATAACTCCTGACTGGTTTCCCAACATTCTCTTCTTATAACTTCTGACTGGTTTCCCAACACCGTTTTTGCAACACAAACAGTGGGATAGCATCTAGGAATTATCAGCCATGCAGCTACATAACCTTTGCAATTCTTAATATGTATTATTATGTATTATTATTAATAATAATACATGTTATTAAGGATATATACACTTAAAATAACAATATCTACATTTTCTTGTTAAATGTATCATTTTTACAGGTCTGGCTGTTGGATTTGCCATCCAGAGACTGATGGTTGCTCACCTAATATCATAGAAACTTTGCGTTAAAAAAAAAAAAAGTTCTACAAATGAGAGAGGAACCTGTGTGTTTCCAAAGGGGGAAATAGCTTCGCTGGCTCTCTCTGATCAAACTGCAGACTGCTGCATTAAAGAGCTATGACAGAAATATGAGGAAATACTGGGCCATAGAAAAATACAGGGAGGGCACTTATTAGCTCAGAGAAACTGCTTAAAATATTGGGAAGGATCTGCTGAAGTATAAGGAGAAGAACACACAGAAAGTGTACAATAGAAATCTGATAAACAGATAACCTTGGGGTACCATGATTGTATTTTTTATCAGGTTATTCCTTTTAACTAATTCAGTTCTCTTTGTGAAGGACTCAGCTGGGCTTTGAAAGATATTTTAGGATTATTTTCTTTCTTTTTTTTTTATCAATTTTTAACTGATCTACTCTTTTTTTTCTACTCAGGTCACCTAAAAAATTTCATTTCATCTTTGCGTTCACTAGTTATTTGTTCTCATAAAAGCTTTGTTTCATTTCTAGATAAGCTTTTAAAGGGAATCTGGTATATTTTTCTTCTCTTTGCTCTGATGCCTGGGAAATCTTTTATTTTAGTTGGCCCTTTCTGGTTGGCAGTATTTGTTTCAGAGGTCTCTCATGTATGTACATGCATCATAGAAAGAGTTCAGCTCTCGCACGATGTACCTGCTATCTCTTGTCTCTGGTGAGAGGAAAAAAAAATGGTTTTTTAAACACACCCTAAAAGGTTGACTGCAACTGACGAAGACAAGACCTCTGTGTGATTTGGAGTTCAAACATGTCTATTAGGTAGGCTTTTAAATGTTGGTTTCAAGAAATTGAGATTTGTCTCCTACCTCTGGGAAGCAAACTATCGACACCAAAGATCTTCCTATATTCTGGAGAATGGGATGAAAGCAGGTGATTTTTGTCCATTTGGAATTAATGTCACTAGTCAGGAGATCTCGGTTAGTGCAACTTTAAGACCCCAGGAAGATACTTGGTGAACATTTGCTGGATGACATTGGAAAACGATTTTCCTGGTGTCTTCGAAATGCATGTGTCTGAGGTTCTTCTGCGCTCCGCACTGTTGATTGCATGTCTGAATCCTTTATATAACTTCTGCATTGTACATATTACTTCCAGAAACACTGAGCATTATGACACATGTTCCAGGAACAACATTTAAGCACCGGTGAAACAATCATGACACAACACTTGCAGCTCTGAAACATCAGATCTCGAAATACCGTGTCTGGAGAGACATAAAGGAAATACAGAAATGACAGTAAAACATGAGGAGACCTAGCAGTATTCCAAAAATTCCTAGGAACGGACAAAGCCCAGGAAGCTTCTGCTTGGTGCTCACAGATGCGAGGGAAGTGTGCTCAGAGCCAGCTACCAGCACTCTGCAAAGAGGCACTGACTGCCCTGAAAACTCCTCACTGGTCTTTAAAGCTCGGTGTTATGTTCATTGGATGCGTTTTAACCTCGTCTGCACAGGAAAGAGGCATGTGAATCTGTTTGTTCACCCCTAACTCAGAGCTTACAAGCCTCCAGCAAACTATTGCCTCACTATTTCCTATTTTATATGTAGAAGAACTAACATTTCGACAATCTCTACGACAAATTATTTTTTTGCTGGTCTCTGAACATTATCTTCATGCAAGTGATGTACTGTTGCTGCAGTATGGAAAGCCAGATGAAGTTCATACGTGGCTGAGGTCTTCAGTCTCCAAACAGCAGAAGCAGCAGCAGGAGCAGCAGTAGTAATAATTAACAGCAACAGAACAACAAAACTTGTCACTTCTGCACTGTTTTTCCTGTTTCTTAGAGCACTGTAGATGCCACAAGTTTACTTTATCTACCAAAGCATCAGCAATGCAGTGATCTCGCTGGACTGTGGTTTGGTTGGGAAGAAGTTGGTACAAATTACAGCTGTGACATCATCAGGGTCATAGGAATTAAGGAGAACTTTCTGACACAGGCATGTTGGAGAGAGGGAGGACTGTGGTGATGGAGCAACATGAGGTCACGATGAGTTGTGCATTTCTTGATCAGACGGTAGTGACATGTGCACTGGTGTGGATGACCTCCTTCAACGATTCCAGGGACAAGCCTGTGTGTTTCTTGCAGTGAGGTTATACACGGAAAGAAACAAAGACAAGTCTGCAAGGAGGTTGAGACTCTGTGCCCATCAAAGGGAAAGACCCAGGAGTAAAGAAACTGGAAAAGAGGGCAGTTGTGCAGGGGGAACCGACCATTTATTTCTTACACCAATCAGCATGATATAGCATGTGTGAAAACTTGCTTGATACTCTCCAAGCAGACCATCAGTAAAACCTAAGATCATGTCAGCCTTTCTGTCCCATGACAGTTCACACCTCCGGAGGCCACAAAAGCCCAGCAGGCACGGGTGAGGAGGAGGTTAGGCACTTCAGCAGAGCTGAAAGCCAGTTCCTTTGACTGACTGATAATCTATTGTTACTAATGTTTGAGTTTGGTACCAAGGAAACAAAAAAGAAATTAAGAGCAACAGTTTGCTAAAATGGCAAGAATCAAAAAAAGACAGCAAAGAAATAGTGTCTATTTAGAAGTGTTTGACGAGAGCATGCCTTACACCGCATCGGTGGAGGTGTGCATCAGTGCTTTGCTCCGATGCTGTTGGCACGAAGGTGCAGATTCCTGACATGGCAATGTCCCAGAGGGTTTCTGATCAGGTCTCACCCACTTTTACTTAAAAACAAAAGAAAAGGGGGTGTTAATGTATTGAAGCATACCAAAGAGTACTTCTGCAAAGCTCTGTGCTTATGCTGACAAGCCAGGTTCCCCAAAAGTGGTGTACCAGAGTGATCTTATGCCACCTTGCGTAGCAGCACCCACCTTGGATCAAAGTTTCCCTTGGTGAAAAAGGCTATGGATGCACATGTCCCAAACACAAAATTCCTCATTTTTTGCAATGCTCAGAACTCAAACCCAGACTCTGATTTCACATCTTGCCTTTAGCTCTATATCAGCCGGAGCCAAATCCCGACTCACAGCACAGCTAGCCTTGGAAGAATCAGGCAGTATGTCTGTATTTTGCAGGGCCAACCTGTTTGATGTTTTTTAAGGAGCCGTATGTTTTGTATTACACACAGGAAGTTATAGAATGGCTGAAATAATTTATCATTTTCTTTTAACTTCAAAATTTAAAAAATCTCATAAACAAAACTTAGGGTGTTAATTTAACTTTTATATTACACAAAATGTGACTGTAGAATAATATTTTTAAATTAAATGCATGTTTGTACATAAATATTATTTTGCAACCAGGTGGTTGCAAATAATATTCAGCTTTAAATTGCTCAATGAACTTATTTATAGAACTTTCCTGAATTGTGACATCTGTTAAAGATGAGTGATGTTCAAATAAAATATTTTTAGGAATGATGAACTTTTTTAAGTTAGGTTAATTAAGGAAATTAAATTTATTATACTTGCTATAAGAATTACTGAGCTTAAAAAATCTGAAGCCCTTCTTATTGTACGTAAACTCTGAAATGTTTTGAAATAATCCAGGAACAGTTTTCTGATGCTTTTTTTTTTAATTACTTTCTACTGTAAAATCCAGGTATGAACTGTGTTCTGAAACTATATTCGTAAATGTTAGGGAAGGGGGAATATTTTCTTATGCTATTTTATGCCAATGTAGAAGTTGCATTTGTAATGGAGTCAAAACAGAGCTAGAACTTTCAAGAAGCCATGTGTTTCCCATAATTAAAGATCTTCCCCTACCATCTAGACAGGAATCCTGAAAAATATTATTATTTCTTTACGCAAACTCACAGATTTGCCTGAAACTACCATAATGACGACAGATTGATTGCCCGTGCAAATTCTGTTATAGCATCAATTGAATATCTTCTGCAAAATGATCATCGTCAGGTAATAGTAACCCAAAAATCTGAAAATAAAAAAGAATGTATATTTCCACTCTTGCTTTTAGCTATTTCTTCAACGTGACAGCTGAAAGAAAATCAGGTTTCATTGATGACTGTCATTAGCCTAGGATGGCTAGATCGCAGTTTTGTGACAAGTTTCAGAGAAGTCCCCCAGAGAACTTCTATTTTCACTAAGATGCAGAACCTGAAAAATATCTTCTCACACTTTTTATTCTCTACCCCTGCTCAGCAACACTCCCAGTCCCTTGAGAATTTCTCTGGTTTCTTCTGTCAAAAATCTCAGGAATCTGCTCTTCTTTGCCTTTTTTACTTCCTCACGTGCAGGCTGCTATATAAGTGTAAAGTGTGAATATTTCTTTGAGAGACACGAGCAGAAGTTCCAGAAGACTGACTCTCTTAGAGCCTTTCACGAGGGTTTGGTGAGGATGAATTAAGTGAGGTTTCTTCATCTCTAAAAGAAAACAACCACAGAAATAAGGAAGTGATTCCCACATCACCCTGTCTCCACGAATTATTCTAATTATGAAAAAACTAAAAAAAAGATTTCCTGTTATTTGAACAAATCCTGATCTAGCAAAAATAGTGAATTACCAGTAGCATCAAAGGTAAATTCTATAATTCTTTTTTCATGCCATCAATCAGACAATAGAAGAAATAGCTTGCTGCTGTAAGTCTAGAAGTCAGGACACATATCTGGCTAGAGGATATGCTGGTACCCAGCTACTCAAACTGCAGCGCCAAATCAATGCCATTCAGGACCTGACATGGTCCTGACAGCATCCGTGATCTTGAAACTTCCTGGACCATATTTGTAACCCACACTGAAATCACTGCCTTTGGAACATGCTTAAAACCACAGAGGTGTTAAGACCTTTCTGAAAAAGGACAGATTTAGGTGCAAGCTTAAATGATTTTTTGAATTAGAACATAATCATGAAACTGGATAATGAACTGATTTCATTGCTGAGAAGAGGCATAACATTGTACCACCAAAGGGAAAGTTGTATTTCATCTGCACACAGTAATGATGATCAAATTAACAATCTATGTATTGCAGGGCACTATGTGGGCAGACTGTATGTTATCTGACAAAAGATATCATAGAAGTCACCAGAAAAGTGTGCTGACCAGCTGTCTCCTTAAACTTCATGTCTATTCTTTCCCTTCTTCTTCCATATGTATCACCTATATAGTGTCTGGTTTTATAGGATCAAACAACAGCACAAGACAATGTATTTTTTATTTTCAAAAATTCTTGTGCCAGACTCTGCTTTAATTGACAGAGTCATAAGTCATGGTTAAGAATTAATTGCTTAGTATTTGCACTGAGTAGAAACAGAGTGCTCAGGATCTAATTCATCAGCACTAAGACTTTTAGCAGCCACCTTTTTTTAATTATGTCTTTGACAGTTCAGTGGCAAAATCATTAAGAGATGTGTGGAAGGACTGGGACTGATAAGGTACATCTAAAGCCAACCAGTTTATTTGCTTTAATTTAATTGTTATTGCCCTTGTCACAAGTTAGCTGTGAAATATTAAAATAGTATAAAAGTTTAAGTAAATGCCAGCATCAAAGGAATCCCAGCCCATGACTGACACAAGATACTTGGCTTGTGTGACTTTAATTTCGCAAACAGCAGAAAGAAGAAAACCTCCTGAGAATGCTGGCAATTCCTATAACTCAGAGCAGGCATCAGGATTCTCCAATTTAAACCAAAACAGGATCAGCACTAAACTAACAGAGGAGCAAAGGTGGTTTACAGCTATCTCATTCCCACTCCTAAGCCTCGTTCAATTCCAGTCAGTTGCAGGTTGTCACTGGTTTTGATCTTTTTCCTTGTGGCTCTGCTTTTTAAACTAATTTGCAGCCCAATCCACAGAATACCAACGGATATAAAGCCCTATTCCTGGCTTTTTTTCTCCTCAACCTTTAATTCTTTGTGTAATGTTACCTGGCACTGGGAATATTTCCAGTGCTGGTGCTGCCAGAACTGGAACACTTCTACAGCACTAGCAAAGGATGCAACAGGCAAAATAACTTGGGTCAAAATCAACAGTGTTCTGAATTTGTGACATCCATCCGCCCACATGCATCATTTTACCGGTTTGTACAATAATGTATTGGACAAGGATGAGCCCCTGCAGGGGCTTTGGCAACTAGACACAGAGCTAAAGGCAGGATGGTGATATTGGGTCTTGACTTCATTTATTTATTTGCCATTACTGTAAAACGTGAATGTACAATCAGGCTTGAAGTTTCTTTAATACAGGACAGCTGAACAGCACTGCATGCAGTGGCAGAAGGACAATAACCATCCCTTCTATTGTCAGCTTTGTGGTCTGATTGTAGCAGAGCTTTAGGCTGGGAAAGACGCCTGTTTACACTTGAAATGCGGATGAAGAATGACTTAGAGTATGCACTTTCCTTTTAAATAGGTGGTAACTTATTCTTCTGATGATAAAAGGTGATTCATTTGGATATTTTTCATCCACTGGAAAATAAAGTTCTGTTGTTTATTTCCTTACTGGGCTGGGAGAGGCCTATGCATTAAGAAGCTACTAGTTGCCAAAAATATTTGCTACTGAACATAAAGAACAAACCAGATTAAATTGCACATGTCTATTCCAAATGAATTGCACATCAACAGGGTTTTCTTAGGATGAACGAACATTAGCTCTAAGTTGGAAAAGGATTACAGCTCTCGGTATGGAAAACCTCCCACCCTATCCTTCATTTCTCTGCTTAATATCTTACCTGTCACAGTTTGCGTCAGTCATTTTTTGCTGTTTAGTCCCATTTACAGGGGCTGGGAGATTATTTGCAAGGGGAATCCCTAGGACCTGTTATTGGGACATATGCTCATGCAAATGGAGGCTCTTTGGCTCATCCCGACAGCAGCAGAGAAGATCTGTGAACAAGCCCACGGCAAAGCTGGTATAAAGTTTGAGATAAACAATCAGATTTAACCACCTCCTGTTTACTCCTAAAGCAAAAAAATGTCATTTTCTAGATTCTGTATTTTTTCCTGTAATCTTTACAAGTGATCTTTCTGTTCTCACTAAGTGAAATGATTACAAAAATACAAGGTTATGTGGAGAGGTGAGGTGAATCATATAGAGCCTTTCATGTATGTTACGCCCCAGGTGTGTAATACAAAATGCTTTGCAGAGAAAGCAGTTCAGATTTGAGTTTCAGTGTGAAGGCTGCGTATGCATACTTTACTGGGGGTTTTAAACTCCTCATTTCAAAGGAAAATTATTTAAAGATTGGGAATACAGCAACATGTTAGCCCAAGGTTTAAAGAACTGCCACTCCACATCAGTAGATGGAGATTTGGCCTTTGGTCACAGACTGACTTGTAAATAACCTATTCTTCCATTATTATTTTTTAAACTGTTTCAGTGACTTTTATGTACATTTCCAGAGGGGATGATCAGTTAGGGTTCCTGTTTTTTAAGAAGCCTCCATCAGGACATTTACTGACAGTGAACACCAGGGTATTTCAGATTTGAGAAGCTGTCCTGAGGCACTGGGTGACCTGATCCCTTAATCCATTTTGGAGGACTGTACTCAGCTAACATGCCATTTATTTTATGTATTCTCTCTGCTAGATTTACTTTTATGTGGGTTTCCTTTGTTCAGATCCCTTGCCTTACTCTGACAGAAGCCGGTGAAGTTTTGATCAGTACAAAATCAGGGCATATTGAATCATTTCGCATTTGAAAAATGGTGTCTCTGCTTAAATTGAACATATGATTCATTCATGGCTGATGTAGAGTTTTATTGGACCTTAGGCAAGCAATGCCTCTATCCCATGCAGTCGGAGGAATGAGTGTCTGCCATTCCCATTAAATCACCAGGTTTTTGCAGCCTTTCCCACTACTGACATGCATAAAACTTTAGGACTACACAACTGCAACAATTCTTGCTTGTATTTAATATGATAACAAATAAGTGAAAAACAATGTCAGGAACACACTTTCATAATTATTATGCAGTAATTTCATATAATAGTTTTGCCTGACAACAGACTTAAATTCAGATAGCTAAAGCTATAGTACACAAGACATACCTAATTGAATGTTAACTAAATGCAGGTATAAGAAACTTTTTGCTACTTATTGACTGGTGCTATAGAGGGCAACAGAAACACAGGTATCAACAGAAAGCAGGTGTTTCTTTGAGTATGGCGTTACAGTAGCTAACCTAGTTTATTGCAGTTTTGCCACTCTGCTATTCCCCTGCAAATCCTGTGCCATACTTGCCAACTTAAGTGGTATTATTTGGGATTTATACTGGTGTTGCTCAGGTGGTATTTGGCCAGAGGTGTGTATAAATCAGGCAATTTGCTATAATCTAGTGTAAGGAAAAGTCCATGGGTCTGTTCAGCAGCTGAGTGATTTCTGGAGGCTGCACCAAGAACGGTCTTATCAGCATCCAGTATCAGCTGGAAGAAAAACACCAACCTGTGAGAAAGCAATGAGCACTCTGAAAGGGAGAAAAGGGATTTCTTAAACAAGCTGATGACCTTCTGGTTTTTCTGTCACTCTTCCTTTTCCATTTGTAAACTGGATCGCGTTCCCAGTCCACCAAAAGATTGCCTATCACTAAATGTGTGTTGCTCCTCTTAATTTTGGCAGAGGCTGTATAGGTGGAGGAAATGAAGGTTAGAACTCCACAAGAGATAACTGGCATGAGAGGCTCATTACTTGGATTAGGGGCTGTTGTCAATATTGCACCCCTTGGCCATGGCTGTTTCAGATGGTATTGACTGCTCTCTAGCAGCTAACCTGCATGGGCATGCAGTTCACCCACATGTCATCCAGTAAAAATACAGACACACAACAGTGTGCTACTGAAAATGAACACACCCTGCTGCTGTGGGAGACCCTCAAAGCAGCCATGGTAGTTGTATACTCATATGAAAGAAGTAGATAGATAAGAACTATGGGTTTCACGATAAAGATTTGTTCTGTGATGGATGCACAGTGAAGGTTGTTAAAGTTAAGTATTTCCAGGTGGGATGTTTATATGTGTGGTATGAATTTCTCCCATTGTCTCCTAGACTCCTCTTGGTCTTTATCAAGCTGCAGAGGCCTATATAAAATTTGAAATGAGACTGTCATTTCCTATACCTGTGTTACATTCAACAAAGGCTTATGGATTAAAATGTCAAGTGGTTCTAATATGTCCTGATTAGTTCCTCTGTGGATGGATATGTCTGGTCTGGCACCGGGAGAGCACTGAGGACCTTCATTGTGAAGATGCTCCTCCAATAATCCTCAACTACAAGCAAGGTGTTTAATCACATCCACACCTGAGGTACTGCCTGAACAACTGTGCAAATCTTTGGAAATGTGCCCATGGTTTGGAAAAAAGAAGCAGAACAGTTAATGTTCATGAAAAGTCTCATGTGTGGTAGCTCTAATGGCTGAAATCATTCAGGTAGGCGTGGAAGAGCCATCAGCAGTTCCACATTACTTAATTTTGTAATAACGCATTTCTGGCCTTCTTTTGAATTACATTTAAATATTAGCTTGGTTGCAGGGAGAAAGTTCCTTGTTTTCTTCTGCTACCATTCCCTGTGAAAACTGTGCTAAAGAAAGCCTTTTCTTCCAGGATGTTTCTGTGTCGAGTTATTCAGACCTTGCTGACCGATTTCCCGTTGTGGCCAAACAGCTACTCAGATTCAAGTGAATATGTCTCCAGCAGTTGGTTTGCTCCCATTTACTGTGGTATTCAGATGATACGCTGTCCTTTGTATATGTATGCTTATATAGTCTTTCATACAGTATCATTCTGAAATAAGAAGGTATTAACACACCTACCTTTTAGATATAGGAATTAAACACAGAAGAGATAAGATACTTGACCCAGGTTAATCACAGAAGGTGCAGCAGTTCCTAGAACTGAATCCAAGTAATACTTTAATATCACAACCATCAGACTATCCTAACATCACCAGGTTAAAGTTGGAAGCTTGAGCTGAATGCTGTATAAACTGACAAAAATCCAATATATCAAATGAATTAATTAGTGCAGCTTCCGGTTTATTACCTTAAAAAAAGTTCTCACTGAAGAAGCCCTTTTGGTTTATGCTATTCTTTGTATATTAAGACATCCATATTAAAACCCACATCTGTCTCAATGCATAGTTATTGTGTAATTCTTAAATAGCACTTTCTTCTTCGAGTATGTATTATGTCTTCAATGATGGAATGAAATTATACAATTCTGCAATACAGAACTCAAATGAAAATGTCAATGTGATCAAGTAACAGCACAATGCCACGTGCTGTTAACATAGTGCTGTAGACCTACTATTAGGGTAATATCCATTTGCTTGAGTATGTCAAAGTTAACTTGAACAGGACAGCTGGTCAGGTCATCCTGCAAAGAGACCCAGACAATGTAGAAGCCTAAAGTGTATTCACAAAAATGACCAGATAAGAAGAGATACGAAGCTTTGCAATTGCTTTTTAAAATATAAGCAAGAACTACATTCTAGGTGACATAGAGAAATGGGCTTGGCAAAAAGCATGGTGAAACACTCCTGACTTTTCAAAGTCGGTCCCCTTAGACTCCAGAGCCTACTTCTGAACCACCAGTTTTGTAAGTCTTGTCCAGTATCTTCAGCCAACAAGCACAGCACAGATATTACAATAAGTTCCTTCCTTCTACTATGGATTCTCGCACCAGTAACAGCATCACAGGAGAAAGCATGGTTCCTCCTTGTCCTAGCTCAGGCTTTGGCTGTTTTGAGTCCAAGTGATGAGACACAGACGGTGCAAATAAACAAATAAACACTCCATGCCACCTGCAAAGAAATGAAACAGTACTCATCCTCTCTGTTCTGCTACAATAGTCAGCTGGAAAGGGTATCAGAAGTCACATTATTGAACCTAGAAAACATGTTATAGATTACTTATTTTCATGTCTGTGTTGCTATATTTATTCTGTCAGGGAAGTAGCTGCAGCAATTTGGAGAAAGAAAAAGCTCTTCCTGAACATACAACAGCCCTGGAAAAACCCTCTAAGAACAAATTATAGAAGCAACAAAATATTATTTTGATTTTGAGAAATTTAAGCCAACTTCTGAAGATGTGGTGTTTACTGTAGCATCTGTTTTACTGTCTCAGCAACATACAAAAGGGGCATTAATAAATTTGCTAAAGCCCAGAGAGAAAAATAAATATATGACAGGACTTCCAGATCTTGCATGTTGCGTGTTTTCTTAGTGTGGAGTAGCTCTGCTTTTACACTCACCTTGCACAGGTGCTGAAACCAAATGTTATGGGAACAACATCTGTTAAAAGATGCAGATGTGAAGAGGAATGGTAACACTCGGGAACACTGCTGTTACTACAGCAGTTCAGACCCAGGGTCTCAGTACCACTCTTAGATGGTCAGAGCTGCCAGAGCTCTAGGTTTTAGCATTTTCTGCAAGCTCACAGCTCTGCTCAATCTCCTTTGCTTGGCCCCATGCTGCTCTAATGGGGCTGCAGCAGGTGCAGGTGTTTCATGTCGAGTGGCATCAGAGCACCAGCAGAGGCAGCCCATGTCTGCCTGTGAGAGTCCATGAAGAAGTACCTTCATTAATAAAGGCTGGTGTAAGGATTGAATGCAAGGCTTAATAGCCCATCCAAAATGTTTGGAATCTTTAATTATACCCTGGACTCTTCCAGATATGCATATAAATGTCTAATCCTTTTTAAATCCTATTACTTTCTTGTCCTCCAAGAGCCTCTGGAGGAGGCCATGATAAGGAGTTTCACAATTTTTATATATCTTGTGTGAAAGGGTTTTTTTTATTTATCATTGGTTAATTTGCTATCTTTTAGTTTTATTAAATGTCCTCACACTCTCCTGATCGGCTAGAAAGAGGGAAAAGGGATGGATCTGCGTGCCCAAATGCATTTATTGCGTTGTACCTTTGCACGATGTCTCTTCTCGTGCCTCTCCTGTCTAAGGCAAAAAGTCCCAACTATTTTCATACTTCAAAACAGGATTTTTTTCCAAGTTGCCATGTAATTCTGAATACCCTTTTTAGGATCAACTGAACATGAATATACCTACTTCCTGTATAAGAAAGGCAAAGGAATTTAATAGCAAGTACAATCCATAGGGCAGCTGACACAGAGTAGGTGTACCCAGTGGATGTAACCTATTCCCCTCTGGCAAATACATTTATTTGGCATAGCTCAGGCATCCGCAAGGTCCAGATATTCTGTTAATTAGGGACTACAGAGACAGACAGCCAGGACTTCCCCATCAGTAGTGAAATTTATGCTTCAGGTAGGTGAGTTAGATCTTCCCTAAATAGCCCCTCTGTAATCTCGATTTTGCTTTCAACTTGTACCAGCTTCAACTAGGACTAAATCCAATTATTCTGATTTTTAAAATTATATTACAACAGACGTACTAAGACAGGACAATTAGATCTCACTGGAGACACCACAGGGTGCAACAGGCTAGAAAAGTTGCCCCATTCTCTTCCTTCATGATTGCCATTGCTGTTAACTGCGGAGTTAAGTTGTTGCCTTGTTATTTTCAGTCAATCAATCATCTCTGTCTCTTTATTCATAATATGCTGCAGGCAAGCCTTTCAAGGCTGTCCAGGCATTTTGTTTTTATAGCATAGTGTTCTACATTATCAGAGTTGGTAAATGAAACCACATGTAATAATAATAATATTGTCTTCTACAAGGAGGTGGGCACTATGAAGTTGTTTGAGAATAATAATTTTTCACCATATGTGTAACTAATCAGAAGCTAATGTGACAAAATGTTGTATCCCTGAAGAGGAATACAGATAACAATAAGAAGGTCATAGTTCTCTCTTTATTCAAAGAGTTCCTCAGAAATTTTGACCTCATACATTCATACTAGTCTGTTTTTTTATCTAATTTACTATTTCCTGCTATAAGGTTATAATCTAATGTATGAAACTGAATATCACAATACACTGGACAAAGATTCCTCAGCCAAGTAGACTTTTTGCTCATTTCTGAATGACTTTAAAATTTTACTCTTATGCTTTGATCTGTTTCTGAAATTCAGTATAATTGTTTGAAGTTGCCATGAATTTAAAATTCTAGTTATCATGTTCTGTCAATAAGCAATTGTATTATGAAGTATTGGTTAAGTTTCACAATCTGCAAAACATATTATTGCCTGACTACTACTATTTTTTACATGGAGGTAGCAGGTTTGCATATAAAATGCTCAAATTAAAAATACAATAAAGTACACTAGTGTTTATATCACTTTAAACTTTTGGATTCATGTGTGCGACTGAATTGAACATTCCTCCTATTTGTGTTGTATTGAATTGTACTTTAAATTACAGAATTAAATGCTCAAAGCAGAAACCTTGTCAGTTGCAATGTCACTGAATCAAATGTTGTAAAGATGAAGTAGCCCTGCTGTTATTTCTGTCAAAGCCTTCTGGCTATACTTCACATTTGGTGCCTTTATTTGTTCCTCTATTTCTATTTTGCTAAATAAAATGTTGAAGCAACAGCACACACTGTGAAACACAGACTGTAAATATAATAAGTGAACTCAGGCAGAGGTTGAACATATGAAACAAATAGTGCATGATTTGGAATTCTCCCCAATTTAGCAAATAAAAGTAGTAATAATTTCCAAAGAAATACATGAACATGTATATCAAAACTAAACTAGTGCTGTTTCAGCATGTGGGCTATAAAACAGTTATAAAGCAAGGTAATGGAGTCTCAAACTAACACCCCATACCCAAAAGCCTCACAGGAGTTACAGGATGATTTTTGGAGTACTTTCTGGTCTTTCATAGGTCCCTGAGTCTTTTTACCTCCCAGAAACACAATCGTAAGTCATTTGTATTTGTGCTTAATGTTATTCTGAATATACACAGAGGCAGTAGTACTCGGAATGAGAGAATATCTTAAGATATTATGTTGTTACTGCATTATACATTTCTCAGGTTACAAAGTGCTCTTTTAGAAAATGTTCTAAATAATTATGCTTCATTTTGCAAAATATGAATAGCATCTCAGATTCAGTTGCTGTGATTTCTTTCAAGAGAAGAAGCTGTTATGTAGTAGTCAGTGAACAAAGAGCTTTGCAGATGAGCTGGTTAATCTCTTACTTCATTTTTAAGATGTACTTCTACCAGCCCTGGACTGAACTTTTTAAAACTACTGGTCTGCTTATAATCAAATTATGATCAAATGACCTGAAATTGTACACCAAAATAGTCGCACACACTGCAGAATGCCTCTTCTTGGAGCTTCTTCTGTTTTGTGGGGTTTGGCACAAAACGTCTTTTCCTGGCAAAATTGCCACAGAAAAATAGGGCAGATCTGGGGGACCTGGCTGCCACTAAGCTGTGGATTCTGCAAACAACCATGTTGCACGACTTTCCCGTAACATAACACAATGCATACTACACGCCCTGGGAATTCACCTAATATGTGCTTTATCCATATGTCCCATGACCTTCTGGTAACAGGTGATGTGTCTAGTCCTTTATACTGTCATCCTGTGAAGTCAAAAACTACTTTACTAATTCCCAGTGGTCAGCCTGGAACTATAAAGGAAGAATACCTTACTAATCAAAGTGTCCCTTGTGTAATTTCTCCATTACTAACAATGAGGGACTCCACGTCAGTTATGCTTCCTGCCTGCTAGTGCTAGCACTTTCTGCAACGAAAGTAGGTTTGGACACCTAAGCCATGCACCTCACATGGCTTTGAACCGGCAGGCTTCAAAAAGGTGAAATCTTGATCTCCATAACTGTTGTTCTAATTTAAGGTGTTCTATTTGACTAAATTACAGACAAAGCTTGCAACATTGTACCTTCAGTAGTTCATCTGTAGTGATGGAAGCCTTTAATATTAAATAACATGGTTTCCAAACTGAGAATTTATCCTTATTTTATACCATGCAGTATGGAAAGAGAACCATTTGGCTACCAGGAAAATTTACTTCAGCAAGCTATGTGGAAATTAAATTTTCCCAAATCCTTGTTTATAATAGACTTCTAAGCATTGCTTTTTTAGAGGCACGCTTCCTCTGGAAACACAAGAATTTTATTTGTGATTGGACTGACTGTCACTTCTCCAAGAATCCAATGAGATAATTTTTCCCTTGATCACCTGAAATACAGAGCAAGGCACTAAAAACCTACAGTGGCATTTTTAAACCCCACCTATTCTCGTTTTCTCAGTGCTAAGACAAAGTTGTGCTCAGGAAGATTTAAAACAAAGCTTAAAAATATTCTCAAGCATGAGAGATGGAACTGAATGCACTTAAAAATAAATGAATCACAGAGCAAAACTCCTGCCTACATTTCTCAACCTAGGAAAGTTACTGTGATTCAATTCCTATTCTACAATCTGGCTCAGCTATGACCTCGACCCCTTTATCTGAAGCTTTAAGAAGTGAACACATCTAGAGTGGATGTGACTTTCTACTGGCCTGGTAAATTAGACATAACCCCCCAAAACATATTCAGGCACGTATTTAGATAGATGTAGAAACAGACAGATGGCTGTAACTTAGCCTATGATCAAAAAGCAAAAAAGAAAGTTTAAAAAAAATATTTTTTAACAATTTCTTCTCCACCATTATTCCTAGCCAATTCTTACTCTATATGTTCAATATTCCACACTCTTCAAATACGAGTACATTTTATTAATATTTAATTGATTCTTAATTCTTTTGCATGTTCATAATATCCATAATAATAAGGATATAATTGTGGTCTGGAAGCAAAGAGGGCAATCTCTAATTAAAAAGTGTTTTATTTTAAATTTTAACACTGTAACTTTTTGAAGTGGGAGGTCTTCATTCACTGCTCAAGACTCTGTAGGGTAGCATGCGTTATTTTTAATCAAGATATCCTTTTATATTTGCATGATAATATTCCAGCTCTTAAGCCATGAAAAAGGACCATGACATTAGCATTTAGCCGCTGCGTTTTGTCTTCATTTATACGTTTCACCTTTAAATATTTACTTGACAGCTTACTTGAATTCAAATATACCTGCAGTTGGGGAAAATAAAGTGTGCCATATAATTCAAGCCAGCCATGATTTGTGGAAAATTTACATGAGCAGATTGACATAATTTATGTTCCAAGTTTAACCTAGAGTCAGGAAACAGCAGGTATGAGTCACCCACTATTTGCCTGCGTGTGGTAATGTTTAGTGCAGAAGACATGATCCCGGAAGGAGTTTTCTCTTTTGATGTTGCTTTCTGACCTTGCAGAGTGTGTGAAACTAAATCCGTTATAAAATACAGTCAATCTATAAAGAATTCTGAGTATATTTTATATGTGTCCAGTTGGTGTTTGAGAAGCAAACTATATTTCCGTCCATATTTAAAAACTGCTGAAAGAGCTTACACAACAGAAACTCCTCTGGAGTGGAGCACATCACCCTGTCAAGGGCTGTGTGCATATATTAAGAAAGAAGGCAACTTTCTGGCAATAAGTCCCTGTTCTTCACTGGTGCGTCTGCCAGCTTTTAAGGGGACACCTCTGGCAGAGCAACATTTGTGAGGAGCAAACACCGCACGCAGCAGGTGGTGAAGCAGGGCAACGCAGCTGCTGAAGGGTCTAGAGCACAAGTCCTGTGAGGGGTGGCTGAGGGAAGCTGGAGAGAAGGGGGCTGTGGGGAGACCTTATCGCTCTCTACAGCTACCTGAAAGAAGGTTGTAGCAAGGTGGGGGTCAGTCTCTTCTCCCAAGTAACAAGTGATAGGATGAGAAGAAATGGCCTCAAGTTGTGCCAGGGGAGGTCTAGGTTGGATATCAGGAAAAATTTCTTCACCGAAAGGGCTGTCAAGCCTTGGCACAGGCTGCTCAGGAAAGTGGTTGAATCATCATCCCTGGAGGTATTTAAAAGACATGTAGACATGATGCTCAGGGACATGGTTTAGTAGTGGACTTGGCAGTGTTAACTGTTGGACTCAATGGTCTTAAAGGCTTTTCCAACCAAAACGACTCTATGATTACCGTATGCACTCCCTTCAGAGTTCGTGGTTCTCCTGGTTATACAAGCATCACTTACGATGTGAGGGTTTCCAAAACCATCTCTCTCTGTGCCCTTTATTGCACACATTCCTGTCAATGGCGACAGCAGGAAGTGTTTAAGAGGAGACAGTCAACTTTCAATATGAATTGTTAATTAATATCCACTTCGTATATACTTTTAGCAATATTTTGTCATCTTTCTTTCATTTTTTCTTTCACAGTTGATAGAGAAGTCTGAAATGACAACAAATGCCAGGTGAGTTTGTATTTTTACATCGATTATGGTGCACTTTTAATTGTTATTTCTATGTCGAGGAGTGTCAAACACACAATCTGGTGTCAAACTTACAGAAGTATTTTTCAGAGGCTCTACAGCTTTGGAAACTGGATGACCAAATATGAATTTAGGTGGTTAGTTGCGTCACGCAAATATGGGAAATGAAAGCAGGAGGTGGGGTATGTATTCTGTTCACAGTGCACAAGCTCAGCCAGCTCAAGGAGCAGAGGAGATGGGGATTACTAAAGTGCATAAGGAATCAGAGGAGGAAGATTATTCATATGCCTATAGACTTGTAATAAGTAAGTACAGCCTGTTCCTGTTTAAAAGAAGAATCAATTCTTTTTTTTTTCCCCTGGATGTGTTTGTGAAAATCATAATGTAGGTAACATCACTGCTGACACAATGCCGGCATCACTCTTCTGTGAGTTCTTCAGACCCTAAGGCACATTAGCATTTCAGTATGTTGCATTCAGATTAGATCTGCAGAATTATTTCTTATTATAGTGAACTAACTAAAGTATCGCCTTGGAATTTTGAATCCTCCGAACTCACAGGCTGTTGGCACATCCTGACCGTTTGCTGCTCTGACTTTCATTTTCCACCGCGAACTGCACTCACTTAAGTGCTGCCAAGGTTCTTCAAAGCGTTTGAATGAAACTCTTCATAAAACAAACAAAAAATCCATTACCAGCAGCCACCAAATGTTGCAGGCTTGACAAACAGCCAGCCTGGAAACCTGAAGGAAGTTTGCCAGGCTGAAAAGCAGCTCTTGCAAAGGTGCTGTTTACTTTAGCAATGCCTGTGCACGCTGCAGCATCACCGTTTTGGAAGTCTAGGATCAACTGGGCTGCCAATTAAAGTACAGCATCAATCCTGTGTGTTTTAGAAGGGATTTGTAAATCCAGAGCTGTCAGCCCGTTCAAGATCTGAATTCGTTATTATAATGATGTTTCAAGTTGTGTTGCCTGAGTCGGCCGCCTTGGCCCATCCAAGCTGCTGCTCCGTGCAGCTCCGGCTTAGGGGAACTTGCCACTGAAAGGCTCAGTAGCAGTTGCTCTTATCACAGCGTGCCCCAGCAGTAGGCACCCGCCACAGTCGCTACACTGAACATTGAAGAGAGGAGCACTGCAATAGGAAAGTCAGAATAAATTTTATACATATTTAAAGCTGAAATTACAAAACCTCACATACATATGCAGAACTGTAAGATATTGACTAAGTAGATTAGTATTGGAAAGCGCCTTAATAAAAGAAATCTTTGGCAACTTATGTCGAGATGCTGCAGAAATCCACAGGGGTTAAAAACTTTTTAAAATTATTATTTAATGAGAAGACTGTAGCCTTTCCGAAGCAAGTGCTCCCTCCTCACAAGACACATGGTTTAGTGCATTCAAGTCTTCACAATAACACTGGCCTTTCCCTACAATAGGTTGTGTTTGTAATGGCTGATATTGGGTGCTTTTTAACAGCAGGACTAACTGAACGGCCACTGGTCTCCGTTGTATTTGCAAATACACATTCCTCTGTCAGTATCAGGCTGTGTATGGGGTTGCCATTTTCCCTCCTGCTCATTTAAATTTAGGTGTTTCCCTGCTTTCTTTTGAAGCACTACTATTCAGCACAGCTTGCAGACCACTAAATATTGCCGTAACAATATTTTACTGCTGGCCCTGCAGAAATGAGGCAGTCATGTTTTGTCTTCAGGTACGTAACGATGGAAATCCAAAGGTGACTGAAAAGCGGGGCTCCTCGGATGTCCCTATGGCTCAGAAACAGAAAAACAGTCACATCTCCAGAGCCAAAACTGCTGTAAAAAATCGCAGCACTGTGAAACCAAAACCTGAAAGTTAGCAGCAGTTAAGACCAGGGGAAGTTAATGCAATTTAATTTTAATGTGTGCTTCCATCTCCCTGGTCTGTCATTGTGCTAAACCAAACTGCAGTGGGCTGAAGTATAATAAAGAGCCAAATCTTACTTGCTGTACGTGCTGCACTAGCCTCCTTGAAGGTGGTAGGACTAATGGAGTGCGTAAGGTGAACAGAATGTAGCACAAATATTTTGCTTTGAGTTACTTGCAAATACCATGTCATGAAAGGGGAATTTCACACCTCACTTATTAATATCGTAGCCAAGAAATAAGAAATACATTTGCCTTCAGCGCGCTCCATTTTCCCAGTTGCTGGTTCAGCTGAATCTCCCCTAGAACAATATTTATATAGGCCCTACAGATGAAGAAATGTCTTATCCACTCCGGATGTATGAATTTCAAGATGCCTTTAACACCCAAATCAAGCTGTGTGTCTTCACAAAGAAAACTGTACTATTTATGATGGCATATATGTGGAATTTAAGGAACCTAGAGATTTGTACGAGGAAGTGAAATGTTGGTAACACCTCTTTCAGTCCTTGAAAGATGGATTGTGTGCACAACAGATGTCTTTTCTGTGAAACATTGTTCAAAGGGGCATTGTGCTACTGGCCTCCATTTGATTGCCTCTAGCTATCATCCTAGTGAACAGGAAGGAGGGCTGCGAAGCAAGTCAGGCATGTATACACCAGTAGTAGGTAAGTATTAATGAAACCAAACCTTCCTTCTGCAACACGCAAAAGTTAAGCAGTTTTATCCTGTTATTTTAACAGGAAATAATCGATTACATTTGAGTTTGGGGCATGCTACGTAAGACACTGGCATGCCCACACTCTCACATTTTTTTCCATACATTTTTTAAGATGTGACAAAAAATGATGTATGTGTCAGAAAATGGTTTTATCCTCATCCCCCAGAGATGAAAGAATTAAACCTTCCGTTAAGCACCAAGGAAATCTGAAAGTGTAGGAAGAAAGATCCATTTGTTAATGGTGTATTTTCCATGTCAAAAGTTGTATTAAAAAAAATATATGTATGTATATATTCAGCCTCACAGACCTTTGTAGATTTTTGTTAACCTGCAGTACCTTGAAATATTAACTGAAATTGTTTCTGTCGTTATTTCCTGTTAAAATGCTATAAGGATGCTCATTCTCCTGATATTTTAGTGAACAGAAGATTCTCCTTCTGGAAAGGAAAACGATTTGTTTAGCTCTGTTAGCATCCGAAGGGAATCACTCATGATAATATTTATTTCTTCTGGGAGACTTTCTAGATGGAAAAGTACAGGGCATGGCCGCTGGACAGTAACAGAAGGCCAGTGCTGAGTCCAAGCACCATGTTTTATGCCTCTTGCTACAGTGAAAGCTTTTTTTTTCCTGTAGACCAGCTATTACACAGTGTAGAGAGTATAGAGACATACAGAGCTCTCTAGCTTTCTTCCTGACACTCCTCCCTTTCATTTCAGCCTTTTTCAAATTGTTTCAATGAAAACCCATGTTTTCCTGCTTGCAATTTTTCCAATTTTCAGTACTTGAGAAGGGGCACTAGAGAATGAAATCCTACCAGTATCATCTACAGCTCAGGTACAATACTATAAGCTTCCTTGCAATATTTTAATATTGTCCTGGAACACGTATTTCTGAGCAAGGTTTGTTTCCCCTTAATACCTAAATGTTCTTGACACTTTTTGAACCTTTATGCAGAAGTGTGAGGGTTTCAAAGTACTTTGCTGATTCCCTGAAAGCAGGTCCCTGGAACCAGTAGTATTTGGCAGCTTTTCCTGGTAAGTGGCAATTTCCAGCACTGAATAATTTGTGATATAATTCTGGGCTGAAAGCAACCTCTCCTGCCTGAGTCAATATAAAAATTTGACTGATAACACTTATTAAAAGGTAGGTTGTCTGGGACTTAATTATATAATGTCTGTCTTTCCTCTTGCTGTTTGCTGTCAATTGTAGCATGCTGAATCGTAAGGTTAATGGGGTTTCTTTAAGTCCTCTTCAAGGTTTTTGTAGTTTTTCTCATATTTATGCTAGCCTTTTCCCTTGATTATCTGTAAATTATTACTCTTGGCGAGGCTGCACTTTTCCGTCGTGAATTGTTTACCTTCCAAACAGGCTTTGCTTCCTCCTTATCTGTGCTGGTTCATTGATACTTCCTACTCCAGCAGCTCTTTTCCTCCCCACATATTGTGCACAAACCTTCTCCTCCTTGCCAGCCATATCCTCACCTTCACAGCTCACTTCTCTCTCTCTTTCTCTCTCTTTTTCTGAATAACAAGCCGTTTCCTCTCTCATTTCCCCCCACAGAAGATGTTTTTGGTCCCATTCCCAAAAAATCTCTGACATTAAATAATGCCTATTCTTGTATTTTCCATGAGCAGGCTTCCAGATGTGTCTCATCTGGCCAGCAGTTTGGGAACAGGTCTGGATCAGTAAATTGTGTTCATTGCTTGGTTGGCATTCCTGGCATCCCTGGGCAGTGGGGACAGAGCCGGTGGTGCTTGTCCCCACCCACCCCCCCCCAAGTGACAGACTCTCTGGTTAATGTTTTCAAATCAATTGCAAGAAGTCTGTTGTGGTATAATATGAAACCAGGGCTTCCTTTCTTTTATTGCAAGTGAAAAGGCTATTAAACTGGGAAGGAAACTGCTGAGTTAGCTATATTTATGCAGCTAAAATACATTTCTCAATTTATTGAATGGTAAATGTATTATCCAATTACCTTCATATCCTTAACAAAATTACAGGTCACTTGGAAATAAGTTCAACGATTCTTGACAAAACCAAGAAAGATCTCTGAGGTGGTAGATTCCTCATAGAGCTAAAGGAGTTTGCCTTTGAAAGTGTATAGCTTTGAAAGAAATTGTGTTTATTCTGCTTTGTATTGCTTTTAGCAGTTCTGTTTTGCCTTTCATTTAAACAGCCAAAAGGAATTAAAATTTCCTAAAAAGGAATCAAAGAAAGTATTATTTTTCTGATGTCTAGTTTTGAATTTTTGTTTAAATGGTCATCTCACAGAAAGCATTAACTTTTTTCTCTATTGATTTAAGCCTGTTAATTTACTTAATACTAATCAGCAATGACTAGGTAAATAAGCAAATAAATAAAGCAAGGATCTTACACAGCCCAAAACACACCTTTAACTGGACTGAAATGTTACGCTTACAGCATTAAGCTGTTTTGATCTTCACCTTCAGGATGCCAACAACTGAAGACCTGAGTGTATGAATAAATTATCATCAAGTAGACTTTCTTGTGAACTTCTAGTGCAGCAAGCGCTCCATCACAACCATGTCCGTACATGTGTAGAATAAAATACAGGGTGATTTGAGTTGATTCTTCCCCAGTAAAGGAAGGCAACCCTTCACTCTCCCTTTACTATTGGGTAAGTTGGACTAGTGGAAAAGTTTAGCACAATGGCAAGAAGTTGTCTCCATTTACCTCAAGCTTAGGATTTGCCCTATAGCTAGCATCCTACCATCAGCACCTCTTATTGATCCCTGTTCCATATGTCCCCTGAGGAGCGTGCCACCATGCATCCCAGAGCATACAAGGTTCTCACTCCTCCAGGGGTCCAGCCTGTGCTCAGCAGCCCTTGTGGAATACCATGCCCTTAAACTAAAGCACATCTGCGCAATAATGCCAGCTCAAGAGAGACACNTGTTTTGCCTTTCATTTAAACAGCCAAAAGGAATTAAAATTTCCTAAAAAGGAATCAAAGAAAGTATTATTTTTCTGATGTCTAGTTTTGAATTTTTGTTTAAATGGTCATCTCACAGAAAGCATTAACTTTTTTCTCTATTGATTTAAGCCTGTTAATTTACTTAATACTAATCAGCAATGACTAGGTAAATAAGCAAATAAATAAAGCAAGGATCTTACACAGCCCAAAACACACCTTTAACTGGACTGAAATGTTACGCTTACAGCATTAAGCTGTTTTGATCTTCACCTTCAGGATGCCAACAACTGAAGACCTGAGTGTATGAATAAATTATCATCAAGTAGACTTTCTTGTGAACTTCTAGTGCAGCAAGCGCTCCATCACAACCATGTCCGTACATGTGTAGAATAAAATACAGGGTGATTTGAGTTGATTCTTCCCCAGTAAAGGAAGGCAACCCTTCACTCTCCCTTTACTATTGGGTAAGTTGGACTAGTGGAAAAGTTTAGCACAATGGCAAGAAGTTGTCTCCATTTACCTCAAGCTTAGGATTTGCCCTATAGCTAGCATCCTACCATCAGCACCTCTTATTGATCCCTGTTCCATATGTCCCCTGAGGAGCGTGCCACCATGCATCCCAGAGCATACAAGGTTCTCACTCCTCCAGGGGTCCAGCCTGTGCTCAGCAGCCCTTGTGGAATACCATGCCCTTAAACTAAAGCACATCTGCGCAATAATGCCAGCTCAAGAGAGACACGGAACAACTGGAGAGAGTCCAGTGGAGGGCAACAAAGATGACCAGGCGAGTGGAACACCTCTCTTATGAGGAAAGGTTGAAGAGCCCTGGGTCTGTTCAGCCTGGAGAAGAGAAGGCTGAGAGGGGATCTGATCAGCGCTGATCAATATCTAAAGGGCGGGTGTCCAGAGCACAGGGCCAGAGTCTTTTCAGTGGTGCCCAGCAACAGGACAAGGGGCAATGGGTACAAACAGGAGCACAGGCAGTTCCACCTGAACATGAGGAAGATCTTCTTTCCTGTGAGAGTGCCAGGGCCCTGGCCCAGGTTGCCCAGAGAGGCTGTGGAGTCTTCTTCTCCGGAGACATTCAAAACCCACCTGGATGCGTTGCTGTGCACCCTGCTCTGGGGCACCTGCTTTAGCAGGGTGTGGGCTGGGGGATCTCCAGAGGGCCCTGCCAACCCCTGCCATGCTGGGATTCAGTGATTCAGTAGTAATGCAATTTGAACGGTGCCAAGCATTTGTAAAGAAATGTACTGATCAAAGAGTAAGTTCATTAAGAGTTTGAGTCAGCTTCTACTGTGCTAAAGGACAAGGGTTTTTACAAGAAGAGTTGTTGTACTTCCATAATATGGCCAGTGGGTTCTAACCTCCAAGTAGCTAGGCAATGAATTAATTAATATTTCCTGGAATAAGACTTAGTCCCCTAATACCTTCAGAAGATAGCTGCTTTAACCGAAACAACAAGCTATCCCAATTAACAAGAGACCTGAGGTTAAAGCTCATTTATCAAATCTTATAATGTTTAACTCTGAGTTGCAAACCGCGCATTTTAACAGATAAAGGAGAAACGAGGACCGGTCAGGAGGCCAGCTTTGATCCCAGGCTAACTCACACAGGTTGCATTGTTGTAAAACCAGTACACTAGCAAGGTGCATCAGAGTCAGAGCCTGTAATTCAGTGAAACATTTTTTAATGAAAGAAGAGAAACGACATTATCAGGACAACATGAGTTCTGACAAATGATGAGTTCATGTTTCACTACCTGTTTTCTCACAAAAAAAACATGGATTGCTTCATGTAAGTCCTTTTTTCTCCTCACAATTTTGATGGTATCTTTCACATGCATAAACCTTAGAAACAGCCTGAGAACCCTGAAACCCACTGTAGAGATGGGTCAGAATCGGGCCCATATATTTTCCTGAACACACTATGTTCACTATGTACATTTTGCCAGGTGTAATGGCTAATAACTGGACTAAACAAAATTTCAACAGGTTCATACGGGCCAGCTGTTATATTCATGCTGACTCTAGGTTTAAATCTTAAACTGGAAAATACCCCTGATAACATATGTAAAACATTATGAATGTTTTTCCATCATTTTTCTGGCTTGAGAAATGCACTGAATATCTTTTATATCCAGTTCTCCCATTACTTTTCTAATTCTTCATGAAGACCCATACTTGCAGTCTTCAACATATTCACGTGGCTTTAGTAAAGAAGTTGGTTTCACAAACACTGCAAAATCAGTTCCCCAGTGCCTACTGTGCCCCATTATTTCTAGATGGGTTTTGTTCTCTTTTTGTTCATAAGCAGGTTTACATAAAACAAATTATTTGGCATTACAGATACTAGAATCACTTTTAAGCAGTGCATTTACTTTCTAAATGTGGTTTTTTGGATGCTCGGCTGGTTACCTCAGCATATTTAGGAGAGTCTAAGCTAACAGTGTGCCTAAACTACAAATTGAGAGGCAGCAATTTGCTTATACTTGTTGGAATAATCCTGACTATCAGCATCGTTTCCCATAGGACTACTTAAAATGAGACAACTTCTGTGAAGTTATTTTCCACCTCTACTTTCTGATTACACACAGGTCTAGTGTTCTGGCTGCTGTACAGAGTTCTCTGAAAAATATTGCTTTTGTTTTCATTTTATGCTTTCTAGGACTAGATGCACTCACTTCAAGCTTATTGGCCTTTATCTACAGCTAAAGAAAAGTGGTTTTGCCTCATCAACTGCTTAAACATGTATTTCATCTGTAAAAGTCTGCATATCATCCCCTTTTCCCATTCTGCATTTGATCCTCTCTTCTTTAAAGATTGTCAGATTCTGTGAGCTGTTGATGAGGAAAAGAAAGAGGGAGGGAGAAACTTGTCCAAAATCTGTGAACAAAAACTTATTTAAAGCTCCTTTTATCATTTCAAGCTTACTCCTTCACATGAGGTACTACATACTATTCAAGTCTACTATTGCTTTCTGCCTTATCCAAATTACCCAAGATGCCATTATTTCCCACCATTCACTCATTCCCCCCAGACATTCTTGCCCCTATCTCCCTGTGCAGATTCGAGTCTGAATGGACTTACAAACCACACGGCGTAAGACGTTAAGAAGGAGCATACTGACTCAAGCCATGTGCTGTTCCTTTTCCAAGAGCAGCCAGACTCCTACAGAAAGAGACTAGCAGAGTAAGAAGGGGCATCACATGCAGGTGGTTCTGAGATCTGTATGTTTCAACTTTTAATAGTCATTATCAAGCCAATTCCCAGCAAATTTATTAAATTCCTCTCTGGTTTCCATGATACCTTTGCACTTCCCAACACCCTGTGGCAGTGAGTTCCACAATTTTGTGGTAACAATAAATAATATATGATTCAAAAGCTTGAGTAGTTTCACTTTAACTAATAGTTTAACTATTCTTCCTTTCTCCTCCCACACAAAGAATTCAAAAACTTTCACTGTAAGGTTTTTACAAATATAATTCCAAAGCATTATCACCACCCTTTTATGTGTCATCAAAACAAATCTTTTTTTGATCCCCATCGATGTACAAATTACATGTGAAAAACATTTCTTTGTGTTAAATGTTGCAGGAAAAAAATATTTTAAAACTTTATTGAGCAATTTAAAGAGGTAAAAATCCAAAGACAATAACATAATGTTTTGGAGGAGACATTTATTTTTCTGTACTCTAATTCATCTACAGATCTTATTATCCCCATAACAGAGAAAAGATGTAACAGTGGGTGCAGGGAAATACCTGGCTGTGTGATAGGCCCACACACTTCGAGCAGCTCCACATGTAAGATCCAAGTTCCCATGACGCCAACACAAACCAACAGCTTTTAAGAGTTAGTTTAAAAATGAAAGGTTTGTGTGGGAGCTAAACAGTGATGCACAGGAAACAACAAAATAATAAGTAATTCCCTTTATTACATTTCTAACTCTGGTATCTGCCATACCTGCTGCTCTCAATAAAGAGGAACAAATCCATTATACATAAACTATCTGAAAAGGACAGAAAAGAAGAACACTGTTGACTTCAAGGATGCATGAGAACAGGAGATAGACAAAATTGTCTGCTCAGGCCTTGAAAGTGGCAAGCCAGCCAAAGCTGCGTGAAGTCTCAAAATAAAAAATTTACCTTTAAAGTAGTTTCTACAAAACTCTTGGCTGTTTCTACACGAATCTAGGTTGAAGACATGTCCTATAATATGCTGAATTTCTCAGCTTTTAGACATTTGTATTTAATATTATCATGGATATTCTTACCTTTAAAAGTTTTCTTCCTTTTTTGATCTGTTGGCCTTTGTGCAGCACTAAGCTGTAAGACATTTTGCATAAGGACAGGATTTTCTCTGCTCGCTATAAGTTTTCTGCATTGCAGTTTCACTGATGGGCCACTTCTTTACCTTAAGGGATTAACTACCTCTACACCATTTATCCATGTTTGTACTTTCTGGCTGTCTTCTGCATCTGGATCTTTAAGCTTCATAAAGTCAATGAAAGTTTTGCTATTGACTCCAGGGTGAACGCAATCAAGTTTTAATTCATTTTCCCTCTAATCTAATTGATTTTTTTCAATCTCCCCTCATACTGTCACATCAGATCTTCCCAAACTTCTCATTGTTTTCACTACAGCTTTGTTGCAATTATCTTCCTTTGTGATTGGTAGAAAAAAATCCCCATTTATAGCTTGTGGAGTTTCAATAGTCCAACCCCAGCTGGATTTATGGAAGTAATATCATTTTGCTTTTATTTTGATCTCTGTTTGAACCACTTTCCAAGATATTCTGGAGTTTTATTATCATAATTCTAGAGAAGAGAAACTCAGGCACAGAAGAGTTATGTGATTGATTCAACCAAAGCTTCTCTGCAAGTCAGCAAATCAAACAGAAGCAAATCCACTGCATCAGGCTTACATCTTCTCTACTCTTTTAGCAACAGCACTTAGTTTCCCTGAATATTTTTTCCCCCACTTTATGGATAAAAGATACAAGTAACACACTTAACTTAATCAATTAAGTTAATTTACAATTATGTACTAACGAAACTGACTTCTGAGACTGGCCACCTCCTCCTCGCACCAAATATACCATCAGTTTTCACATGTGTCACTGTGGCAGCAAGGAATCGTGACAGGAGAAAACTATCCTCTAGTTTCAGTGTACATTAAAACATCAAGGAGCGTCATAGATTTTTTTGTGCACGAAGATGTGCATAAAGCTTTTGTCTTTAGGCTGCCTGTATATTTTCAATCTTAAAATTTAGAAAATATGTATAATATGGGCTTGGGGTAGGAGGTAATGAAGTAGTTGGATTGTAGTGGAATCATTTTCCTTATCACCAACTACAGAGTGAGTCCATTAGTTGGCTGCCAGCAAGTCAAATCATGCTAAATCCATGTGTGTTAATGGATTTGGAATAAAGGGTCAGGAATCACAGAAATTCAGATTTGTTCTTTCCGTCCCCCTCAGTGATTAGTGTGGATTTAGCACCTGGGAAAACATCCTTAGCTTTTCACCAGTTTGACTCCAAAGGCAGTGTGGCACAAAACCGTGGGCAGTAAAAATTGCTTGTCTGTTTTGAATGGAATATAATTTACAGAAGCATTATGCAGCTTATTGAAGTTTTTTTCTTTAGTTCTGCTCACAAATAGAGCAAATACAGCAAAAGGGGTAATAAGGAGCATCTGCTTGGCAGTTCTGCCCACAGCTCTCTCCACAGTGTCAGACAACACCTGATAAACCTGTGGCTGATGGCACCATAACTGGGTACCGGTGGTGGTACTAGCCACAGGATGCAACGAGTGGGAGCACAAAGCACAAGGCCTGGGAAATGGGACTAAGCTGTTTAAGATAAATCCACTACACAGAAGAATTCGAAAGTATGCACGTAACTAAATATATTTTAAATTGAAGATGTTGTTCGGTATGGCCCAGGATTACAGCATGTTACAGATTGACTTGGCCTCCATCCAACGCCTCAGACAGCAATGCCTGAGCACCGCTGCAGGAAATCACGGACTTGGTTTCTCCTAAAAAGGTTTTGCTCCAGCTACAGTTCCTAAATTTTCTATGAATGTGAGTTACTATCACCAGTATCACAGACTTGGGGCTGAATCTAAAAAAACAAAATCATAATATGTGTTCATTTTTCCCTTTTAAACTGCAGCCAGAGGAGAGATGGTTTTCCCTCCTGTCTCTGCAGTAGCTTATTGATGGGAGAGCCCACCCCATCTGAAGTCTATCTTCTGCCTCTCATATTCAAAGTCTTCCTACCTGAAAAAGTGCCTTATCTACCATGCAAACCCTTATTCAGAATATTTTCCTCTCTTCTTGTTGTGGCAGGACCATCAGCCAGTGTAAAATTCATCAAACCAGAGAGCAAGAGGCAAAGCATGGAAAAAAAAAAAACAAAGAGAAGGAATTAGAGACAGCCGAAAGAAATTCATCCATTAGGACACTGTCTGGAAAGGATCCTGGTTCTGTCCCTCCTGCAAGGACAGCTTATTTAGTTTACATGAAACAGTACTGAGATTACCATAACATAAGTACGAAATTGGCTCCAAGCTTCTGATCACTGGAAGAACTTGTGGGCAAAAACGAAAGCAAAATATTAGTCTCATTAGGAAAATATAACATAAAACAGTTACAATTACAAAACTCAGATGCATCTAGCTTCAGCTGAAACATTGGCATCAATATTAGGACCATCAGATTGGATTCAAGCACAAAACATAAATCTTAAATTTGCTGATTATGAGAGAATTGTTAACAGAAATACAGAGAGATGCTGGCAGGCCACCAAAAATCCCATTCACCTCCTCGCATTGTATTTTTTCAATTTATTGTGGTTTGTCGATTAGATCTTCATGGATAGCTGCAATGGAGAGATGCAAAAGGGAAGGGGAAGGAGAGAGAAGGAGCCGTATGCTGATAGATGCATTTTTATAGAAGACAAGAAACATTTATTTGGAAGACTTATAGTAGGAAGCAGTGCAATGGATTACAGATTAATGGGAAGGGAAATGGAAAGAGTAGTTAGGAAAGAGCAAAGTCAAAGGGTTTGTAAACACTTCAAGTGTAACCCCAAATTATGATGAACTATGACTATTCCATTTCTGTCTAACTTGCCCTTAACTCCTCACCACTTTATGGTTGTAGTATCTTCCTACAGCCACCCCCAAAAATCTGGCCTTTTCCCAGTATCCAGCCTGATTCCATCTTTTTGCAGCTCAAGCCTATAACTAGTTTTTCTACTGACTGTGTTCAGGGCAGACAAATCTCTGTGCTCTTTTGCACCAGTCTTCTCAGCAGGGGAAGACTGTGGCCATGTCCCTTGGCAGTCTTCATTTCCACAGGCTGAACACCCTCTGTTAAGGGTTTCTTCATGGATCATATTTCCCTAACCTTGTTCTTGCTCCTGTCCTCTAGACTTTCTCCAAAAGCCCTTGGTGATGTAGTGTTTGAAATGAGATAAAGGACATCAGCAGAAGCTTCATTAATGCGGAGTGGAAAGATGGCTTCATGGAAGGGATCCTAGATACTTAAATCATTGGGTCCCACTCTGAAACTGAGTCTCCAAATATTCAATGTTCACTCATTATAATTCATGACAGCAAATTCAAAAGCTGAAGATAGAAAGCATTTATATGCATGTGTATGTTCTGTCGGATATGCAACATACAGCTGTTCTGTTTTATGTCTGAAATAAGGGGAGAAATCATAACAGAACTACTCCCAGCAAGCATAATGAATTCCCTGACACAGCGGGGGGTTTTTTCCCCGACAAATAGGAATTTACTGAAAGATTGTTTATCAGACTTTAAAAAATAAATCAGTCTAATTAATGTTACCAACATAAAAAGTCCACATGCTTGCATGAACTTTGCCAAGCCTGAACAGATCTACTAGTCCATAAAACCAGTTTAGCTGTTCAAGGGAGGCCAGCTTAGGACTTCATACAGACAGGAGTTGCCATGAAGATAGACCTAAAGCAACAGAGCCCTCGATTGCTCTGCTGCCTGTTAACCTTGCAATCTGCTCTTCTTTTCTTCCTATTTAGTATTTACATGCTCTGTACAGTCCTTCCTGAGGATTTCAAAAAAGTCTTTGTGACTTCTACTTCCTTAGAGATTTGTTTCTCCATGTTTTCTCCTCACACGTTGTGAACCATTCTGCTTTCCTAGGGTTATTCTTTCATTTCAGAGACACATATTTTCTCTTTTGTGTATTTCTATGAGAAGCAAAACATGTAAACCTTTTCTAAGCTGATTGCCCTTTCTTTGTGTAAAAAAACAAACCAGTCATTACTTTGTGTATCAAAAGACTTTGATTTTAGTACAGTAACACTGGCACTGTCACCTAGTAGAGACAGAAAATTCAAAATTAAAGCACAAAAAGTAATATGGGTTGAAACCACCACCACAATGAAGCTTTCTTCCTCTCAGAACGATTCCTCTAGCAGCACAGCTGTCCATGTTTAACTCAGTTTAGGAGAGATGTTTTTGAATGCACTCAAAATACTTTCATCTAAATTCAAACTAAGGGTCTCAGTGCTGCAGAACTTTTAAGAGTGCATCCATCTCATATCTAGTAGCACTCTCTTCTAAGTATATGTTTGAGCTTTAGTTTGCATGTCTTTGTCAAAGATGTGCTTAATTCACGCACTTGTTTAAACTGAGGTTCAGTCCTAGTGTTTCATGGAATAACAGTCCAAAAATTTACAGGCTGAAATAAAGCACATAGAGTTCTAGTAGAATTTTTTCTCTTCATGTCACTGTCTTGAGAAATCCTTTATGCATCAAAATATAGCCCCAAAGAGGTGGAAAGATAGCAATAGCCGACGAATATTTTCCAAGTGCCAATTTTCTTGTTTCAAATATAGATGTGATATTGTTTCAGCTACCATCAAATCTGTGTTTTCCATCGTGATACCACGAAGTGTTAATGTGGGAATAGTTAAGGAAACACTTTTACTTCCACAATTAGAAAGTTCCCAAAGGCAGATATAATCACTGTGGTCTTTTGGGAATTGATGTTCGAAACTCGTGAGGTCTGTGACTTCTCTTGAAGTTGGACTCACTGTATTGCAACATATCATAGCTAATTTATTCTTTTAACATCCTCTGAGATTCAGGAGACGTTTTCTAAGCATTGAAAAGGGTAAGAAAGTTAAATTCCATTCCTGAAATCTCTGTCATTGAAAAGGATTTCCAGGAGTGTGTAAAACAAAGTAGTGCACTTACTCCAACTATCAACTGAGCTTGTTTCTCCACTTACCACATGAATACACCTACTATGTGAGGATGTAAGTTTCCAAGTATGAACCTCGAAATTCTGTTTTTTAAGAAAACCTTTTTGTGAGCCAATGAATCGAATATGCTGCAGCTTTTTTTTTTCTTTTGCCTTATTCCTAGGTGTCATGAAGAAGAAAAGGTGTGTGAGGCTTAATAACCAAGCAGAGAGGGAAAAGTTTAAAATGCTCTTTTGGCTCATGTTTCCTGCTCATCTGCAGAGTAGGCTGGCTCTTCCACACTTGCAGATTGGCTGTTCCTGCAGCATCCACCCCTTAACCAGGCGTCAGTCTCTCTGAATGTACAATCCAAGCTTGGTTGACCCTTGGCTTCCTTCGCCATTAAGCCATTCAGTTTCATGAAGTGGTGCTGGCTTTGAAATGTGTACCACTGATCTTCAGGGACAGGGGAGAGCTCATCAAACTCATTGCACTTGACAGCCTATTCTAATCGAAAAGTTGAAACACAGCCTTACTACTGAATTGAAATGTCTGTAAATTGCTGTCTAACAACATACAAATAAATAGACATATAAATAACTGATTTGTTCAGGCCCTCCAGTAAATCACTAACATGCCTTAATTTAATTTGCGTGCTACTTTTCAGACTTCTCTTGATGAACCTCATCACAGACAGGAATTAGAAAGGATTGTTGGCAGAAGAGCGGGAAAAAAAAAGACTTCTTCAAGCCACTCAAAACACAGCAAAAAGCTTGAAATTTCATATCTGCAAGGTATGGCTGGTACTCGTGCAGTGCTTAATCCAGTCGAAATAAGAGGAGCTCCTGAAAGTTTATTTCCACTAAATGTTCTTTAAAAGCATGGGTTTATTACGTCAAGAGGCAGAAGAGGTGGAGATTAAATGAGGCATCTGGTCTCCTGGGTCTCCGAAGTCTAAGGGAAATGCCCTCATCCCATCAACTACTAGCAGCAAAATACACCCACACAGAAAAAGAGGCTTTTTATTCTTGAGGTAAATATAGATCCAGTTTTCTCTGCATTGTTCAAAATGTGTGGGATTTTATAGCTTAGTGCTAGACAAGCTCAATACCTGACTGAAATAACCTTAGAGAAAGATACATATTGAGGGCTGAATTCAGACTGCTCTGTGAAAGTACATCTGTTTTATATGAGACACACAATCTGTCTCATTCCAACCTGCATTTCTGGGTCACTTGAGACATTTAAACTGCACTTATAATTAACAGCTATTTTTAAACAGCGAAAAAATAGAGCACTGGTAAGGTACAAAAGCATTAAAATTGCCCCAGTTTTGCTTTTCAATAGGACACACCACTGCAATATGCTTCAAGATCAAAGAGAGCTCAGAAAAAAGAGACAGGCCGATCAGTGGGGATAAATTGTTCCCATTATGATGGCGTAAGAATAGGGTTCTTTCAATTGAAACAATTTAATAACCACATTCATTACATTGGTGTCCACTTGGTTTTATCTGAGCAGTTTTTGCATAACTGGGGAGCAAGTTCAATTGAGCTTATTCTCTAGAAATTAAGATGTGCAGGGTTTGACATTCAGAAATTAGGCACTAATAGTCGGCAAAGCAGTTGTCTTGAGATTCCCCCTGGATGTAGCTGGATCTGCCTACTACTAATTATGTCAGATGCAAATGTATTCTCTACAAGACACACCAAAAAATTTCACTAGCTCGTTTCCAGACAGATAAGGTTATACCAGAGCAATAACAGCTATGAAAGCACAACCTTTTCTGTGTTTATAAAATCACTTTCACAAAAGCAGAAGTCAGGCAAGCGCAACACTTCTGTTTGTAAACTTCTTCCTGCACCATCAACAGCAGAAGTGTTTTCAAGGGCCAGTCTTTAACAGTCCTAAGAAAAACAACTAAGCAATGTCCCCTGGGTGACATTTCCAGCAACATTTTTACAAGGAACAAGAGAGGCATTGATAACTGTCCTTCTTCCTCCAGTGCTGACTTCAGCAGCGGACACCTAAGAGGGGATAATACACTAGCAGCCACCTCGGCTAAAGGTGATTGAGTTTGCCAGTTCTCAACTGCACAGCAGAGGAGGATGCACGGGGTAAAGTGCTGCTTGGCTTGAAATACAACGGGAGTATTAAGAGCAAATTGCACAAATGCTCCTGAGAAGAACCAAATCCAGAGCTTGCAGAAGATGCGTAAAGCCCACCTTACCCATTTCTGTCTGCTAATCTCTCTGGTAAATGGAATGTAGACAGGAGCATTTAAAAGACATTTCCCAGTGTACACGGGATCTTTCTTGTTTTTTCGCTGCTGCCAAACCAGCGAAGAGTAAAGGACTGCTGAAGCATGCATTGGGTGGCAACTGCACAATAGCAGCATTTCTTCCCTCTCCCTCTGTCCTCTTCTTTTTTATCAGAAGACAAAGTGTAAAAACGGTGAAGTTATCCTTGCCTCGGTGAAAGCTTTTAAATGGATGCCTTTTCCTGAAGCAACAGTGCTTCTCTTACTTGGCTATTTCCCCAGATGGGATTTGCAGTATAAAACCATACATGGATCCGATATTGAGGAAAGGGAATAGACTTGTACAAATCACTGGAAAGATAAATATGCCATATAGATCAATAAATAAAACCTAGCCCCCAAAAAATCAAACTCTGACGTTCCAGGCCAATTAAGGCATTATTTACTGCTTACGTGATTGCTAGTTTGACGCTCTCCTTATTCATTTTTACACTATAGGCGTTTGTTTTGTTGAAAGATATATAACTGATTTGTAAATAGCAAATGATATAGATAGATTTTATGTCTCATAAAACTGTTAATCTGTGCTTCATATTAAATATATACTGTAGTATTTTTTTGTATTTAGACACAGCTCTAGTATAATTAAAATAAAGTATGCTGGCTTTATTTTTTCAGTAAGTCATTTCCAAGCATAGAGCTCAAATAACAGTGCAACTGCAGCATGAAATGTGGTTATAATAGCCTGAGACCACATTTCCTGAAACTAAAACATGGGAGATAATAGTGTGAAGGTACAAATTAAATGCAAATAAAACAGATTCCCCATTGTTGCTAATCCCTGGATTGGATTTCACTGAGAAAATTAGCTGTAATATTTAACTTCTTGTATAGTAATCATTGACATATTATCAGTTACATTTTCAGAGTTTACACAGGAATTATTGCACAAGAATTTGAGAAAAAGCCGTGCATCCACCTTTTATGCCCTGAATGAAACTATTCTGTGGTAAACAGTATAACAAAGCCTAACACAGAGGCAGTTAGTCAGTTGTGGGGAAACAAAAAGAGAGATCATTTGGTAATGGGTATGTGTTTGGTTGCTACCACTTGACTTTCTAGATACATCCTAACTTAGACCTCGTTCTTGCATTAAATAAAAGGTGCACTGATGCAGCTGCCATTTAAAAAAATAATTTATCAGTTTTATAAGCTTATTAAGAACACATTTATTTAGATAAAAGCCTAACAAAATTTAGTAATTAACCAAATTCATAAATTAGTATAAACCAAGAGTAAATTTATTTAAAAGTCCACATGAAGAATTTCCATCATTTTAATTAAATAACTGTAAAATAAGTTAGGTAAATGGATGCATGTTTTGTACATGGACAGCACTGTAATATTTGAGGAAAGCATCAGGATGTTTAAGAAAGTTACTCCTATCTCTTTAAGAGCTCATTTAGGACAACTTATATTAGCAAATGTTTTGCTTACAGTACCACAGAACCATGTGATGTGATAAATTTGTAGTATAGCTCGCAACTGTGAGTAGTTTGATGTACAGTTGGAAAATACACTGAAGGGAATTGGGCAAATCATTTTACAGAGCCCTGTGTCAAAGATCTACATACAAATATTTGAATGGGCAATTTTTTTCCTATGGCCTTTCAAACAGAATCACACCACAAAAAATACTACGAGTTGCACTTTTCTTATTTACACTTACTTTGACAGAACAAATCACTACTTGAATTATTCTGGTTGCTGGGGTTTTTCTGACTTTTTTGGGTTGTGGCTAGCTCACACCTATGAAATTCTGAAATCTGAATTTGACCTTTTGCTGAAGGTCTAACACGTACACAGTTCCCACGTTTGTAGGCTACAGATGAGTCTTGCAAATATGTGTTTCACCCTTAGCCAAACTAGTGTAAAAGCACTTGAAATACTGCGAGATCCTGCTAGAGCAAAGGAAATAGAAGCATTTTAGGGAAAAACTTTCCACCCTCCCTTTCTGTCTCCTTCCTTGGTGCACTAAAGATCCTAGAGCATTAGGAGATAGTAAATTAGCCGGTGTCACATTTCCACTGACAGAGAAGAAGGAATCTGGTCCAAATCCACTAAAGCCAACATCTGCAGGCCTCAGTATGATCAGACCACCCAAGTCATCTCCCTCAGTTGGCCTGAATATTGTAGTGTGAACTTTGGTAGCTGGGAAGAGGCAGTGCCTGATAGACCTGCTTGCACCTTTCTTTTACATCGTTCCATATTGTAGTGGCTGCAGGAGCACAGGTACAGCTGCCTTGCAAGCTCTAGGTTAGGTTCCATAAAATGGAGCTTGTCACATGAGACATGGCACGATGTGGCTTTGATTACAGGCTTTGACTGACTACAAGTTGTTGCCAAATTAATTAAGCGTCCACTGTCTCTTCTGTTGCAGAAAGTTTTTACTTTAAAGGCAATGGGGATTTCATAATGCAAAAATATCTGTTTGAAGTGCCTCTAAAATACAGAGAGACTTTTATTTTTGCCTTTCATGCAGAAAGAACCGCTAACACTATCATTTGAGGTAGGTAGATGACATACAGAATGATAAATAAAAGCTACTCGTGCAACATCAAGCACTGGCATTCCAGGACATTAAAGATATTATTTGTTGCTCAAGTGATTGTTAGCTAGAGCTTCTGTCTGACTTGCAAACCTACTGCAAGACCTTCCCAAGAAAATCACCGTATCAATGATGCCATTGTTATTCATATGGAGAAAATTCCCAATAGATAGATGAAAGCATGTGAATCCTGCACTCAATGAAACAAGAAATAGTGGTTTAGTTGAAGAAAATGGCAGTGCCCAAACAAATAGGGTGTTCTCCTCCCTGAGGAAATGTATCTCAACAGTCCCAATGCCAGCCAAGATGACAAAGGAAGGATGAGGCTTCGGTCTACCCCAGGGATGTGTGGCTCAGTCTCCTTGTCAGCTTGCTGTCAAAAGCTTGTACACCAGGACAGGTCCCAGACCACTTTTGTAACTTTGTAACTGTTAAATCACATGAGTTGTAAGTCTGGTTTGCTCCTCCACATGACTGGGTTTCTGACTGTACTTGTGGGTCTGGTCCCACTCTGGGGCTACCCCTTGAACATCCAACCTACAGTCAGATTACCCACAACCAGCTGATGCCAGACGAGCATGAGACTTAGGTGTCAGTCTTTGCCTCTGAGAAAAATTTCCCTAATGTTTCTTGCAACATTTTGTGTCAATGGAGGCATTCATCTTTTCCCAGGTTCCAGTATATACGGTCATCTTCCAGGTTCATGAGGCAGACGCTGATGCTTCCTCTTCTTTCTTCTGCTCACTCACCTGTTCTTCCTGCAAGATAGGACGCACTGTGATTTTTATTGCTATAGAAAGTGTTTTCTACTGCCTGTTGTGGTACTTTGTGTTCATGGACTTTTATTCAGTTAGTGGTAATCATTTACACATTATTTCTACTGTCTGTGGTTGGTGCAATTAGTTACAGGAATATGGTATTTTACATATTCTTTTATACTATCCTTTTAAAATAAGCAAACCTCCATGCCTATGAATTAGCAAGTGATGTGTATTTGAGTGAATTCAAGCCTAATCTTGCATTTTCAGGGCTGAAACTCATGCACTTGTTGTGAGTGGTGCTTGGCTCGGCTGGAAGAGGAAGAGAAGGTGAAGGGATCGTGGGTAAATCCAGTGATCCAGAAGTAATCCAGAAATAAATGGGAAAAAATACGGCAGCTGACTTGGGTATGATTAAGTCAATGGGCATATTATGGGATGAGAAAAAACCTGCCACATGCTAAAACCCAGTCAAAATAAATCATTTGGATATACCTGACCATGGCGAGGTACAAGTGCAAACAACTTCTTTCTTACTTCTAAGTTCACGATTTTTTATGTACCCTTGGCAATTCAGCTGCAATCAGCTGAGTTGAAAACTTATCAGGACATGTACACAGCTTTTCCATAACTAAAAAAGCCCTGTTTCTTGCAAGCAAAGCTAGAAAAAAAAGATTTAAAGTGATATTCTTGCTGTTATGACTTTATACTCAGGCAGCTGTAGGCAGTGATAGAGGCAGGCTGCATCTCCACCTCCCTCAGAGGTGGTTGTACCGATCAGCATTAACTTTACAGGCAAAAGAAACTGTTTCAAAAGTCAGCGACTGGAGTTTCAGACTTGTGGCAAAAGCTGTGTGATTGCATCCCAAAAGGCCAAGCAATGTTGGACTAGGTCACCTGAGAATATGTAAAAGATGAGCTAAAAGAAAAATTTTGAATTTTTTTCTTTTAATGTATTTTTCCCTTTTTTTTCCTCATGTTTTGCTTCTTCCTGACTATCAAAGGTCACAAGTATCTCAGAACAAAAATTTGTAGTAGTACCAAAATGACATGGATTTGCATCTCATTATCCTGATATATAGGTCTGCTGAACATGAGGGAATTTGGCGTTTAGATTGTCACCAACCTGGGGACAGAGGTTGTGAATAGAGAAGTTCTCTTCACCACACAGTGTCAGCTTTGATGTTGTGTCTGCTCTGGTTTTGTTTTATTTTTATATGATTTCGAATGTTTTTAAATGATGGTTTGAAGACTGACTTGTCTACCTAAATCACAGGCTAAATTATGTTGTCTTAATTGTTTTATATGCCATTAATGTTATCCTTTCAGTTCAGTACTGGTGTTGCAAAGCATTCACAAGCCTTCTCTAAAGGGGAAAAGGTTTAACGAAGATGACAAATCCCCCAGAGACGTACAGTGCACTGGTGCAGCTTTCCACTGACCATGCTCCCTGCCTACTTATAAGAGAAGTGTTTTTCAGGGAATAAGGATGGAAAACAGCTAGCCCAGCAGTGTAGAGGAATAGGAACAAAAAAGACTGGTTGTGCATATAGGTACAGGGTTGAAATAATAAAGTTCTCTCACACTTTAGAACTTTGAGATGTCCAAGCTGTAGACTTCAGTGGAGTGAAGGACAGCAAGCTAGTTTTTAGTGGAATAACTAACGAGCCAGCAACAACCTATTCCCAGCAACACTAAGCTAAGGACAAACACACTCAGCCAAGGTACTTTCCACACACAGCTCGTTGGCAGGGACCTTTCCCTGCACAGGGCTGCAGGAGGAAGTAGTTAGAGCTCATCTATACCCCAGCTAGATCCTTTCAGGCTTGTGTACCTCCAAGCCCTACTGCAGTCTCCTGTAAACCAGGTGTGCACACAACTTGTTGTATGGAAAGCAAATCCTTTTGGAAAAGAGGAAGACGAAACAACTGCTGTGCAACAAGTTGAACATGTGTGAACAAATAAAAAAGCAGTGGGGCAAGCATAAAGGCTTTGCTCACATGAAACATCAGTTACTGAATTTTCATTTGTCACAAATAAATCTGTCATACCTAAAGCTTGTGCTTTTTCTTTTTCTGTTTTACGTAGAAGTTTACCCAAAATGAAATTACTTTCTACTGCAGAACAGAAAATCAGTGACACCACTGTGCATGGTTGAAAATACTTACCTCTGTTTTGGTCAAATACTTATGTATAAATAAGGAGAGGACAAAGAAATCATGCCACCATAATACTTAAGCTTATGGAAAATACATGATTGTAATTAGCTCTCCTGAAATACAGGACTGCAATCAAGCTGCTTCCTATCCTTTGCTTCCTTTTATGTGTTTGACTCTTTCCTATGTCCCCAGCACACAGCAAAGCAGGCCACTCTGTGGTATTCAAATTTGTGATTATCCATTCATTCCCATTTCAGAGCTCCTGTTGCTGCTGTTGGTTGCAGATACAACTCCAAGTTTCCCATCGAAACTCTCTTCAGGCCAAGAGGAGACATACGAGGCGTTTGCAAAGACGAGGGGGCGTATTCTATAAATACAGGACGACCATGCAGGATATCTTAATGACCCATTTCCACCTCTTTCCAGCAGACCTTTCCTGCTCCTGCTACAGCATCTACTAGTTGACCATGCAGAAAGCTAGGAACAACTAAGTCTGAATGCATAAGACTGGAAAGTTTCATTAGGATTAAGTTCAGCTCACTTCTTTGATGCTTCAGCTGTTTTGCCTGTATTATCTGTCTTGCACAGAATCAACATTCACTTCTGGTCTTGTCCCTCCTCGGTTAGCTCTCTGGAGTTGGACAGTTTTTCTCTTTTCGGTGGGTGTTTTAAATTTCACACTCCAAAACCTTTAATATCCAGAAATCTGATATACTTCATCTTCCCCTACCTTCCAGTTGTCCAACCACCCATACATTATTTAAGCATAGTTAAGTTTCCCACTGATTCTAACATAAACGTGAGCAATATATTTTTAAAATCTTCTTTTGCTCCTATTTTAAGCTTCTCCTTTTTCTCCTATTTAAAGCTTTCGGTCATAAACAAGCCCACCACTTTAACTATAGGATAACCGCCTCAGCCACTGACTGTGTATTTAAAGCTTAACATGTACAGAGCCACTGCTTAGCATCTTGCAAAACTGAGTTGCAGCCCAGTTGTTAGGAAAAGGTCCGCTATCTCACTTAATATAGTTGATCAATCATAGATTTGCAGGTCTAGAAGCCATTCTATATGCATTTCTGTCTTGCTAGACCCTGGGAGACAGCTTCTCTGGTACTGCGGCTGCAGAACTGCTTACAGTGATTGTGGAAAGGTTATACCTTTGGGAAAGCTTATACCTTTGCTCTGATAAGGTGCCAAGACCACGAACTATTGTCCAGGTGTCTTTTGGATCAAAGTTACTGAACATCTATACATCAATCTTCAGGAGCAACAATGTTAGTGACTCAATATTAGTGCAAAAATCTCTCAAAACCTGGGACAAATTTTATTTTGCCGACACTTAATCCTGACGCTTTTAGACGAACAAGACAGAAATTATATTGAACAAATAATGCCAGATAGGCCATTGCGTATGTGTTGCCACTGTGCATGTTGTATATGTATGTCTGGATATTGTCCCTACTGTACCTGTTATTGTACTGTAACAGGATTTTCCTCTTACCGGTGCTCACTATAGGAGTAAACACTCACTAATTTACACGGCAGGCATGTGTTTTACTCCATTAGATGTTTTAATCTGCTGAGATTGACTCACTCATACACTGCAGCTTTTCTACCATTATGGACTCTTGGTATTAGTAGGTTTGGATCATTGGTGACCGCACTTAGTAGACAGATATCTACTCTTTAAGTCAAAATCCAGAAACTTCTCCTTTTTAGAGCATTTTAAACCAAATTTTAGTTTTATAAACTTTTTTGTTTGTTTAATTAACTTAAGAATTGTTTTCAATAAAGAATTTTACAGGTGCCATTGTATAACAAAGTTGTTTAAGAGTATGGGAAAAATGCAGTACAAGAGAAATGCAAATCTGCATAAGCCTCATTGTGGTTTAACCCTTTTAGAGATGAGTACAGCATAAAGGGCTTGACTTTTTTTTTTTATCCCCCCTGCAAATGTATATAGACTGCACACAGACTGAACCCCTCACTTATACTACAGCCTTGGCAATAATGTGTTCAGTTAATCTGCACAATGTAGAGTCATCCCCTCAAAAAAGTAATTCACTTCTTTAAAAACTAGGAGGAAAATAAATATGGTGCAGTAAAATTGTTGAGTAGAGGAATCTATCTGGACATTTCACAAAACATTTCATTATGCTGATAATTCCCAGAAGTGCTCTCAAGAGTGCTTTAAGCTGAGGATTACTGCACTGGATCTGATGGACTTTTTTTGTAGCCCCTTTAAAAGGCAGTGAACCGTTTTTCTATTTTATTTAAATAATGCCCCTTAAAATGGATTTTTAGAGGTATAATAACTCCTTAAGAGTCAGTTATGCTAAACAGTTTCTCTTGATAGAAATGTTGTAAAACTCGTTAACTGCACAATTTCAGATGCCGGCTTGGTGAACACTAACTGACATGTGAATGGCCAGAGTTTGTAAAATAAATTGAAATAGTTGTTGTATCACACAGCTAGCAATGCACAAGCTGTAGGCCACAAGGGGCTCAAACCTGACAGAAAATTACTTCAAGATGAATGAAAAGTGCTTGTTTCTCTTTATTAGTTTTTAGAGAACAATGAAAATGTTGAATTGTTTACAGAAGGGTTGATTAAATGTGGTCAGCAGGGCCATGTCCCTACTGCTAACTGTTAGCCTTCCCAGCCCCCAGCCCCTTCCCTCCACCCCATGCATCTTCTTACAGACTATTATGGTCACACATCTGTGTGTGAAATGTGCTCATTTTGACATTCCTGTGCTGCTCTGAGCTGTTGAGGCCTTTGTTAGGTAAAACACTGCTGTCAAGCCTAACAAGCAGGTCATGCAATTTGCTGGACATTGCAGCAGAGAATAGCCCTGCTATGAATTGCTTCAGCACCTAACAATGCTCAGTTCAATATCGAAATACATATGTATTTTTTTCCTTTGTTCAGCCCTGATAGTTTCAATATTTTGAAGAAATACATATATTGCATTTTTTTTAAAAAATGAAATGGGTTTGACATCACAGCACACTGTTTTATCCTTTAGTTGTTAGATATAGTACAGTGGGAGAGGGAAAAAGAGACTTTAGCTGTCCTTTTGTGACCTAAACTCACTTTCTACATGGTACTAAAGGCACAAAGAGGAGATGTATCATGCCATACCATATTCTACCAGATTATTTGGTCTGCTTTTAAAACAATTCAAATTAAGACCACGTTAGGAGAAGTGGTGTTTGCACAAGATGACAACAGAAAATGTACCCCTTTGAGGCAGTGACTTTAAAAACAGCTTCTTAAAGATCAGGTTCATTTAGCAGCAATTAGGAGAGTAAAAACCACTGGATATGTTACTATGGCTGTTGAACAAAATTGTCTTCTTTTTTTCTCTCCACCCTATTCCATAGGCTTCGTCCCTTCCCCCTCTTCCCCAGAAGAAAAATCAGCCACTAATGTGCAAGGGTTTGAATGCTATTTGTGGCAATCTGTCACTTTACATAGTGTTCTGCCCTGATGTGAAAGCAGGATTTTCTTTTTTTTCTATCTGCAGAACATGCTTTTCCAGGCCTATTATGTGTATAAACAATGGCATATGTAATTACCTTTCTGTGGTGGCAATTATTTCTCTGCATCAACAACCGAAGTTAAGGCAACCCATCCCGCTGCCCCCCGTCTTCAAATAAAGGATATCCTAAAAATAAAAAAAATTTTAAAAAAACATTTGGGGATCAAATCAAGACTGCTTATGTCAGCCTGGGAAGGGACAGATACTATCACTGTAGCCTTTAAATGTCAGCATGATCTTTTTTTTCCTAGCAGTAATTGCTTTACATTTTGTTTCAGATTGAGTCATTTCAACCTTTGCCTACAAGCCAGTTTTTGCACCCCACCTCCTTACACTGAAAACTTTTGCACTTTTGCTAGGGCGGATTTCCTTGGCAATTCTGTGGGTAACAAAATACCATACCTGTCATGTCAAAGCTGTTGGAGGGTGCAAAATGCTGGTTTTCTTCTCTTGCTTCAAGCTATGAGAGGTTATGCAGGGTGGTGGGTTTAGAGAGTGAGACATGGAGAGTTTTTCCTTTCTTTTCCCTATTATGTGTCCATCTTGCTGTGTATGATCACAGTCCTGTGTTACTGAGGAACATCCACACTTTCAGCGGGACATCCACAGGCAGATCTGTCATCGTTCCACTGTATCTGACAATTTAACCCACCTCAAGATTTCCACTATTGCTTTAAATCAAGGATCTGATCCTACAAAACACTATGGCTAGGTCTTTGCTGGGAGTTCAGGTCAGACTACCTCGGATCACAACCACATTGCACGAGCATGGTCCCATTCCCGTTTATCTGTTCAGAGACCCTATGATGCTTTTTGCTGCCTCCAGTGAGCTGTGCATGGGTAGAGCTGGCATGGGAAGAATCGTCCCAACAATCCTGGTAGTCAGGAACTGTAGCTCGTGTAATTCAGGCTCATTAGAGCAACCTCATAGTTAAGCAAAATATCAGAGCAAATACTGCCCAAGCATATGTTTACAAAAGCAGTCTAAACTACCTTTTATACCTGGGGAAGTGGATGGTATGACACCAGGGCTAAAATTGGAGTCGTACAGCAATGTGCAGTTCTTTTTCATGGTTGATGCAAATTAAACTTACAAAATGCAAAGTCTGTTTATTCGGAACAACTTATATATATATTTAAAAGGGTGTCTTGCATCCTTTCTCAAATAGGTTTAAGTAAGGACTTTCCTGAGCAAAGAGAGTCTTAAATATGTGCTCAATTCTCAGGAGCTAGGGCCAACCTGAAGTCGGGTCTTGCAAGCTCCTTTTCCTCCTGACAATGTTGTCATCAGTGTAACTAATAAGGTACTCCTAATGCAGTTGTGGTTAAGTGAAAGGGGTTTTAACGTTGTCTCTGTCATTCTTTTCCACACCTGTCCTGGTTTGCACTAGGACAGAACCGATTTTCTATTTAATAATTTTACTTTTCTGCTAAGGCTGGGCTGGCTATTAAATGGACAACAACACCTTAGGCACTGGGAGGCTAGCTGGTTCCTTCCCCTGCTTGACTGCCCTCTGTGTTTTATGTGCTTATACAAATTAAACAACTAAGGGAGGAACAGGACCAAGAAGAAACATAAACAAAGCATAAACTCAAAACATTAGAGCAGTGTCCACTTGCTTATCTCATATATACAGGCATTTTATTGCACGGTGTTAACTGGCATGCATCCTCGTTTTCTATTTATCTAGCAGAAAATATACTGCGTAGATAGAGAAAAGCAGATGAACAGGTTAAAAATTTCCTTTCCTTCCCTTCGTTTCTCCAGTTCCTTTGCTGAAGGGATGGTGAGCAGCAAACATATGTAGTTACACACATTCTCCAGTCCAGTGACAACACTAGCATATTAATTGAACCAAACGCTGTGAGTAGCTTTCCCAAATTTATGTCTGGTGGTGGAGTCAACAGAGGGGAATAAGAATTAGTAGAAGTCTTTGGGTTTTTTTCTGCCTGGTAATGGATAAAAGAGAAATGAAAATCTCCTGCAAAATGGAAATCACAAACAGCTCTGCTGGGGAATACAAACACAGCTTTGAAACCTTTCTTTCTTTTGCTTTCAATAGCCATGAACATAAATCACAAGAGCCAAGCCAGTGGAAATATTAATCCTGCCACCAGGATCTGTCTCTAAGTCTCTCGCTCGCCAGTTTGAGTAGGTGGTTTTGGAGTTACCCCAAGTGCTGATTCCATCGTTGCTTAGACTGTTAATGAGATTTCTCCACAAGAAAACATTTTCCTTTGTCTCAGAGACAGTTCTGAGAGCCATGGTCACCTCCACATCTGTGCAAATAATAACTTTATAAGGTCTGAGCTAAGGTCTGTTAGTGTAAATGGGGGAAATGGTGTACTGTGAGGTGGTGGCATCACCCTAAAGTGATGGTACCATAAGCTGATGTTACTGGCCAGCTAATCTCCAATTACAGCTTCCTTTTTCTATACCTCCTTTCCTACAAGGTTCTCAAAACAATTTGCTTGCATAAATCAAGACCCTAGTTTCAATACGCAATGGAAAATTATTAATATACTTGTTTTCATGTGAATACATTGAAATGCAGGGGAAAAAAGTCATTATCGAGAATACCAGAAAAGTTGTTGCTGAAGCCGGAAATAGAACCACAGGTCCATACTGTAACTAAATCCATCCCCTCCTTCTCTGTTTCATGCTTTTATTGGTGAGGAGTAATACCCAAAAGTCACTGAGTTATATTACTCATACGTGTTTAGTTAGACCTGTTTGCAGAATCAAGAAACAGCTGTGAAGACATCCTTCTCTGTAAAGACATATTAAAAAAATGTTAATTTTGTTCTGCCTTGTTTTTTGCTAAAAGCTTTGATAAGAAAGAGAAACAAAAAGCTCTTGGAGACTGGAGGAGCTCTGGTTCTGCCCAGCATGTTGTTTACTCTGGAACATAACTGGGAACTTCAAGTTGCATCCCAACTGACACAATCACTACTGAACTTTTTAACAGAAACATCAGTCTTGTCGGGAGCTTTGTGTGCAATACACAGCATTGTTAGCAGTCCTGGGTGAGGATGTGATGACTTCATCTTCCCTAATCCGCCCCCTAAAATTACGAATGGCTCCAGGTATTTTTAAGTAGTGAAGTTCTTTTCTCAGTAAAAATAATATTATGAGGTTTTGTCTGGTGAATAGAGCAAATACAGTTTCTTGCTCATTTTTACAGTTTCAGTTTCCAGAAAACACCATAGATGACAGTACAGCTGCTTTTCAGTATGACACTACGACTTCTCCTATTAGGAAGCCCCTAATAAGGACAGGCACCTCACTGCTTTTATTTCAGCTCAGAGTATGTCCAATTCTACATTTACTGAATCCAATCTTATCTGTTCAGGTGATGGGTTTTGACGAACCACATATAACTGTCATTAAGGGGAGGACAGGTTATAGTCACTACGCAGGATGTTACAGCTTTCTTCCTTGTTTATTGCAGATGGGGTAATGTAGCACAAGCAGAGCCAGAGAAGATGAAAGTAAGGTTATTTAAACACTGAGCTACTTTGTGATTAAAATGAGTGATAGTATCAGGCCAAGAGTTCAAAGGTTCAGTGTAAATATTGTTCATCTGTTTGACTTTTCAGTTGTGACACAGGTTAGTGGAAAGATACCAAGCTTCCATGTAAGACAAACTCTGATTTTACAGAGGAAAGCCACACATGTAAAAGTGGACTCCATTCCTTGATACAGTAACAATTAAAAATTTAAACCTTTGACCTCTGTAAACATTTTTATTTCTCGTTTCCTTTGCCTACGACCTGCAGGTGCTTTAAGTCTTTCCACAGCCCTTTTGCTCCAGTTTTCTTATCGACAATTACTTACACAGTAATTCAAATCCAATTTCAACATTGACTACTAGGTTGTAAGCTTTGTGTCAAATGCTGGCTATCTAGCATGTTCTGTTTCCATTAAGAGCTTAGGAAACATTAAGACTTAGGAAATGGAAAGGAAAAAATATCTAGCAAGTGATGGTAGCGGGTCAATTATGCTCGTGTTGCACGATCCTCTGAGCTCACATTAAACTCGTATTGCTCCTGGTACTTCAAAAGGAACATTTCTATTAAAAATTAAAACAGGTGAAGACTGTCTACAGTGCATAACATAAAACCTGGGTTTTTTTTTCAATCTGGCAACAGATCACAGCTTTGTTCATCTGCACAGAGCATGTGTCCCTCCTTGACTGATTCACCAGCATTCGCCAGGCCAACACTAATTAGCCTTCTTTGGGACCGGTCTTTACTGGTCTTTGCAGGAGAGCCCTGGCTGAATCGTGGAGGTCACTTGGATCCAGTATTAAGCCAGCTGCAAGGATGGTGGCTGGAGGAGCTGCTTTGGAGATGCTACACGGTGGTGATTTACTTCAAGTGTGGGACCAGCCCTGGCCAGGTAAAACTCAGAACCAAATACATGACGGTATGAGTACACGGATGCCACTGAAGTGAATTAATGGACAAATTCTACCTCCCAAGTTCAGCATCACTGCCAGCGTGGCATTAACAAGATGGTAAAGTGTCTCCAGTTAACTCCCTGTGTTGTCAGCTCTTGGACACGAAGAACAGATATTTTGCTCCTGTGTTTGTACAGTACTTAGCACAGAGGGATGCTTGCCTCTGGCTGCTACACCGTGTCCCATTTCAGATATTTAAAGTAGCAGATGAACCTCCACTACTGAGTGTGACAGTATTGAAGAGAAGTAACCACTGACAGCCTTAATTTCTGCTACGTGGAGTAGCCAGAGAAAAGACCCACCACATCTCAAGATTGTCTCCCTGGTGTGTTGTGCAGCTTTCTTTTGTAATGAGAGGACTCCTGACTGTCAAACAGAGTTTATTCTGTGAGTTGGCAGGTGTATTCCTGTCTTGTGATCTTGCAATCATTTTCTGCCTCCCCAGAGGTGCCTTCAAGAAGAACATCCTTCTGCTTCTACGTTACACCCCTCCTGGTGAGTGCTCTCTAGTGTGGTCTGAGGGATTTCTCAGATATTTTCTTCTGATCACTCCCATGTTTGTTAAATGTGGGGGTTAAAAGAGAAAAGTGTTCAGGCTGATGATGACCAATGTATGCAAAACATCTCATATTCTTCTGTTTAGCAGCACTGATGAAGGTGAGAATGGTATGCTTGTGTGCAGCTGCTTGACAGGTGACTAGGAAAATACCCTAATATGCTGGCATCATTTATAAGGAGAAACAATTTATTCTGGCATGTTTGTAAAAAGCGCTCTGCTTTCCTTTCTACCTGGATATTCATTAGTGACAGCCCGGGTTATTTTTGTGTCACTGATCTCACCTGAAAACACTGGACTCATTGTTCTGCCTCTGCAATGTAAATGCATTTATATTGATAGTAACGTGGAGAAAAATCAATCTGATAGATCTGAATTCTGTGTGTACATACATCGGATAGTCTAGCTGATATCCTTAGGACAGCTCTACTTCCCTAAATTCCTAGACTACATTTCTGCTTCCTGTGAGCCAAATGCTGCTCTCACTTTTGGAAGCCCTTGTGCGAAAGGCAGCAGAACTCTGTTACTTTTCAAAGAGATTTTGCGTTAAAACTTTATGTGTTCCAGAAAAGAGTACATTCGTTCTCATATGGAAGCTCAGGTCCTTGTGGTGAATCACCATGCCAGGCATTAAGAAAAATATACCAATACTCTGAGACCGCACTGCAAGTGCCTGAGTCCTGTAGCTTTCCTGCTATCTGTCCCACTGATGTTTTAGACAGTATAATCTATTCATCTGAAGTGAATCTAGGTGTAGCACCAGCCAAATAAGTATCCAGGTGAATTTTTTGTATTGTTTGAGTAGAGAGTCTAATAAGATGTACTGCGTGCTAAGGTTTGTCATGTGACTAAGCAGCAAATTTTTACATTAAAACTATGAAGGAAGCAGTGATAATGATTGCTAACCCACTTGTCTGTCAAAGACCTCCTCCAGTCTCACCCACGCTTTTTTCTTTACCAAAACCTCAGTGTCTCCACTGTCCCTGGGTGCCATTTCTAGTTTGCGAGGGCAGGGTTGGGGTGCCCTCAGATACTAAAGCTGTGCCTAATTTTGGCAGGAGAGCAGGCTGGACCCTTTGCAGATCTCCTTGCAAAGCAGTCTGTTCTGCCATCCCCTGCAAGGCTCCTAGCCTTGCTGCCGTGTCGATCCATTCCTCATCAGGGGTGGGAAGTTCTGCATTTCACCGACATCAGAAGCCACGAAGACAGGTCCTGGTGACAGTGATCGCGAGGCAGAAATGACTGCTTCACAGAGGAGAAAAAAAGGCAATTTTATTTAAGAAAATAACCGTTCATAATTGGACCTCTGTCACTTTAAATTTTAATGGTAATAGTAGTACTCGAACTTTAAATTACAGCTTTCAGTGACTTCACTCTGAATCTCTCAATTACTCTTCGTAACTCCTTTCCTGGAGCATGTGTGCCGTGACATTGATATCACTGTTCAAATCAAAATTCACACTCAGGGGCCGGGCTGGGGGGTACGCCATGCACAGATCCTTCCTCACTCCATCACTGGCAACCAGGTGGACGTACAGTGAGGTGTTGCTCCCAGGTCTGGGCAAATCCTGGTGGTCTTCTGCCAAAAAAATTGCACATTTCTGGCACTGAGAGGGTGTTAAGCCCACTCGCTCTGTTCCCACAGGGTGGGCTGGGGGTTTCTCCTGCAGGCACAGCTTTCGGTGCAAGGAGAGGCGGCCCTGGGGGAGGGAAAGCAGCTCTGCTAGTCATTATTGAGGTTATTATTTCGGTGGCTGTAGATGTTGCCATGGCACAGAGCTGCTGGAGCAGCCAGAGACAGCAGGGTGGTAGGTGTCTCTCAGTTGGGATGCAGAGAGAGAGTGGGGAAAGGATTTTCCTTCAAAGGCAGGAGAACTACATACAGAGCAAACCCAAGAGGACAGGGAAAAAGAAGGAAGAAAGGAGAAAGTTTCAGGTGCAACAAATTCTGATGTAAATTAAGCCCACATTATGGATTTTTGCTGTTGTTGCTTTGTTTTATTATTTAACCTGCCATTGTAGTATCTGTGTGTACCTGGTGCCCAGTCCCTTCACCAGCGGCTCCAGCCCTCAATCTAGAGGCAAGCACAAAACTGGCAAGGGAAATTCTCAGTTCCGTATCACCTGGAAAAATGCTTTTAAACTCTAGAATGAAAGAGGGTCTCAAAAATTATTGCTGTAAAACAGGTTATGAGAGTAACCAGCTTTGAAAGTGCATGGGATTGTTGGTAAGCAAGAAAAAAATTTTCTGCTAGTTGTACCCTATGTTGATGGGAGCTGCAAGTGGCTGAGCCTGCAGTTTACAATAAGTGGGTGGGAACAAGAGACCACTTTGTCCTTCCAGTAGCACTGTCCAGATAACTAGAAATCTGCATATGGTAGCTTAAAACCAGCTCAGACAGGGCTCCTATCTATTCCCACGTAGCCTGGATGAAAAGCATGAGGATGGAGGTCACATAAACTCACTCCATTTGTGCAGTTCAGAGCTATTTGCATAATCCAAGCTTTCATTTTAAACAAATTAAGTGCCTGGCACTTTATGGTTGCAAAGAAACCTCCCGGAGGTGTGAGTGAAGTATGGAGCCACTGAAAGCAAAGTCTACTGCAGGTCGAGTTGGAAATGGCAGTGCAGAGGAATGAATGCTTCATAATGTAAACATAAGTGCAAGAGATGGGAAATTTTTCACATTTTATTAAATCAGACTTTTACAGTAGTTGCTGAAAGCAAAAAACACTGAATTATATTTAGATAATTGTTCCATAAATAATGTGTGTTTTCACAGCAGTCACAAAGTCTGGAATTTATGTGCTAATTACAGACCCCAAATCATCTACGCACAGATTTGCAATTAAAACTGAAATATTTTCATATACAATGTGAGCCCTGTATTCATAGCAACAGCTAAGAGACATGCTGGTTACAGTTTGCTCAGTAAATCTGGATATTTTATGTTTGAACACAATTGTTTCACTATTGTTGTCCTTACGTTCGGTATTTTAAAAGCTGAAAGAGTTTAAAGCCGAGTGTCACATTGTGGATTGCTATTCCTTTTAGAAAACATATTCTCTACATAGTAATGTATATACTGCAACAATCTAAGGGAACAAATGGTTATTGAAAGACATAGAGAAAGCAAAACTCCTGCATATGGTTATCTTCTTAATAAATATTGTAAAAACACATACTTTTAAAACCCTGCAGTGACAGCAAAGTGCAGAAAGAATGCAAAATTAGGGAGAACGTTGAATAATTCAGTAGCTTGTTATGTGATTAGACCTGATTGGCCCACACTAAGATTCTGCCCATAAAAATGATTTCCCATGGTAGCATTGGTCTAGGGGTGGGGGGTTTATGATGTCCATAAAATGGGAGAACACGGCTTACTGGAACTAATAATATCATGGCTGTGCAGAATGATTGATGATCTTTAAAAAGGCCCAGATTGGTTTCATCTTTCTTCAGATTTTATCACTCACTCTTTCTTAGTCACGTGCAATCACTAAGGCCAAGAGAGGTAACAAGTGTTTGATGTATGATACTTGAGCCACTTTTGTCAGAACTGCATTTATTTTAAACTGCTCTTGTATTTGATACTCCCAACATGTAAATGATCTTTATGTTTATTTTTTCTCCAGCTGATGAGAACAGGCACTCCTGGGGTTGGGTCAAGAGGTAAGCCAAGCTCGCGTTAGAGCAACGGTGCCAAAAATCGCAGTCAAAATTAAACAGATCCTCCTTCCTTGCACTAGGACAATTTCCATTACTGATTAAATGGATAAGAGCTGCACAGGGCTGACAACTTCTTGGGAGAACCTCATATCCTTTATTATTTGCAGTACGCGCACACCTTTCAGAATGATAGTTACTCTTCTTGGAATATATTATCTATCCATTTCAATTCACTCTATCCTTCACAATCTGCAGAGAGTCACAAAAGCTCCTTTTATGTCAGAAGAAATTTCAGATGAATAGGGGAAAAAAATTCTTAATTTAACCAATTGGGGAAAAAGGGTCATTTCCACCTGTTTCTGAAGGCTTACACATCTCCTCAAATACGACAAATCAAGTCAGATGTCTTAATGATTTGCTGGAAACATCCTTATCAGTAACTTATTCATAAAGATTGCAGATGTGTGAGCTGAAGAATGTTTGGCAGAGTCCCAAAGGGAAAAGAAAGAGTATTAAAGGGTTGATCAAATCACAATGTATTGGAGTCCTGCTCATTTGTAGAACTTTCCCTTATCACCATTTGTTCTACTTGGGAAAATAACAGATAAATTAGCAGGGTGCCAGGTTTCTGAGACCCGTCAGTGGTACACAGGCATATGTTTGCATACATAGGCATGATTGCAAGACCATACACATACCTGTGCCACACCTGTATGCTTGTGCATGGCTATGCACACCGACATGCGGGTCCTCTCACTCGCGATGATTTTGTCTCCTGTAGAGTTTAATGGTTTTCTGTTTTGACAATTTAAACACTGCTTCAACACTGTTTAACAAAATCAAGAGCAGTTCTTGGCAATTAATTTCTGCCGTCAATAGTATTCTCAAACTGGGCAACTCCCCTTGGAACGGGGAGCCGTAACAGCAAAGCCTGCATGAGTGAAAGAGCAAGACAATTCATTAGACGGCTCTGCAGCAGCTAAAAGTGGCGGGGGATGTCAGCCCTTACTCCTGTGCTTCAATACTAATGAGAGTCATTGCATATTCATAACCCTAAATACAGTCAGCTTCTGATAAAAACTTTTGTCATCGAAGCTTCACAGCAAGAGCAAAGCATTGCACTCCTCGTGTCGTGGCACTTCCACCAAGCCAGCACAAGAGCAAGATTGATTGTTTTGCAACGCAGCCTGACAGGGAACTAAGAGATACTGCCCCAAGGGTCCCAAAACTAAGCTTAGTTTGATTACAAGGCTCCAAGTAATCAAAGAAACAAAAGAGAGGAGGAAAATGGGGAGAAGAATGTTGTTTTGTCTTGTTGGTGGGTTTGGGCCATGGGTTTTTTTATTCTTTTTAAAGATAAAGGAGGCTCTAAAGATGTGGTTTTCCTTATTGAGTGTTGGGAGTAATTATCTGTTAGGTGCTTAAAACAGTTCATATCAATTTTTATCACGGAGGAAGAAGAACGACAGGCGCTAGCAAACTTGTTCCCATGTTGTAGGAACACTGCTGCATGTCTTAATAGATACAAATCTCTAAAACTGTATGAAGTTTCACGTCAATATGAATAGCAAAGATTAGTGAACTCAACCTGTCAGATATTAAAATCAGCTCTGCCAAGTGTTGTGCTACCCAGAATTCTCTTCTTGCAGGTTCCTTTTCATTTTTGTTGTCAGCTCCTTCTTCTTCTCATCATTGTTGCTATTTTTATTATTAGTTTTGAGAAACTACCCATCTACTTTGCTGGCAGCCAGCTCCTGGAGGTGCACAGCTCTGCTAGCCTTTGACCTTGCAATACCTGCCTGCTGGGGCAGCTGTTAGCATTCCCTGGAGTCAAAGAAGAGAAACGTATGTTTCAGCACCCACTTTGAAAAAGCCTTGAGCATTTTCTCACTCATAATGATGTCTTCAGCTGGAATGCCAGCACATTTCCACATCTTTTTGACAGGCAAGCAGACTATAAAATATACATAAAATTAAATAAAACAGGACATTAACACAAAGGTTTCAAAATCTGATTACAGTGCAGAGCTGGATTTTTTTCTTTCCCCAGCAATTATAAAATCATGCATTTGGGAAAAAAAATAACTGCACGGCTCAAGAGAAATCATGGAGGATTAAGGATGGGGAGGTTTCTCTAAACTGTTAAATATCTCAGTCATATGTACACAGGCTTTGAAAATAGAGAAATCTTGTAGTTATGATTGATTGAGGTAACTGATTATCCACAGTTATTTTAAGTGTTGAGACATTAAATTGTCAGCCATATCAGTTTGATTGCAGTAAAACATGAAAACATTGACTTTTGTCTAGTTAGAGAAATTTATTTTTCCCAGAATGACAATCCTTTAAGTAGAAACCAGGCAGCTTGCCAGCTCTCCATGTCATACATAGAAGTTTGCAAATGCAACCCATATTTTCAAATGTTTTTCAAGGTTCAATGAATGGTGCATAGGTCTTCGGCAAATAGTCTTGTAATAAACAGATTTCCATATACTGCTTCAATCTTCCTTAAGCCTGATGTAGACTAGTATTTATTCATTACGAATAAATGAATGGCATAGACTGTGGTTTGCATTTAAGGTGTACACATATTCACAGCTCTTAACTTACATAAAATACTTCTCTAAAAGAAACAGTAACACTCCTTGGACTGAAGCTATAGGAACCAGTTTGATTAATATGTTTTACAAGCCGAAAGTAAATGCTCATCATAACTGTCAGCAAGCTGACAGCTTTCAGAAAAGAGCCTTTGTTCCCAGAATGAGTAATTTGTGTGATCTTCTTTAAGATACCACACTCAAAACCTTAGAGGGAGAAGGTGTTACATTCAAGCGAATTCTACTCAAAATGTGATTGCTGTTAAGTCTGCTTTGTATTCTGGATCCTTGATATGCACACAGTATTTGACAGGGTAGAGAATTTTTTTTTTATTTGTTGCTCTTGCTTGTCAGAACACCTGTGCTTTCTCATTAGGCAGAGGTGTCCTCAACTAGTTTTGTACTTACATGAGTGGGAGAGCCGTTGTTACCGGATGCCCTGCATCACTTTTGTGCTTCCTTGTGGTTTAATAGGGCACAGAGAATTACAGGATACCTGAAAATTTACATTTGAGTGACTGAAAGTGTAAGGAAGTACACCAAAATTTGGAGGACCACAGAGCCATGATTGAGTCATACCTTGAGAAGCAATGTGAGCAACTATTCCCTTTTTCCTGTGGTGTTAAATGTTTTCTCCCAACTGGAGTGGTAACACCTCTGCCACAAAGAATTAGGCAGTAGCACTTCGGGCCTTCAGCGTTAACAAGCAAGTACCTCAGGAACATGTCAACTGCTGAAAAATAATACTGAAGTTACCCATTAGCGTGGGAAAATATTTCCTTCCTGACCTCTTCAGGCACAAAGGTTACTGTACAGCATGAAGCATTAGGTTTGATTACTTTTGGATAGCCAGACTTTGCTCTCAGTTGCATAATTTCAAAGATGGAAAAGTGCATTCGGCTTAAATAGTCAACACATATATCTGTTTATATGAGTAACCTCAGTGAATAATAACAATGAACTAATCCAACCCTTTCTAAAAATCCAGTCAAAATATTTTACTCAGTGGCACTGAATTCCAGTTTGATTTCAAGCCAGGTAGAGGAATTAATCTTTATTTATGTCCATCCATGTGCCCTTCTATTTTCAGTCAGTGGGTCTACATAGAGCAGAGAAGATGCCCTTTGTTCTACACCTACTTCCAGTCAACTAGTCTTCTCTTCTACAGTCTTTACATGAATGCAAAGTGAATCAGTCTCAGCCTGAGGTCTAACTGCTTGCTTTGCAATCCGATACACTGAATAAACCCTATGTCCAAGGTGTTTCACCTGAGTGACAAAGGTGTCCTTCCCAAAGTGAGGTGAACAAATCTGGATGTGCTCCTACACCCAAAAAGATGTGGCTAGTATGAAAATATGACACTGATGCCTGTATTATTTACAGGTTTAAAGCACAAAAAATTGTATTTAATTGCTGGTTGAGTTACTACTATTCTTTTAAATATGGGATTGCCTTAGAACAAGGTAGCTCACTGCTCCTCAAAAGCAGGTCTTGGATGGGTCTCCACTGGCACTACTGACACCCTTGTAGGCTCTGTAGTCTGCTCCCAGAGGACAAATCAGCAGAGCCAAGCTATTTTCAGAGCTGACAGAGCCCCAGCTTGGGCATGGACAGACAGACAGGTTGCTGTGTAGTGTGGGACCCTGCAAGATGTTGGCAGAGACAGTCAGAGGTCAACAGTCATCTCTGTTGCCCCAGCAGCCTTCCCAGGCCAAATTAATTTTACAGCCCCTTAAAGCAACTTATTGACAACAGCTAGCTCTTACCTTCTCCTTCCCAGTCAGCTGTATCCACATGTCCAGAGTAACACAGCAGAGGTCATTATCCATCCTCACCATTTGCTAGTACAATTTTAATTCACCTTCATGCTGGGGGCAGAGGATCAATGCACTACAAATAATAAAATAATACCCAGTTTAATCCAAAAGGTCCACTCCTTCCTACACAGCAATTTATTCCTTAAACTCTCTCTTTAGATTATCTTAATGATAAGATTTTGGAAGATCCAAGGGTTTTTAATTCCTTGCTGGCTTTTACCTGTTTTGCCCTAATTCAGCTCCTGTTTGCAGAAGTGATGTTGTTTTGGTTCATTCAGGTTATTCTCCTCCAAATCCTGCATTATCATCTTCTTTAGAAGAATTCAACAGTTTTACCAGATAAAATGAGTCTCGAAGTCCACACCATTTTTTAAAAGAAACTCCAAACCCTGAAGTAAACAGTACTCCTGCCTTTCAATCACTATGAAGGGGGATGGGGGGTGTTACATATTATTCCTGTCTTAAAAAGACAATGTATATTCCTATCTATACGTACTGTACTTAATAATTTTCTCACTTCAGAATTCTGGAGGGAGATCATTCACTCCTGGTAATTTGCTATTACTGAATTCCTCAAATTGCTCCATCATTTTCATGCCATACATCTGCCTGTTAAGGCCACATTTTTATTTCCTCTAAAAAGTGACCTTGGAACAGAATTTAGAAACAAAAATACATTAAAAGAGTGGGGAAGCTAATTCACTAGAAAAAGCTTAAGTTCTGAATATTGGTAAGCATTGACAGAGAGGAGATGTAATAAAAAATCTATAAATATTTGAGGGCTTTTAACAGTAATCATGGAGAAAAAAAATTACTAACTTTGTCGTTAAAATGTTTATCCTGATGTATCTATCTTATTGGAGAAAATGGGCTCAGTATTTCAGACACTGTAGTCTGGTAACTGGTGCTAACTTTAAATCTTTGATCACGACTGCTGTAAAATAGTCAACTGAGATAATAAGGTGAAAATATGAAAAAGAAAATAGAGGGTAATGTCTGGAAAATTTATTTGAAAGCATAATTCACTGAATTATGTTGGAGTGTACCAGATTAATCTGCAGAATCCCCATTAACTAGATAAAACTCCAGTGAAATGTATGGTCAGAAAGAAACAGCCCTTCTTTGACATGGGGATTAATGAAGTGGAGAAAGGAAGAAACGAAAGAACAGAGAAATTCAACATCCAACTGGCTGTCCCCTCACTTCAGCACATGGTACTGTCTACACACGTACTACTTGCACTGGTAATTAATTTAATATGATATCTCTTCTAGAGATCTCTGGCTATTTTTTTTCTCATAGCTTCTTTGATCTTTTATTCTTAACTGCTCCTGGCCTGTCAGTGTATGCGCTAATCTATTTATGTTACCTGGCAGAGTTTCAACTCTGAAATTTCCTTAAGTTCTTGAGGTCACGCCTTAACTTTATGCTTTCCTAAACTCAAATTAAAACAAAGCTGAAGCAGGATTATTTCCAATAGCTTTGGGGGAAAACGAAGGCATAGGAGTTGTGACCAGCTTACTCCACATGAACGGCCCTCATTTGGTTTATAAACTGAAAGTTCTGTGGAAAGGTAGGCCCAAACGAGATTAAGTAACCACAATTAAATCTGTGGTAGAGCCATGTAATAGTTTCAAGTGTATTGATTGTAGATTTGTTTCCTACTTTGTTATTTGCACACATACACCTTATATTTTGATGACACGAAGCTGTGTACTGTGGTTGACACGCCTGAGGGATGGGATGATACCCAGAGACACCTGGACAAGCTGGAGAAGTGGGCCCATCTGAACCTCATGAGGTTCAACAAGGCCAAGTGAAAGGTCCTGCACATGGATCGGGGCAAGTCCCACTATCAATACAGACTGAGGGCTGAAGGGTTGGAGAGCAGCCCTGACAAAAACAACTTGGGGGTACTGGTGAATGAAAAGCTGGACATGAGCCAGCAATGCACACTCACAGCCCAGAAACCTGACCATATCCTGGGCTGCATGACCAGCAGCATGGCCAACAGGTCGAAGAAGGTGATTCTGCCCTTCTACTATGCCTCGGTGAGACCCTACCTGCAGTAGGGGGAGGATCACCTCCCTCAACCTGCTGGCCACACTCTTCTCAATGCACACCAGGACACCGTTGGCCTTCCTGGCTGCAAGGGCACACTGCTGGCTCATGGTTAGCCTGTTGTCCACCATCACTCCCAGGCCCTTCTCCAAACTTCTTCTTTACAGCAGGTCAACACCTAGCCTGTACTGGTACAGCACCTCTCCTATGAGGAAACACTGAGAGAGTTGGCATTGTTCACCCTGGAGAAGAGAAGGCTCCAGGGAGAGCTAGTTGTGGATTTTCAGTAGTTAAAGGGGGCTTATAAGAGAGACAGGGACAGACTTTTTAGTAGGGTCTGCAGCAATAGGACCAGGGGTAATGGTTTTAAACTAAATGCAGGTAGATTCAGACTTGATATAAGGAAGGGACTTTTTATGATGAGTGTGGTGAAACACTAGCCCAGGTTGTCCAGAGAGGTGGTAGATGCCCCATCCCTGGAAACATTCAATGTCAGGTTGGACGGGGCTCTGAGAAACCTGATCTGGTTGAAGATGTCCCTGCTTACAGCAGGTGGAATGGACTAGATGACCTTCAAAGGTCCCTTCCAACCCGAACTATTCTATGTTTCTGTATTTTATTATTTATAAAAAGGAAAACTTTTTGCTACTGTTGTTTCCTTTACTTGTCATGACATAATGTTAACTAGTTGGTCCTGCTAAAGGATTAATCACTACCAAATAGCATACTTCTCAATTAAACAGGCATTAGCGAAAAGCCATCCTTTTGATTAATAGTCCTAACAAGTTTTCCTTCTCAACTTCAGGGTCCACAGCGGCTTGTAACACTAATTGCAGTTCAGATTTCCACAAGCCGGCAGTGGCAATTGGCTTACTGCTGGTAATACCAAACCTGCAGTAGTGCCTGCACTGGCGCTGCATCTGTCAGCAGGAAATTTAGTCTCTTTTCATGAAATGGACATATGGGTTTGGTCATTGTTTCAGAAGGGTGTGTTTGAGCTTGCAACATCCTTTTGTCCGTCAGGTTTCATTACCTCGTGCCTTATGCCCGCTTTCTGCCCATTTTGCTCTTTCACTTTCTAGGGTAATGATCCTGGTTACCTAAAGGTATACAAAAAGCAGAGAGTGTCTATAGCCCTCATCTTTTTTTTCTGTGAGCATGCAAATCTAACTAACTGTTGTCTGGCTCTGTGTTATCTCATGGCAACAGGACAAACTGGCAGTCTCTCATAGAACAGGGTGCATGCTCAACAAGGATGAAAAGTACTATCACATTTCAGCAGTGGGAATGGTTCTCTGATTTTCACTGCTTAAAAACTCTTTTTTTTTTCTTTGAAAACACAAATCAGTGTCATTACATTTGAAAGGTACAAATGTAATTACTTTTTTTCTTTTGGAAAAAAAATCAAAATTGACTAGTGTATGAATTTAATACTTTTTATTTCCTCAATCTTCAGCAAGAAGTTATGCTAACACTGAAACAAGTAACAAATTTTAGTAATTTCTTACATATACCACTTCCAGTTATTTTTCTACCCTTAGTATTATCAGTGGGGTTTATTTTGTATTTTAAATCCAATGCATCAGACAAGACGTCTTTTGCAGGTTTTAAAACACAGAGAGAAATTTGGAAAAAAATTAGACAGCCAAGATGATTCCTGTGGGATACCTGAATTCTATGTATAAAGCTGAGGGAATAACGATTGTTGTCTCCCATAAACATTTTATGATTTAGCATCTTGGAATTCTGGCACATTCTTTTAGTTTCTTTGCTATTGTTCTCATACTAATCATGTGTGCAAATTGAACATACTAAATAAACTCCCCAAGAACAATTTTCAGAAATAAAAATGGTTTCTTTTTACTTTTTTTTTCTCATTTCCCAGACTTCATAGCCTCCTCCAGAAAATCATACAAGCCTTTCCCAGAGCCAGAACTCAGCTTCCCCTTTGCTTTGTCTCTGGCGTAACCTTTGCTGAAACAACCCCACGGCCAATTGATTAATATTTTCTTTGCTACACTTTTGTGCCTGCAAACAGTAGAGTAGCATAGCAAACAGAGAAGGTAGATATGTAATCCAGTTATCAATTGGCACAGGGAATTACCCATTTGCTAATAGATGGGTTGTTCATATGGCATGTTATATTTCATTTGTATTTTTGTAAAGTAAATATTTATGTACATTTTTCATGTAATTTAGTTCATGCATCTGTGTGTGTGTGAATTATATGAAGGTTATTTATGGCCTGTGTCAAAAGGTTATGAACAAATTGAATTTATGAAGAGGGATCACTATTCCCTTGTGATCACGACAGTAGCTGTTTTTCAAGTGTTTGGGGGTTGTTTTTTTAAATAGAGACCAGTCTTAGCCTGTTTGGTGCTCACAAAAACCGATGGCTCTTAAACTCCTGGCAGTGCTTCTTTAACTAAGCAAGTTTATGTGGCACTAGAACAGACCAGGAGACGTTGCAACATCATTTATTAAGGGAAGAAACTTCCACCTGTAGATCACAAGTCGCAGCACCACACGTGAACAGTGTTTCCACTTACAGGAGATAATCACCTGGAAATCTGCAGGTCTTTCCTTATCCTCTCATTCTGCTGCAAGGAGTTCTCCACGACTGCATGCAGCATCCTATGATAAATGCTCTGACGCTCATGTTTTGAGAGAGAGAGGGAAGTATTTGGTTCAGCAAGCATTTTTCTCCTCTGGAGCACATCCTTGAGCAATGTAGAAGAGCTGTTGGTTAATACACAAAGTCACCTGATGGCACAACAAAGCATCATTTTCTGTAGTTGATATAATCACTGATCTAAGGCAGAAAAGTAAAGATTTTCTTCTCAAATAATTTTCTTTCTACTCCTTTGATATGCCAGGAAAAATGACAGACCCTCAGCAGACTACCAAACACCATTTTAATAGCTCTGATAATTGTCAATTAAAGGAATTGTGAAAGTCCCCAATAATCCTACTTGTTGTACTGGATGTCTGGAAAATAATCTTTCTCAAGGTATGTGCAAAGCCTTTCCTGTTGAATTTCTGGCCCATTCCAGTAACTTTTCCTATGTATTTACATGAAATCATATTCTGCTACCCTTTGTGACAGGTCAAATATATTAAATCTCTTTTCACATTAAACGTCTCTTGCAAAGAAGTACCAGCATGTTTTCTCTGTATTTTTTTCACTGAACATTAGCAAGACTTCTCTAGGACATGTTAACAGCCTCTTGGTTTGTTACCACAGTTCTTGTTTACTAAATGTATTAAAATGCAGAGGAAAATTATGTATTTCAAAATTACTTGATAATTATGATATATCTAGGATTTTAATAAGATTTTAATATTCGGCTATCAAAATTCAGATGCTTTACTATATTTTGATACATTTCTTTTTACAGACATTTTGAAATGAAGTTAGAATGCATCCTTTTCTTTTAGAATCAAGACACATGATTTTAACTAGCCTCTAACCTCATCTATTGCATGGTAATTACAAATGATGCAACAGCTTAGAGTATTTACATAAGTTGGTCAGAGACAGTAAACAATCAGCAAAAACTTCAATAACATCAGATTAAATCCTGAAGTTATTAATTCATTTCCAGTCAGTACTTACATGTATAAACATTTGACGTAGTGATTGCAAAGAGTAGGTGATGACCTTAAGATTTCACCCAACACTAATAGATTTAGTCTGAGGTTTCTTCTTTGCTGTTAGATGCTAAGCGATCCCATCATCAATTAATCTGAATGTTTGCTTTAATATAGTTGTTTTATGACTGAAGTTTGAAGCTATTTCCTCAAACTGGAGATATTTTAGTGGTTTAATCTCATAATAAGTATTAAATGTAACTTGACAATATAGATTATCTGACTGAATGGCTTTAATAAACTTAATTTGCTGAAAAATTATAATTACTTCTTTTTTTAATCAGAGCTTGAGTTCATGAAGGAGAGAAATTAACTTTCTACATATGGCCAAATCCCTATTTCTCCAATTCAGAGAAAATTTCTGTTCAGTGTAGTCTTGCGTGAGTGAGGGATGAATAAGTATTTGACTATGGTAAATATAGCATCCAGAAAAATTGTCTTTCCCTTGTGTTACTATCAATACAGTTACTATTTAACATTGTGCTTCATACTAAATTGGCTTTGCCAGAGCACGTTAATGTTTATAAGCTATCAGTACCCAATTTGTCCTGTTTGTAGACAACAGAGCAATTCTTGGTTACTATAAGTCAGTTTCTTTTTTTCTTTAATATTCCAAAGTTTATGACACCACATTGTTTGTATCTCAGCTGCCAGATGCATAAATGATTAAATTAAGTGAAGTAGGTATTTTTTTACTCTGAAGTTTATACAACAAATTATTATTCAAGAAGTGCACAAGAACACAGGTCTTCCATTGAAGAGTCTCTGAGACAACAGATGTGATTTGATACCAGGTCAGAAGAGTTGCCCATCAGAAGACCCCAAGTATAAGTTTTCTAGCAGAAGCCCTAAACTTATTTGAGGATTAGTGTCCATCACAATCCGTTACGGCTATCTTGGAGCTTTACATGGCAGAATTTTATCACAGGAAGTCCTTAGTAATTTATATTATGAATGGGAGTTTTATTATGATTATAAAATTGTTTTCTTTTCTTTTTTGGTGGGGTTTTTTTTAGCATATGAGGATTAGATAAAGTCCATACTTAGTTATTTAACTGCAGTCACTCTAAAAAGAAGTCTTCAGGCTGCAGGTGGATTACAAAGGGATTTTGGCAACATATTCAACATATTCAGAAAACTCATTTTTCCTGCGAATATTTTCCATTCTAACTCAATCTCATGCCAATGTTTGTGGTGACTGTCACAAAAATGCAGGGAACAGGATGATGAGACATCCTTTAGAAATCAAACCATATGAAGAATTTTATTAAAATGCATTTTATACTGAGTCCAGTTCTCTATTGTTCCTCCTATTACACAGCCACTGCAATGTGGGTTTGAAATTACCAAAGCTGAACTTTGGTAATTTCTATGTCAACATGGTTATAATGAGTAATGGCTATGTCAACATGGGCAACTTATCCCACACTCCAACCCCAAAATGATTGCAACCCCACCCAGCTGTCTCTTGAACCCTTAAAATGTGAAACTCATATTTGAGCTCTGGCTCTCTGGGAGCATTGGCCGGTCCTCAAGAGCTGAGCCCTTGTACTCTGCATGGTATCCCATGGCTGTCAAAAATTGCCAGGACTCATGTCCAACTAAAGCAAGCAAATTGCCATTGCTGGGAGATGGTGTATTACCACTCCTTCTGGACAAATAGTTAAACTGTTTGCAAACAGCCCTCACCTGGTACCCCAGATCCTGGCACAAGCAGAGCATTAAACTGCACACAGCATTCTTCCCATGGCTCACAGCTGGCACAGGCATCAAACTGCAGACGGCATAGTTTTCACAAAAATTAAGTTCATGTTCTATAACCATGCTTCAGATTAATTTTTTTTCCTAAAAGCTTGTCATTTTAAAGTACCTCATATATATTTATACATGTAGAAGAGATCATATACATATATAATCCCTATGACTTAAAAAGTAAGAAATTGTATATATGCATATATATGTGTGTATGTCTGTATACAATCTCTCCTAAATTTAAAGGACTATACGAAAAGCTTGTCAGCATTTTGCTATGAAGATAGAAGTGGGAGAGAATGTGGCTTATTAACACCTGGAATATCACCCGCCATCTGGAGAGGCTCAACACAAACAGGAGACATGAGGTTTCTGGTGTGTGATCCCGGACCTCAACCTTAATCAGTTAGAGGTATGTTGTGTAGTTTTAGCCAGCGTTTTACACCCATTTGGCATCAGTATAAACGCCTACATAAGGTGCAGAACAATAGAGAATTAGTCCCACTGAGCTTAATAAAAACCCAGGGAGGGGAAAAAATCATAGTTCATTTGTGGAGCCCTAAGATAAGTAGGGCTTTTATAACTTTAAAATGTTCTGAAACAAGCCAGTATAAAATAAAAGAGCTCCAGTACAGACAAGAGGAAAGTACACAACACAAATAAAAACATATGGAGACTTTTAGAAACAAGCTAGAATTTGTCTTCTACAAACCCCTATACACACACTTCCCTGTTCTTCATGCAGCTCACAAGGAAGGGCTGATTCTGGGTTTCCTCTCCAGATAGACAGCTCAGCAGCATATTCCCATTCCAGCACTTCTTCCAAAACTGCCACGTTATCCCACTTTCTCTAACATCTGCTACAAAATATTTCACACTTGTTCTGTCTTGCTCGAGGTACAGGGGGAAAAGGACACCGGTACCATCAAAGGTTGTGCCCAACACAGCAACTGACACTTCCAAAGCAAGCAGTCCCCACTTCCCTTGCGCTATTTGCAGAAGGCTCTTTTTTTCATGGACACCATCCAAGGAATAGCAACAGCAGTACAGGTGCTGACACCTCGAATTTGGTGTAAATGTTTGGACTCATGGGATTCCTCTGGCCAGTCTTTCTTTTATGATTTTCTCTGTCATGATATACGATGTTTCAAAGATGGAGTGCTGCCGCTGTTGCACACAAGTAGCCTGTGGCAGTAAGTGAAGAGGAGGCTTTTCCAAGCCTCACACAAGGAAATGCATTAAAAATGTAAACTACGCTATCTGTCACGTTTGTGTGTTCAGGTGGCTTATTGGGATGTAGCCTATTGTGACACTGGAAAATCTATTACATACATCTGTGGTTGTTTAATGTCATAGAGCTTTCACCAAACACGTGCTGGCCAAGGTTCTCCTGTCCTTCCAGATTCAGCTTGGTTCACGTAGACCACAAATCTCAGCCTAGATCCTTCCTTGTTCTACTACACACCAAGAGTGGAAGCTGGTTTACCCCACCTCGAGTAACAGGGTCTCCAAAGGCCCAAAGACAAGCTTGGAATTGCCAGAGATTTATGTCTGTCCATGTGGGGACCAAACCAAGCCCTTCAAAAAGGTTCACATTCAAAACATTACGTGGCAGAAAGGAAAGGGATCTTACAGATGCTGAATATGCTGTCTGAGATCATCTTCCACAGACTGGCCTCTGCTGTGAGCACCAGCCAGGAACACTGCATGAGCAACACAAAGGGTCTGGGGTGCCCCATCGATGCAGCCTCCTTATGTCAAGCCGTTAATTCAAGTATGAATTACAGCAGCCAGTTTAGAGTAGAATAGAATAGACTAGAATAGACTAGACTAGACTAGACTAGACTAGACTAGACTAGAATAGATCAGTTGACAGGAACCTACAATGTCCATCTAGTCCAACTGCCTGAACACCTTAGGGCTGACCAAAAGTTAAAGCATATTAAGGGCATGGTCCAAATGTCTTTTAAACACTGACAGGTTTGGAGCATCAACCAACTCTCTAGTTCCAGTGTTTGACCTCCCTCTCAGTAAATAAATGTTTCCCAATGTCAAATCTGAACCTCCCTTGGGGCAGCTCTGAACCATTCCCAAGTGTCCTGTCGCTGAATAACAGGGAGGAGAGGTCAGCACCTCTTTCTCTACATCCCCTCCTCAGGAAGCTGTAGAGAGCAATGAGGTCGCCCCTCAGCCTCCTTTTCTCCAAACTAGACAAACCCAGTGTCCTCAGCCATTCCTCCTAGGATGTGCCTTCCAACCCTGTCACCAGCTTTGTTGCCCATCTTGGGGTATTTTGCCTGGAGAGCAGGGTCCAAGCTGCAATGCATGGAGTCTATCTCAAACTAATAGACCTATCACAGCTGTAGACCAAGAAGGACCATGTTGGAGCTTGCCATCTCTTTTTGGAAGACCTGTAACTGCCTGTCCAAGGGTGGATCTTTAAAAATGAACGTTAACTTACAGGACCACAACAGAGTTGCTCCAAAGGTCAAAGATAAAGAGGTAGTGTCGGGCATGATACGGGAATGGTTAATAATAGATTCAATAAAACAAAACAAGTTGGCCTCTTTTACTTTACAAAACTGAGCCAATTGATGGCAATACGTTCACTATACTAAGGCACAAATTTCCCAAAGGAGCTCAAGGGCTCTACGCCTGCCTGTGTTAGTGCTGACCTGTGCAATGACCTGCCACCTAAAATGGAGCAGCCACACAGCTGCCTGGTGCTCCCCATGTAGGTGAGCACCTTGTCCATCCTGGTGGCAGTTATTTACACAGGTCATCAATGAGGAGAAGGTCCACCACAACTACCGATTAACTCTCCGCATCCCAAAGTGAGGGTCACATTCTCTGCTCAGGGGTTAAAATATAGTGAGATGGATGCAGAAGGTATTTTAGGACACATGAGAAGTGCTTTAATAAAATATACTGATTTGGGGAAATTAAACTCTGGTATCATTCCAATCTTCCTGAAAGATAGCTGTTTCCATATTAAACCCTTTCTAGATATTGAACAAACCTTTATCCCACCAATAAGAAATTTAAGTGGCATTACTTTTTTTTATCCACTGTTACATGGAGCAATACAAAAACATAAACTGGTATACCTTTTTTACACTGGATATTAGATTTTTCAGTACTTCACCACCCCACAGACACTACATTTACACAGTACGAAAAATTTCAAACAACGGTAATAGTGGGGGGGGAAATATCTGTTTTTCTTTTCTTTTTCCTAACTTGGTGTTAACTTAATGATATGTGACACTGCTATCAGTGCAGTGCAATAAAAATGAAAGGGTACACAATGTGCACAGACACTATGGAAATTTCAAATGACAAAAGCAACAACAAAAATTATACTTTCCCTTTCTTTTCCTATGCCGTTTGCATTAACTTAAGGATATGTGACTTTGCTATCCATGCACTGCAATAAAAATTACATTGGTGGCCAATGTGCCCAGACAGAGCCTTCAAATAAAACAAAAATAAAATTATACTCCTTTACATCATGTAAAGGATACATGATGCGAGGCACAAATTTTACTTCGCTGCCACATCACAAATAACGTGCCAGCTGAGAACCTATATTTCTTTCTTATCACGAGAGAGAAAAAAAAGTACTTTGGAACATTTTTTTTAATTCCTCTTCGTTTCATAAACACTAAAAAATGTGTTTTAAAACACTTTCTTATATTAGACTCATTGTGTTTATACATTTCCTAGATGAATGCTTTTTTAGTAACATGTTTTTGTCTAACATTACTCATATAAATAAAAATATACAGTCATTTTATGGGATAATAGGCAAACAGACATCTGCATGCAACATTTCCCTCATTAGATGTTATCATGTTAGCATATTTTTATGACTTCGCTGCAAAATACAATGTGCTGATTTGAAACCTTCTTAAATATAACTTATTATGTATGTTAACAACCCAAATGCTTCAGTTATGCTTGGAGAATTGTGTAATAACGGAGTAGTTAAGGCTGCTGCAGCACAAGGCAATGTGACCTGGAGGATTACCCCCGCAGACACTGCGGGAACAAGAGCAGCAGCTCGTCATCTATGATCAGTGAACTGCTGACGGTCCGCAGGTCCCCTCTTCAAGACGATGGGGCAGCTGGCTGACGGTCCTTGTTTACAGCTGCTAAACTGCATTGCAAATAATTAGGCATTTATTAGGTATCTCAGCATTTTTTTCCACTAAGTAGTTTACATTATTAACACGAAGATGCATACATTTATCAAAAATAGTCTGCAGAACAGAAAATTGTTCAAAAGATCATAGGTTTTAAGAAAATCTGGGCTATGCTTCAAAACAACAACAGTAAATAAAAGGCATCGGTCTGGAGGACACGGAGTCAGCAACTCTCGCACTTTAATTGGAGGGTGTTATGGCTTTGGGTGTGAGTTGCTGTAACGGTTTAACACGAGCACGACTGTCATGGTTAAAAATCCTCCTTAGAAAAGGAGGAAGGGATGGACGGTTCAGCCACTGGCAACATCAGGCCAAGGAGCTAAGAGCACGTGAGCAGAGAAGGGTGTCTGGTGGTTTCAATTACATCTGGATGCATACGACCGACAAACCAACAATCAAGGAATCAGATGGGTGGATAATCTGGCCACAAAAGTGCACAAATGTACTGCTCAATCACTGTTGCATCACCCTACAGAAGTACCAGGCAAGCCAAGCTGCGGAGAGCAGAAACTACCAAGGAAGAGATTTACGTGAGGGTCAGTCTGAACAAACCGTCTGTTCTGATCTGAATGTATTTAAAGGCTTTCTTCACCGTGATTGTAAGAATGGAATGAATCCTCCAAATCATTAGTGCTTTCAGCTGGGTTTGATCAAATTGTTACACTCGCCATGCCTGGGCTCTGAAAGATGAATACATAATTGAGAAATTCTCTCTTCTAAAATATTTCTTAAATCCAGTAACAAAAGAGTTTAATCAGAAAGTTACTCCCTTTTCAGGGATAGTTCTGCCATAGCTGTTTGGATAAAATGACTGGAAATCAGAGCTACAGTGATTTAAATAATCTGTTAAAAAGCTATTACATTTCCCTAATGCTAGTCATTTTTAAATGGCTCTTGGTTTGATTCATGAACAATACATGAACAGTACATGATTCACATGGGCAATTTTTATTAAGCGCTTATCCCAAAAAGAATGTCAGACCGGGTGAAATCTGTTGTATATTCAGTATTTTCATAGATTTTTTTGAAATAGCATGTGTTAAGGTTCAACTTCTCAATGACCAATGTTGACAGAGAAGTTGGGCCTGCCACAGAAGGTCAAGAAGCCAACAGAGGCTGAAAAATATTATATAGATAATTGTACAGATCTTGCTGCAGTTCAATTGCCTTTGAAGTTCTGTAACAACTTCTTGCTATCAGAAACTGGCAGGTTTAATTGAAGTCAAAGCTTGCCACTTAATCATGAGATCCATAAGTGTGTAAATATTAGTGCTGCTGCTAAGCAATGAATCGCCTTAGTATTAATTAGGAAAAAAAATGCTTTGCACTGCTTTCAGGGCATGGCACACAGTGGGCTGCGCTGAGAGGTGCCTTAGTGTATTTGCGGGGAGGATCATGCAACTTCAGGGGTTCGGGAACTTCTGCTTTTAATTCCATTTCTAACTGACTTGTTTTGGGTCTTGCGTCAGTTACTTTCCCCCTATACTACTGTTTCTCAGTTGTCCCAGCCAAAAGGTATGGATAAGGTAAATTATTACCCACCCATCTAGGATACTGCAAGGACTAAAAATTTCCCTGTAATCTGAACATTTTCTACAGTTTAAAGTGTTCTAATATTCCTGTAGTTTAAAATTCTGTATAATGCGTGATATATGAGCATAAAAGCAGACACTTAATGTTTTATAACCTTGGTGGTGAACTTACACGTACTTCATATGCACAGCCAATGTGGGGATGGTTTTAAAAGAAGAGTTATTGCTAATTGCCACTTTGAAACAAACAATATATTGCTGGTTGAGCAATATGATCAAAATCCAAAGCATTGTTTCTGCTGTGTTATAAAAGAAGTTGGATTATGCAATTCAGTGCCAAAGTGACTTAGATCTGCTTAAAGAGTTCTAAATTATGGTAAGCATTTAAACTGATAAGCAGAGATTTAATATGAGCCACAATAGGATTAATGAATAAATATCAGAGTCTTATGTTACTTATTTACGATCACATTTAAAAGTAGTGCTACAGCTGTTAGTTATACTCGGGGTACTCTTCATATTGGACAGTAGGCAGTGAATTGATCTGTCTACAAAGCCTATTTCTGAGCTGAAGTACTCCCAGGACACAACTTTTCAGTTTTACAGGTCATCTAGTTAAAGTTCACCCACCTTTTCAAAGTTTTGTGGTAACATTAACCTTCATTTTAGCATACAGCACTTTTACAAATCTGCTACCCATCACATACCAAAATGTTGCCCTGGGAAAAAAAAAATGTGTAGTTAGGATCCTAGGCAAAGTGTACTTCCAGGACACGTTAAATCTCAGTGGTACTCCATTTTGGGAAATGATGCTTCTCTTATTGTTGAGTTTCTCAGGCCCATAATCAGGTCCTTAATATGTTCAACAAAGCATCAGGATATATGAAATATCTTACCAGATAATCCTTTTTGGAATCCACAGTTCAGTTATTAAGTATTCCTTTTACTAATGTCTGTAATCCTCTGTTGATACAGGTCAGTAAAACAGTGGCTAAACCCCATATGAAAAAACTAAGTCTAGACTTCATAATCATTCCTTTTCTACTATGTTATTGTATCTTCCTCAGCTGTTCCTACCCTGAAGAGATGTGACCAATATTACAGGTGTTGCACATGGCAGGTCCCAAAAACCACGGGAAAGGTCTTGACACCGGTATGTCAGCCTTAAGATGAGATCCATCAGCAGACTCACACATACTCAGAAAATGCATGTGAAACTCAAGACTGGGGTTTGATAACTGAGATTATATTAGCTCACCAGTGTTCACGCAGCCACTGGATTAGCAATCAGTGTTAAATCTTCACACGCAATGAAAGTTAACAATGCTGGTTTTATATTGTCCAAAAAAAATCATCGAGTCTGTTTTCTCCTTTTGATTACAGTTCAGTTAAGAGAAGAGCGTTACTGCGTGCTTTGAAAATGTTTTATGTGTCTTTGGCTGATAGAACACACAAAACGTTTGAATAGGCCCATTTATTTGAGCAGACGTATTAAATAATACTTTAAATGTGAACATGCGTGTCATAAATTTTGTAGTCTCTTTAAAGTAGGATAAATCTGTGTATTTAAAATAGTCTTTCTTCAAAGCCATATTTTTCTTTTTTTTTTTCAAACAGTCATAAAGGAAACTCTGATTTGTGCTGCATGAACAATGCCAGCATCATCATTTTAATGTTATCCATATGGGCTTCTAATAATAGATAAGAGACTACATTTGTATTGTATGTCTTAGAGACATTTAAAATCTTGATAGGGAAAGGCTGATTTCATTGGCCCCACAGTTAAAGGAAAGCAGACCCTAATTAAAAGAATTCTGTTCTGAATTAACTAGTTTGACATGTGCTAATTGACAGTTCCTGTGAAATGGTTCTAATTAAAGTCAATATGTCTTTTTCAATTAAAAGGAAATTAAGAATATACTAATATACATTAACAACTTAATCTGCCTTCAATATCCCATACATCAGCTGCTTTTTTTCTAATGTTATTGGAGAACCATCTGACATACATCTTCTACTGTTTGGTTATGGTATCTCATTATTACTCAACAAGAACGCAGGCACTGGTGTATGTCCTCTAGAGCAAGATGAGAACTTGCCTACACTCCATGCATACAATTCCTTATCTCTTGCCTGATAAAAGCTAAACTCACCTTTCCACATAGAAGAAAAAAAGACTTTTCTCATGACCAAAGATCTCCTTATTAATTGCATGTTGGGGCAAATATTGACAATTTGTCAGTGAACTCGAACTTTTAATACAAGCCTTAGAAGTAACGGTGCACTGCTGGGCCGTTCTTTCATAAACTAGCCCAAGGAAAGGCAAGATTTTGACTTTTGAGAGACACCTCTCATGCTCTGTTTCAGAAGTGAATGCAGGGCAGAGTTCTCTGGTGGGAATGCTTTTAATCGTATATACAAGAGAAAAATAGAAAACATGCCTGCTTGGTAAAGCAGTGCTGAAAATCATCCCATTGTTGTTGCTGGAAATGTGACATGGCTGTTTATAGCTGCAAAATTAAGTATTCAAATGTGCAGTTGACTTCTTGCTACCAATTCCAAGGCTCTACTGCTACTGACTTTACTAAGTAAAAAAGCACCATTAAAAATATCAGGCACTGTGCCAAAAAGATCAGTATCTGGAATGTATGGTGAACTATGCAGAAGATTAACTTCTGCTCATGTGAACTTTGCTATTGATTTTTCATAGTTTTTACTTTCTTATTTGGGAAATAATAAGAATAACTCAGCGAATACATTTTGGGGAGAGTAGAGTGACCAGAGGAGCAAGTGGAGTAACTGACTTAAAAGGTAATTGGATAGCTGCTTTTTAAAAAATTGCCTCATACAGGCTGTTAAGAACACAATCTCACTTCTATTATAAATTTTTTATTTCAGGGAACACTACTTCAGCTATGAATATTCACTCCGCTGAATTTGTCATAGAGCGAATATATTATCTAGCCAGATTTTACCAAAGCTTGGCTTGGCTCCAGCAATCTATAACATTCTTATTTTTTTCAAGTCACTCTTTTAAATCATAACAAAAATGTATATCTTTTTTTAAGAAGATGAAAATTCAGCAAATAATCATTGACCTGTGACATTATGAGATAAATTGACAGAGCACAGATTTTTGTAGCTCCAGAAACTGAACCACAGGGTTGTTGTGAGTGTAGCTAAGCTTCAGAAACCATGTAAAATGCTCTGGGAAGATTTGAGAATTGTGGCGAGATGTTATTTTTTACTTTTGTCTGAGCTTGTTGGCTTTCCTCTTATTTGTTGAAATTTATATTCATTTTAAGAAGCAATGAATATCCAAAATATTTCATACTATTGAAATTAAAATGACCACATGTTGTATTATTGTCTGGTTCTGTTTAACTGAAAGAACACAGCCAGATTTTCAGGACTGTGTGACCAGATTTCGTATAGGCTGCTACCTAATTTTTGCAAAAGCAAATGTCAACAAAAGGTTTAAAACTTTGTCCCAAAGCATTTACTATGCAGCTTAAAATGTCTCATCTTAAAGCTAAAACCAGCTATTTTGATCAGCCGTCTTAAAAGCATATAGAACACTTACACAAAGTTTTGGACGTACCAAGATACTTGGGCCGAGCATCTTGATTCTCAGTCTGGATGATGCTTTTTGGCTAGTCGTTGCTAGACCAAGGGCTTCAGAAAGTTTCTTACCCCTCACTTGTGCTGCTGGTGGGTCCCTGTGATTCTAAAGGAAGATTTTAAAATGCAAAAGAGTTCAGAAAACCTGAAATAAAGAAAAGGAGCAGCTGAGATACAGACCTTGAAAAGTGGCTGTTTGGTTCCGTCAAACGGAGTTAGATGCCCATCTCCCTTCAAGGGCCTGATGTGTTTTTCCAATGTAAAAATTCTATTTGACCAGACCAGATGCTAAGTTAATCAAGTCCTAGAGGCATACTTGTCCAAAGGAAAAGTAATCATACATTTATAACAGAAACTCAAATTGTATCTTAATTTTTAATTTTATGTTTTGATGCAGAAAGCTCCTACAGCAAAATGGATTGGACTCTTTGATGTCATATCTTTGTATCCATTGTAATCTTTTAATATCTCATTAAGCTGGGGACAAGATTTTCAAAGATCATTTACATGTGCCTAGGACCATACGTGGCTCACAGGCACCACTCTTTTCTCAGCATCGGATTTTTAACCATTGCCTCAGTATTATGCTGGTACAGATGCAACACTACAGTAAGACATTAAACATGCCTCTAAATTAGTAAATAAACAAATCTCTGGGAGACAGCAGAAATTCTGACTACTTCCTTTAAACTGACTACTTTCATTAAAATTCCACGGTACTTTGAACAAGAGGAATGCTAATCCTGGAGCCTAAACTGAGGCCCAATCCCACAGACTCTAAAAATGTGCTTAAAACAGAGCAAGACTACTTGCAAGGTTCAGTTTATGGACCTAGGTGACTGCAGGGCATTAGTATTCTGCCTGTCTGAAATACTGCTTGTTTTTCCACTGGCTGCATTATTCTTTCTTCTTTCTCCTCCCTTCATTGTGACTTTGCTGTAAACTGCTAGGAAATTATTTCATGTATTCCATATTTCAGCTGCATTTCATGCACAAGTGAGAGGATGAGGATAATGGTACGTGAAGCACTCAGAAAATTACTTTCCTATTACTCCCCTTGATAAGCCTCTTTCTTACAGTATTCCAACACCTTGTTCTAAAAGTGGGGAGAAAGGCGGAAAGAAGATGGAGCATAACTTAAAAAACAGTTGTCTTGAATCTGAAAACACGAATGAGTTTCACTTGACTCATAATAGTCATATCGATTTAAAAAAAATTCTGTTTGATGGAGCATGACAGTGTAATGCCTTTTCAAGACACGTAAAGATCCTCTTCTCATAATGCAAACTTTTACAATGAGGTCAGTGCTGGTAGCTCTGGAGTAATGCTTGCTCACACAGGCAGACTCAAAAGCCAGGGAGTCAGGTAGGTACAGAAAGTCCTAGTCCGTGTAAGGATCCTGCCTTATATATAGTACGTTACTATTAAATAAGAAATATCAATACTGTCAAGCAAAAAAAGGAGGAAAAAAAATCACTGTATGAATCAGAGTAGTAAACTTGTGAATTACCTTCCTGTGGATGAAGGTCTAGTTGCTTTTCAGTGGAGTCTGACAGACCTGAAAGTCAAAAACACTGTAAGACCAAAAAAATAAAATCCAGTTCCTACGAACCTTCCAGAATGCAGCTATCTTTGTCTTTGTATAAATAATTAGTGGAGCAGTCTTTCTGTTTATATCCAGCCTAGCTAGATAGAGCTGTTTGTGTGGGGAAGGAACTGCTGTGTTCTTGATGCAAGCCAAGCACATCTTATAAATTCTAGAGTTCAAGAAAAAATTTATCTTGGCAACAGGTCTGCTCGAGAAACCAGCATGTGGGACATGGGATGCTGTGGTCCATGTAAAAACTTCTGGTTAGCAACGTTTTTCTCCTCAAGCATCTGTCCTTCTTACCACCCTTACTTCTTCCCCCCTCCCCTTTCACAGCACTTACTGTACGTAGTCACATTTTCCTAGCCGTGAATGTTGTGTGATGTTATATGTCCTCTTAATACATACATTATGGAATGTGTTTGTTTTTGCTGTTAGAACAGATAAACATATTTTCAACATGGATTTGCTCATAAGCTGAAAAACAAAGTCATGTGGGGTGTTTTTAATATCTTGTTGGTTTCGCTATTGAGAACATTCGGCCCCAGGCAGCCTTCATTTACATACCATGCCCCACATCTTTTCTATTATTGTTAATTGAATATTCACATTTCAGCGTTCCTGATCCTGACCCCTATTTGTTCTACAGATTCTTTTGTACTTGGTGGCATTAATTTTTCTGGCATTATTATTAATTTTATCATGCAAACAGTTATTTTGTTAAAGTCATCCCCTTCACTGGCAGCAAAAATGACAATATTGTTAATGTGTCTGCCTCCCCCTTTCTCACAGACAGGTAGATTAGTACAGAAAATAACCATGGTTAAGGAGGTGTGCCAGTTTCAATTTTAAGCTCCTATATTTAAGTATTCAAATTTTTCTAACCTTTATTTTCAAGCTTTTACATTTCAGGCTAAGCTTTATGTTCTTCACCTTTGCTCCAAGGCATCCTTTTTAAGGGAAAGCAAGAAGTTAACTAGAAAGTTGTACTTTTTTTAACCATAACAAAAGTTTCCTCCAAAACAACTAGCTGTAGATAGCTGAAATGCTGCATGGAGCAACTTTCCAAGAACCTTTCCTTCCACTACAAGAGAGAAATCTAATTCGAACTGTGCCTTGATCCAAATTTTGATGGCTGTATTCAGATCAAGTTGAGCACACAGCCAGGAAAGACTATGCTGAACACGTGCATGGGTGGCAAGGGTGCCAAATGGAACAAGAACAGAAGTATTAACAGGTAAGGAAGCCTGTACCTGTCTTGATTACCCTCTGCAGTGTGTTCAAAGGATCAGAAGAGCTCCTTGTAAATCCAGCAAGGAGCAATCCCACTAGGATATCCTTTGAAATGTTCTGCAGCTCCTGGTAGGTATCAAAATGACCATCTAAAATTCAGGCAGTAGATTGGATTCATACTACCTGAAAAATGGTTTATTCAACCTTTGCGCCTTTGTGGGCAGCAATGTGACTTTTCAAGAGCCGAGGAGCTGCAGAAAACATTCAATTCTGCATCAATTCATTCTGAGACCTCCCAGCCCTGCTCCAACACAGACAACCACTTGTAGACACGTAACATCAGCGTTACTTCATGAACCAAGAGACTCTGAAGTGCAAAAGCAGTTTTTCTTCGAAGTCCTCCACTATTTTTCTTACAGTCAGGGAAGGTATATTGAAGAACAGGAACTGTAGGTGTGTATGGACTTCATGATAGTGTGCTTAACAGTTAGTAGCCATCAAAGCTCACACTGGTGTTTATGCTTTGGAAAATAATGGTCAGATAAAGTCACTAACGATCATCTCATGTGCAATATGACAGGACACTTTTATTCATGTCAAGACCCAATCTTTCTACTTGTAATGCATGCCTGACTGCCATACCAATGCACACTGATGCAACGGGGTTCGTGTAGGTGCATGTATCTGTCTGTATGTCATATATTAAAGAAGCAAGATGTCTGATACATCTATAAAAAGAGAACATGCTGAGTGCCACAGAGATCAGTGAATGTGTCAGGCAGAGTCCAGTAAAAGTATATAAAAAGTACCCTGTAGAGAGTACTCATACTTCTGATCACAGGTAATATTAAAATGGATAGCAGTAAAAGCAGACTTGCACTGTAAATCTCTCTAAAATCTGTAGGTACCTTTGTTCCATTGTCACAGAAATTGCATCTCTGTCTAATGGTCTGTTATATTTTTCAGGTGGCTAATTTAGCCTCCATACCCATGATACCCAGAAAGGAGACCATGCTGGTGACTGTGACAGAAAAAATAGGCTGTAGTTTTCAGGCACAACTCAGTCTGTTTTGGAAGTTGGTGGGAGAATTTCTATGAACTTCAAAGGGTATTGGCTCAGCACCCGCTGTACTGCAAGAGTAGATCCCTGTGCAATACGAGAGCAATAAGAGCAAGCCTCCAAGTACCAATACTTTCAAATCTAAATCTAGAAATTTCATCTCCAGCACCAAAGTATAGCTGTTTTTTGAGGGCACATCCGTCTTTGTGTGAACTGAGCAACATTCATAGAAACTATTTCTGAAAACAGGCATCTAACTCCTATGACAACGTGTATACAAGCAAGTTTGGAAACTTCAGTGTATGGCAGCAAAGACAAACAAGCATGCAAGAATTCAAGCAGAGGAATGGGTATCCTGAAAGGATCATCTTTTCTGTAGGCATTGCCATTCTGCTGATGTAAGTCCACCTCAGATATACTAAACACTGCTCGTTCTCGAATGTTTGTGTGGTTTGTCTATCTTTTTAAAGCCCTGGGAATACTGTAATACTACTATACTTTTTTGGTGGAGAAACACCAAAGACATCAATGAAGCTAAAAGTTAATATAATCTCACAGACATCAGATTAAATGTTGCGGTGGAGCTTCATGTTCTTCTTTGGGTAGTTGAGTTAACTATTATGGCCTTGATCCATGAAATGCCTCCCCACGCCAAAAAAAGCAGCCCACTGACATCAGTTAAGTATGCATCTGTCTATGCACCGATCACATTGCAAGACTGAAGCCCTGAATCCGTCTTAAAACAAGGCCAGATGATGGTCTTACATGAGACCTCTTACTCAGCCCAGTTGAAATCAATGGAGCTGTTGGATGAAAAAAATTATTCACAAATCAGAACGAGGAATTTCCAGTCTGACCTTTCACGTTCCACATGGTTTGTGTATACGCTTATTGAAAATGCAATGTAATTTTATATTTTATAGTTTGAATCATATAGAATCAGCATAATATATGCAGGATCCCACATGCCTGTTAAGTAGTCAGAATGCTTTTCATGACTAGAAAGCGTATATAAAGACAGATCTGAGATATCTATATGTGTATGTGTGCAACGAGCAGACCAAATTTACTGAGAATAACTTACTGGAAAGAAACTCTCTAGCTGTGACATTTTACACCAGTTTTCAGAACACAAGAGGACAATTTTTATATGTATCAATAATTAAGAGGGTTTTTGAAATCCATTTCATTCCTTTTCCTTTTTTTTTGGCAAACACGAAATTGCAGTTTACTGGGATGGTGGGTAAGCATTATCCTGTGGTTATGAAAAGGCCAAGCTCGGTGATATAAAACGACACAGGAGCATGTAGATGAGTTATGTTTGAGAGCATGCAGCAAGCCAAGCGTGTGTCAGGAGTGACGAAGCAGGAACTGGCTTGGGTTGCAGCACAGACATTATGTTGTGTTTGTTTAGGTTGGTGTGTGAAAGGTGAGCCCTCCCAGCCCTTTCATCACCATGGCCATGATTAAAACATCGCCTGCTGGGGACTAAGCACAAGGTGTGCCTGCTCTGCAGGCAGCTGCCAATCTTTCAGCTAGCTGGTTTGCAGGTTGAGAGAGGACACGTCCCTGTTTTCCGCACGTGGGTGAAAGATCATGCTCTAGCAAATTAAATTGAAATGAAAACCAAGTCTTTTCTCTGAGTTTATGATACAACTTCCTCCTTGTCTCTGCGTATACAGCTCAAGTATCCCCAGATCTGGGATAGCCCTCTTGCAGAAGCCTAGTTTCTCATCACTGTACAGGGTACCTGCTTGCATGTTTTGTGCTTGTTTCTTGAGAGAGGATGTATTTATTGCCCATGTATTTGAAGTGTACATGCATATATTCAAGCAAGAGCCAATGTACATTTATTAATGAAATGTAAATCCCACTCTACATAGTCTATGGAAAACATCTGCAGATTTTAATTAAACTCATGCATTGCAACAAGGGCTAGATCCAAAATCTTTTAGAGTAGTGCAAAAGTGACAGACAGAGGTGCACACTAGAGCTATAGCCTAACAAATGGAAATGTCCTAACAGTCTATATGCAAAGTACCTGCATGAGCAATTGCATTAGTGCAGTCCAAATCGTACGCAATGAAGAAAGAACTCAGAGTTTTTGAAGAATAGCATTTTCAATCCTTTGCCAACATGTTGTCTGCAAATATCTCTATTTATTTTATGTACCTGCTATTTGCATGGGATGATCTGCACAAATTATCTTAGCAAGAAAGATACAAAATAAATAGAGGAAACAAGCTCAAGAAATAATACTGGTCTCCAATTAATTTTTAAGATTTACACCAAACAAGATAGCAAGTAAGGAAGCAGAGCACAATGTTTTAGCTTCAGTGCTAGAATATGGATGCATGTAAAGTGTACATTATTATTATAGAGAGTCTTGTGATCCTTCTCTGTGTTTCTCTTTGCAGACATAAGATGAGGGGGTGATCACCAGTGGGAAATGAACAGTCACTGCGGTATCAGATTGGGCTGGAATCTGTCATACTTGGAAACCAGTGTGAATAGCGTGGTCTTACACTCCGAATAAGAAAGGAACATTAAAGTTCTGATCGGGTAAAATGATCCCCAGATAAGAATAAAGCAAGACCACACAGTTCTTGGCATGTATTTAAATATATTTTGACACTTCACATAACTTAAAGTAATACACCTTCTTGAAATTTTGCTGTCATTTTTTTGTTAGTTTGTTTTTTAAAAAGCTAAATTTAAAAGCAATATCTGGATATTTGTGAATTGCTCAGGACTCTTTCTAAATATTCAGTGACTTAGTGCTGATTTACAGTAAATCCAGTCTTACAAAGCCATAGTCCTCAGGAACTGAGTCCTTTGTAATGTATGGCTTCTGTTGTAAGTTATTCCAATGGAGGAGGCACAGCCCTTTCCAGAATGCATCACACAGAAACAAGCCCTAGCACAATCTATTTGAAGTCAATACATTAAGAATGTTTTCACTGACACCAGATTTGAGGTAAGATAATATTTGTTAGTATAGGAAGAGGTCTTCATGCTTTAATCTAGAAAAATAATTATACTTGATTGTGGTACAGTTCTTTCAAAAGAGGTTAATGATACTTTCCCTTTTTTTTCCCTCCAAAGTGACAAATTATAAAGTCAATTACTCAAAGCATAACATAGGCTCACCTCGACAGTTTTCTGTCAGCCTTTGTGATGTCAACAAATGCATAGAGTGGCTGCTGAATATCAGGTGATTCTGGCAGGTCAGAGATGAGAATTTTATTCTAAATTCCCTGCACAGTTGTAGCTGCTGGAATGATAGATCCGTCTTTGTGATCTTGTCATGCAACAGACTTTCTAATCAGGGCTAACCGTTATTGTAAGGAAATCATAGTTTTAGCAGCAATGGTTGAGCACTTACCTCTTTGTATGTCTTTTCTGGCCATATTGATTTGAAGCATTTGTGATCTTAGCTGCTTGAGACAAAGTACATGGTGTTCTAATGAAGAAATTTACAGATTTATTTGGAAAGCTTCCCTCACTGGCGTCAAAGCAAAGTTTGCACTTGGCACCAACAGGTCCAAGATTTTACCTGGATTTGCCATTATTGATCCTTCCAGTGTTGTGTAACATTGATGCGTAGAAACAGTTAAAACTCAGGTTTTCTCCCTAGAACACATGCGCATGTGGTAAAACAGTTTGAACATTACTTGCATACATGTATTAACGTTTAACCACAATCTAGGAACCTAAGAAACTAGAAAGGCTCCCAGAGAGTCTAGTGTCTTTCCTTAGCCTGATCTTAGTATAACAAGCCCAGTCTAGTACCTCTCCTTAGCATTCTTAGTACACCTAGTCCAGTCCTTTGGCAGAATTTCAGGAATACAGGATCAAGCTGTTCCCTGAAGCCTAAGGCCTTGTGCTGCCTCTCTCAGTTACTGTCATACCTGAAATGATATCACAACCTTTTGAAACTTTTTCATGCCTTTTGGGAGATGCGCAAGTACTATCATAAAATGTTGTAAAACTTATCTTTATTTGACAGGGACTTTGTTTTATACTGCTCATAGAATTATCTAGCTGCAAAAAAAAGGGTGGGTCTCAACCCACCCATCTTTAACTGTCTAAAATTTAGTTCCTCTCATCTAGAAGTATTTATTCCCCTCCACAGATATAAAAGGGCAGGAAACAAAGGACAATACAGTAGGGTTGGTGTTTTGATTTCAGGTTGGATACCAAATCAACTCCTTTTTGTCTGAAAGAGGTTTCTCCATCTGGGCAGGACTATCACAACATACTGTAGATGTCTTGCCTTCTCTCATTGCCATTTTAAATTGTTCGTTTCTTTCAAAGGTTTCATGTGTAGAAGGCTCAGAAATAAAGAGCAGTTTGAGGAATATAAGACAAGAGATGATCTAACTTCTAGAGAGTATTTTTCTTCATGAAGGGAATGAGGGTCATCACAGAGCACAGATTCTCTTTGGGCTTCCACCCTTCTGCAAGAGGGAGAGATTAAGTCTGACATACATGCTCGCTTTCCAACCATTTGATCAGTATAGGAGAGTGGATTAAGGACAACCTTTGCTTTTTTGTCTCAGCATTTTCAGGACCACTTTGGAAACCAAAGTGACCAGTTTCATCTAGTCTATTACTTGAGAGCAGTTATTCCCAAACCATTCATATCTGTCTGCTCAAACCAACAAAGCTATTGTCACCACATAGTGGCCACATGTAAATTTTATTCTCCACTCCCAGCATCAAGGTTGAAAAAATATTTTCACTCTTTCAGTTACAGACACCCTCCACAATATCTTTCTTTACTTGCAAATGTTTTAGAAGCAGAACTAGATTTTCAAAAAAATTTAGGAGGATAAAAATATATAAAGTAACATAATTTTGCAGCATCTGGGGAAATCCTTAGCCCTGCGTTGATGCCTGTCTCTGCTCTGCTGCAACTCAGATCTGTACATATCTCCCCGAAGCTGACATCCAACCCCATGTCTCCAAAAATGCACAGCGCTGTCTTCCATGTTGACACTGTTTTATAACGGTCTCGGGGATTAGGACTGATCCTCTGACGTTTTGGGTGAATGACTGAACTACCAGTTTAAGCAAAGCCTGGCTGTATTCCCAAGCCATCCTGCCCTGCCTCATTCCTTCTCACTTTCTGTCCCAGTTCGTAAAAACATGCTCCCAGAGAAATTAAACTGGTCTGAGACAAAGACGGAAAAGCCAGCCAGAAAGACGACCACAGACTTTGCTCCCAGGACTGCTCACGAACCTGCTCGCACCTCTTACTCCCACAGAAAAACTGCCAAGTTTCTCTGACTGTCAAAGATTCGCTCCATCACCAGCAGTTTTCTGAAATTCTAGTACTGGAGACATTTAATCAGTCACATGCACTTACACATAGGTTAATAAAGGAGGACAGATGAAGAGCCAGGCTGTAAATCAATGGCAGAGTTTGAGTGATCTTTCTTACAGGAATATTGGCCACCTCTGATGATGGGATGTAAACAGGGAGATTCTCTCTGGGTGCTTATCCAGAAGTAAATTTCACTGCTTTGGGGTGAAAGGAGGGAAGCAGAAGGGAAAAGTAATTCCCCCCACTGTTTTGCTGTGGGGAACAACTGCGGAAAAGTGTCAAGGGTGTCCTGTCAGCGTATCCAAGTCCTACATCCACAGCAGCCAGGCCTATCTGACTGTACATATGAGAAGCTCTTCCTCACTCTGTTCAGGCAAAAAATGGACTCTGTATTTTGCTAGAAAAATGCAAGGAATGATGAGTTGTAGGTAACTAAAAACTTAGAAAACTGAAGTATCAGGAAGTTATGGCCTAAAACTTTCTGACTTCCTCACCATGTTAAGTTTTGTCTGTATGTTCTTTACCTTTTCCTCAGGTTGTTCAGTGCAGTATTTCCACTGGTAAAATTAATAAATGCCATGCAGGCCAGTAAACAACTCGAGGACAAACAGTAAAACTCATCTTTTCTCACAAGCTCGCAACGGTCCTTTTGAGATTTTGCTGCCTTTTTGTTGGCACGGTGTTTGGCTTTGTCAAGTGAGGGGCACTACGAGCTTTATTAACAACTCCAAGTCACACAGATGCCTCTGAAGCACAGGCAGTTCGTGGTACCACTGTTGCTTATTTTATGTGAAGCTTGTTAATGGTTTTATGCACCATGTACTTCAGGCCAAAGGATAAGCATACGCTTATTTATATGAAAAGTCAGTCTCTGTCTACATTAGCTTGTATTTCACACACAGAGAGACACATACACACACACTGGAAAACAGCTTAAATTTAGGCTCAGTAGCAAAAAAAAAGTTACTTTTGGAAGTAATCACAGATTTTTAAGCTTAGTTTCTTCATTCACTTTATTCTACCCAACTCAGCCGCAGCACAGCCCTAAGGGGACTCTGACATAGGTGAAAGCCACCCACACACCTTGCTGTCCAAGCGTAGAAGCAACCAGAACTGTACTTGCCCCCAACAGATGTAAGGCTGACACTGGCTCAGTGCACCAAAACCCACTGTATTTGTCAGAGTGAAGACCCAAGTACTTTTTACAGCTTTATTCATGGAAAAGAGATTATTCTTCCCATCGGCACTTCTCACCTACAGGTCTCATCCCTTTAGTGAGCAGAAGGTGAGCTTCTCTCCTTAGGTGAGATGCTCAGACTTCCAAAATGTTTATTTGCATTCTCTGATTTTTATTCCCCCAACTTCAAACTTGCTCAGTGAAAATGATGGACAGAGATCTAAAATGGAATAAGTAATTGCTTGATAGCTCCTTGCTAGCTTTTTAAAGTGCNTGAGCAGAAGGTGAGCTTCTCTCCTTAGGTGAGATGCTCAGACTTCCAAAATGTTTATTTGCATTCTCTGATTTTTATTCCCCCAACTTCAAACTTGCTCAGTGAAAATGATGGACAGAGATCTAAAATGGAATAAGTAATTGCTTGATAGCTCCTTGCTAACTCTTTAAAGTGCTGTGCAGCTGCTGATGTATGTTTGTGCTGGCATCGTGGAGTGGAGCCCTGGGAACAAGGAATCTGATTTCACAGAAACAAGAGCCAGCTTCAAAGAAGTGAGCAACTCTCCCCAGCTGATAGAACTTTTACTGAAGGAAAACAACAATGAAGTAAGAAACACACCAGCAATATCTCCTGTTACTCCTCTGCAATCCTTTTCAAAACTTTCTTCTCGTTTATCTGATTATGCACTTCCGTTTCTAAATTCTCCCTTGTGGTAGTTTTACCTTTTCTGTTAGTTTAGGTGTTTGATTGTAGATTTCAGTGTGAGACCACATTACTTCAAAGCACATTATATTAGTTATTAAAGTGACAGGGGGGGAGGCGGAGATGAGGATGGATGACAACCTTCTGTAATTGCAATATATCCTTGGAGGTCTCTCCAGAATGAGAAACCAATTTGAGGTCTATTAGATAGCTTCTTCTTTTTTTTTTTTTAATATAGATTAAAACGGTATTATCCTCTCATAATGAGTTAGTCCGGAATTTTTGTTCACTGATGCTGTGGAATGTAAATACTACAGCTAAACTAGTTTGATCATATTTAGCCAGAAATGAGCTGGTTGAAAAAAACACTTTGGCCACCAAAGTGATGTTTCAAGAAAAGGCTGGAAAACGCAGTGTGCAAGAGGTTATGTTGAAAGCTTGTGTGTTTAAAAATTTTTTCAAACAAAGAAAAGGAAAAGATGCAGTCTTCACGGGATCCAGTCATCCTCCCATTTCACCTAATACCAATTTGGCAGCTTACTTTAGGAAGAGTAAGTCCAGATGCTTGCAGTTATGTATCTAGTCACTCCTATGGTGGAAATTCCTGGACTGAACAAAATCGATATACCTACACCAGTTATGTCGTTCCGATTTACACCAGCTGAAGAGCTGTATACAAGCAGATCTCCCAATGCACATTATTGATGTGCGATAACATCTCTGACTTTCGCATGTGGAAGATTTTTCCTTTTTGTCTTAACTTTCCAAGCAAAATTTCCTGACACTAATAGGTCGGGATATTTCTGTGGGAAGGCTCCGTGAAAGTTGTTCTTTGAGCAGGGAGAGAGCAGCACCAGTTTGTTTAGTTATTCTGAGTGTATGATGGATGAAATGTCAGAAATAATTCCACAGACTGCTAACGTCTAATCCCAGAGGACAAACGCCTGCATTTGAAATCCCACTGCAGGTTTAATTTGCCCAAATGAATCCCCATTGCAGCACCTTTTGTTACTTCTGCAAACAGTAATAAAGTAATGCTGACAAATTGTAAACCAAGAGCAAAGGGACTCTGGAATTACTAAATATCACTCACAACTAAATTTAGCTGGTGAATTTGTACTGGTAGAAAAAAGCTTTAACTAGGAAATACTTTCTTTAGTCCCGATCGCTTAAAACATTTAACATATTTGGACTGCAAAAACTGTAGGGTTACTTGAGAGCACAAGGACACTTTTGAGCCCAATGAATGATTAACTCATCATGGTGGATAGAAAGATGGTGGGATTATTTCTCTGGATTTGAGAACGTGAGACAGTGGCTCTGGCAACAAGGCAAGACCTTTCTAAGCATTCACAGCTGTAAAACAATATATTCAGTACAAACCAGAAAACTAGGTGGTCTTCTTGCTGCTAGGGTCACATTAAGGGGCTAGAAGGACAGTCTTCCTCAGGAACGGGAAGGAATAAGTGGCCAGAGGGACAAGCAAAACAAGATCACAGGAGAAAAGACTATGTGAATTCAAATGCAACTCAGATTCAACATTTGAGGCCCACTACCACAGACAGTAAATAACCATTGACTTAGTATAATCTAAGAGTTAGTCTTCCCTTGATTTCTATGGCCAGCCAGAGACTAAAACCAATTATAAAACCTTGACAGTTATTTTAAGATCTACCTGCCCTTGTTTATTTCTTAATAACTGAGTCCAAGGAAAAGAAGAACCTAGCCCTGATTTTCAGAAATGCGCCCTGATTTTCCAAGCATCAGTGTGCACCTAAAACTCATTGGTTGAAAAAAGAAAGGTTTAACCTCAGCCCGCACAAAATACACACACAGAGAATTTGGTAGCCACCTGTTTCTCTTGCTGCAACTACTCTGTGAAGACCATTTATGTCAGCTCACTTGTATTGCAAGTAAGAGTACACTTAAAGTCAGAAATCAGACTCTCACTATTGTGGATTACCTCTTCTGTAAAAGGCTCCAACATTTCGTTCCAAGCTGGGTGGTCAGATTGTACTTCTCCCTCTCTTCATTTACCAGGGATGAATTCCAGTGTGGAAATGCCAATTTAAGAAGTATACAAATAGCATACAAGTTTGTAAAATCACTATTCCATGTAAGCAATATAACAGCTGCTTCCCTGGAACAGTAGTAATGCAGAAGAGTGTATTATATTTAGCTGTCTTCTTCTTTTTCTCTTTTTTCTGCAGGGATGATGTGTAAATGTCCTGGATAAAAACAGAGGTGTTTCACAAGGTGTTTGACCAAACAGAAGCTGGTACACAGGATTCACTTGGTATTAAGAGGCAAGCTATTGTATAAAAGTGTTTGAGATCATATTCTACCCACTACAACTTATGGATATTTTTGTTATGCATATAGATGTGTAATCCTTTTTGAATCCTACTAATCTCTTGGCCTAAGTTATACCTAGCAACAGTAAGTTCAACAGGTTAATTACAGATTTTGTTTAAAAAAGAAAGTAAAAAATCTTCCTTTGATTACATTTTTTCCCCATTTCTACTTCATTAAACTTTGTTTCTGGAGTGGATATACAGAAAAACCTGTTTTACCTTCTTGGCATGATTCTTTACGTCAAATAGTTCTAATATATTCCTTCTTACTCATTTTTGTCATTTGAATAGTCCCAATCTCTTCCATTTCAATTCATATGAAAATATGTGCATTTTATACTGTTTTGGAGGCACAGTCCATGTTGTGCTGGTCAGCAGAAGGCAGTGAAACCATGCCACTGTCTCATCCCTGTCCCAAGACTGTGTATTCTTACATGAAAGAGTCCAAATAAAAGAAACAATCCTGTGAGAGGAGAGTGGAACCAAAAGGATGCCCTGAGCCCTGGAGCCGCGCTCCCTTTCATCTTCACTCACTGGCCTGGCAAATCTTGAATCCTCCCCTTGAACACAGCCATTTCCCTAAAGGATGGGAAACATGGGTTTGAGCCGCCCGAGGCAGAAGGGGAAATAGGATGCACGTGTTCCTCTTCCTCTGTGACTGCTCTGACAATTAGGCTATTGCATTACAAGAAAGAGGCAGGCGCTATCACTTTCTATCTCCTCTTTTCCAAAGTATTTTAACACGAAACAGTGATTCCCTTCTCAGGTCATTGAGAGAGAAAGAAAAAAAGAACATAAGACCTACACTCATGAGGCTGTTTGGCTACTAAGTGAACAGATTCTTCTGTCGGCTGTTCTGAACCCATTTTGAGGTGATGGGTAGGAAACACGGGCTGCTCATTCAGCATTTTCTATTGCATGCCGGGAGCTATCTGCAGTAATATCAGATCTGGAGGAACTTCAGTCCAGGATCACCTTGGTGTCTTCAGAAGTCAGCAACTCAGAGCCTGCCTCTCTTACACACCCGAAGGGCTGAACTGATTTCTGGACATCCCTGTCCCCTTCACCAGCAGTAGAAGCAGTCTAGACTGCCAAACATTTAAAAGGACTAAATTAGGTAAAATGCCACAATTCTGCGGGTTTCAAGACAGTAGAGACAACCAGATCCTCAAAATCAGATTTGAGAATCCAGCAAGAAAATACAGACCTGGGTTGCCCTTTTTATGTTACTGTTTTGATGCAAGTTGGCTGACACCAACATAATTTTTAATCTGAGCATTTTCTGCTCATGGTGGAGCCTCTGTAGTTAGCTTTCCCTGACCACGTTGCATTTTAGCAGGAAATAAGACATACTTCTTTAATTTATTTGGCTTGTAGATTTCAGTGGTAACTATTTGTAATACTTCAACACTTATTGCTAAACATTATGGCATGTGTTTTGTTGGAGGAATGGCTTCTCGATCTTTGCTGCTGATGTCATCAGCTATGATAGCAATTTCACTGAGAACATACAAGAAAAGTGACAAGAACTTCTCAAAACATATCAAAATACTGCCACACCAAGCAAGGTAACACATCTCTGGCAGCAGCTATCAACCACTGTTTTGGATGTCCCCAAGTTGTTTCCAAATTGTCTCGCTCACAAGCATAACTCTACAAATACCAAGAGAATTAGCTGAGTATTTATCCAGCTTTGTTGAGTTTTGATGAATTCTCCTTCCTTTTTCTGATTTCATTTATTCTTTTAGTTGGACTTAGTGTGTGTTTAAAGGAGTTAACTGGTCTGTGTCCTCGCCTAGCTGGGAAGACCAAGACCAGAACACAGTTTGACGTTCAGTTGGAGGAATTGTTTTGTGACACCTGGGGAGTAGATTTACCTTTGTGCATGTTATTGGTACTGCAGACTGGGCAGGCAGGCAACACTGGAGGCTGCAGGCTGCTCCTCTTTGTCACTCCTAAGGCGTGTTGGTCTTGAGATATGTGTAAAAATCTGCAAATCATGGTCTCTGTTGCTCTGCTTGAAAAGCAAAATAGAGGTTTGTTGTTCAGTTGTTGATCACAAGTTCAGTGTTTATACACTAAATATCTCAATTGCCCCTCTTTTTTTCCAGTTACTTTTTCCTACAAGGTGAAACTCCTTTCATAGCGATGACTGTCAATAAGGCACATTACAAGAACAGATGTGAGGAAATAAGTGTTAGACTGTTTGCTCTTGGTTTGCAGTGGTGTGTAAACTCCCACAGCTCCTATGTCTTCAAAGTCCCGTGGAAATGCTAAATAACTATCATCCTTATCCCCACCTCATGAAGGCACATCAGTTGAGGCTTTAGCCACAAGCAGTCATTGTTTAAAATGCCTGATTGCATGGCCTGGAAGCCCAGCTCACAGCACAAGCTCTGGAGAATCTGCTCCAGGGTTGCAGCAGCAGGTGATTCTCAAGCATTGCCCTCACAGGAAGTGAAGCCCCATGGACCATCTCAACCGCACATCCAGCATACGTGCCGGAGCCAAGAGTGCAACTCGTGGAGCACTTGAATCTCATCCTTGCACTTGGATAGTAATGCTTTCATGAAAATTATGTTTAAAATGTTATTAGCGTTTTCCTTTAACAAGTATCAATTTCTCATGGTGCCATGTCTATGAATTACACCACCAGTGCTGCAACTATTACTTGCAAGGCTTACACGGACATTGGCTTGATTTTTCTCATAATTACCCACAAATCTCAACTATCCTGAAGAACATAATATACTACAGAGTACTTCCTAATGGGACATGTATGCCGGAGAGGAAAATGCTTCTAGAGCAGCAGCGAGGTGTGCTTTTCTGTGAAGAAAGCCATGATTGCAAATTAATCCTTTGAGTACCCCTGACATAATGTATAGATCCAGCAGAGCAAATAAATCTCTGACAAGCACTGCATTAGAGACATCAGCCCTGGCAACTGTTAGGTCCCTTTCCTGCTGATGACCATAAAGGGCCAAGACAGACAGGTGAGCAACCTGAAGGAGGAATAGTCACATGCCCCTTGGTTCATCTAGAGCAGCTGGGCTGCTCCAATCATCCTTGGAAATTGCTGTATATCTCCAAGGGATTGTTAATGAGGCATTTTGGATCCTGTAAGGACACATAAAGACAAAATACACGGTTCAGTCACCCCAATAAAGGCACAGGACCGTTTGACCCAAAAACTGGAGTCAAATTGTTTTGTGTTATGACTCTGATGTATTTCATTTCTTTGCACTAAAAAACGAACTAGGAGAAGATGTAAATTTTTATGATGCCGAGCATTTCCTTCACTTTCTTTCATAATATGCACCATGTCCTACTACTCAATACAAGTGTGACATATGCTGTTAGGTGGGCCCATTAATTACGGTATCTCACTAGACCTTTAAAATGAAAGCTACTGCCTCTGGTGGTTTAGGTGGAAAAGAGATATATAACCTCCTAAAATATCTGCAGTAGCCTCAAGTTAACAGCCAGTATTTTTTAATCCTTTTAGTTATATTAATACCCCACTTTTTTCTGGAATGGAGTTTGCCAATATAATTTGCAATTATTACTTTGCATAATAAATTCATCATTTTGAGCTCCTGACTCTGAAAAGCAAATCGCTCTGAACATATTATCCGTGGGAAATGAATTTGTTTGTGTGTTTCACCCAGATATATACAAAATATTCCTTCTCCTGGGGTGAAAGGGAAGGGTGGGATAGGTTTTAATAAGACAGAAGAATCGAGACAATTTTTATAATAAAATCCTGCCTAAGCCAAGCTCTCGCAGTAACAAATCCCCTGGCAGGAGGTCTGTCAGTGGACTGTGTCCAAGACCTCAGCCTGAACGGCATCCAGGAGCTCTGCAGAACAAGCCCAACATGGCTTATCACCTTTCCCCTCCGACTCCTCGCCCTACCCAGCCAGCTCAGGACCTTGCACCAGACCACTTCACTCCCCGCTTACAAACAGCCTGTTTATTCCTCAGGAGCTGCTTCGAAGGACACATTCAGGTTGCCTAGCCCATCTTGTCACTTCTCCTGAATACGAGCCAAAAAGCAGGAACATTAGACAGGCTGGCAGTGGCACTGGGTTGCTAAACTGTCAGCCCGCACTTAATTCACCACCTACCACAAACCCAATCTGGAGTTTTACGGTGTAAAGGCGTTCTCAAGCCATAGCTGATGAGAGTCTTGCACTCATCGGCTTTGCACAATGCAACGATGGATGTGGATTTTTCCTGTTTACCTCAGCCTCACAAGATAATTCCAGTAGCTGTTCTTTCCTTTATTCTTCCAGAGGTTTAAAACTGCGCTGCAGTTTTTTGCGCGTTCTTTCCCTTATTAGTTCTGTTCCCAGGCTGACATTTTTGTCTCTGATATAATTTTCATTTAAGCTAACAACTTACTTGCTGGGCTGCTCATTTGAGTCAATAGTCATGAGGGTTTGCCGAGAACGCTAGCCAGGAGGCAATTGCTTGATGTTGTTTTGTCGCTGCTGTTGCTTTAGAAAAAGAATATAATAATAATTAGAAACAGTGAGTCAGTGTGGGTGCTCTCGTGGTCAGATATCATTTCTTTCATGTTAATATGAAACCACACAATGACTTTTACAGTGTATCGACATATTCTGTGGGTTGTATCCTGCACTGATTTGCAGGTCATGTTATTTCATTTATTTAACTGCTGTAATGCAGAGTGAAAACTGGTGAAGAATTTGACCTTTTTAGCTCTACAAGCATTTCACAAGGAGCCTTAGAAATCCTTCCTACTTCTGTTCTAATTCCATCACTTATTAAATGTTTGTATTCGGGCTTTTAATCTGACTTGATAAAATTATTCATGTGTCTTTTCTTCCCGTCGATACTTTGGCACAGCAAATGGGCAGATCAGAGTACAACAGTAAGATCTTGAGTTGCACATAGCGTTCCTCGGCCTCTGTGCAGACCGACAACGGCATGTGAATACAGTATTCAGTAAGAGCATGGGGAAATATTTTTATTAGGCTTTTTTTTGCAAGTCACAATGGACTGCAGTTGGTTTTCCTTTTTTCTTTCCTTAAGAAATAAGACTGTCACTTCCATATGTGATATTAAAAAGCTACTACTCCCGTATCTTTTACTTCTGTAGTCAATGCTAAGATTTCAGCCAAGGGCACAGCCCAGGCATTTGCATGTCAAGATGAAAATAATCTATTTTGATCCTCTACAGAAAATGTGGTAATAGTGGAAGAAGCTCAGAAAACATTACCCATCTCTCTGTGCCATGGGAGTCTTGAGGGAATAGCATTCCAGAGAGGGGTGTGATGCTGCAGTGCAGCGCTGCCTGAAATGCTGGGAAGAGCACAAAGAGGATTTCAGACACAACAGAACTTATCCTGGCAAAAATTGCATCTATGCTGATGGAAAAAAAAAGAAGAAGAAAAAAGACAGAAAAAGAACTGCTGAAATAAAGGCTGGCTTCATCCCATCTAGTGGTAGCACTTAACTGAGATGTCTAAACTCGGGGTGTTTGAGATGCCTAAACGAGGCATGCTTTGACCATAGCTACTCAGCGGGGAGAGAGAGGATACTGAGGTATTTATTAACAGTAGGTGGGTTGAATTACAACCAAGATGGATTGGGCAGGTACTGAAAAGATCAATTTGTATGTAGATTTGCAGCTAGGTATGCACTGTTGTGTCTGGCCATCAGATCCATTCTTTTAAAATGTGCTATGTAACTGGGGCTGATCCGGCTGGCGAACATGTTGCTCAAATCAAGTAGTGTGTGCCCGCACACCATAATACTCTTTTTTGCTCTGGAGACAGATGTATTTCTCTGTTTAGAAAGCCACAGCCCCCACTGAAGTCCTGCAGAGCTCTTGCTTTCTGTAGCGGAGACACACAGCCAGCCAGGCTGCCAGAGATATTGTGCATGTACAACAGGCAGGGCTTCTTCCCAGCAGCTGCTTTAGGTAGCAGGCACTAAAGAGCACCGTGTGCCTTGCCTTCATCCACATCCTCACCTGTGGATATCCTTTTTCCTCTTTGGAGCTGGAAGAGTAACTTCTCCTTCGACTAACTACAGGACATGTTTTATTGCAGCCTTGGGCTGAGCCAGGGTGAAAGGACAATCAGATTTTGAACATGCACAACTCTCCTGGGACAGCTCCCCCCACGGCTCTCCTCAAGACTCAACACCAACTTTAGTCTTCAGAGCCACAGCTGCTAACTGATGTTGACTGAAAACTCCTTATAAGTAACGGGTACAGGTTGTGAAGTCCAAATGCATACAAAGACCGAGGTACAGAAACCCAGAAAGAAAAGCACTAAAGAGAGAAGCAGAGATCGCATAAGTCCAACCCTCATTTTGTACCGCCTGTGTCTCCTCAGACCATCAGCCTTTCCAGCCAAGGCCCCGCTATGCTTCCACATCTGCAAACATCAACAATCCCGATTTTAAACTTGGCCTTTAGAGTATCTATAAAGTGCTGGAGGAAATGATCCCACACAGCTCACTCCCACATAAACATTCAGCATGCAATGCAGTGTGCTCCTTCCTCTTGTTCAGGTCCTGAGGAAATAAAAAGTCCCGCTGGACTAAAAAGAAAGAAAAAGGAAGAAGAAGCCTGGAACTGGAAAAAGCAAGTAATATTAAATAAAAATTGTGGGAGATAATGTTCAAGAAATCCATAGGCTTAGGAAGAAATCTATTACAGACTAATTTTTAAATAGAAAAGTATCTGTGTGTATTAATGGGGTAACAATGCTGATGGACAAATATTGAGATTTATGTTTTTCGTTACCCTTTGGTTTTAATCCTTCTAATTTTAAATTTCCTTTTTATTTATTGCTAGGACATTCAGAGCAAGCATACTGAATCTGTAGGACTGAAATAGGAGCCAGGAAAATTACTCTCTGTCTCTTTTTGCCTCTGTTAATCCTCAAGCATTCCTCCTACCAAACTCTCATTTCTTTTCTTATTCTTCTCCACAGCAGAACTGCTCCCATGCTTTTCTTCCTCAGCTCACCTGAGAATTATCCAGGGTCCTAAGTGTTAAGATCGAGATCTTTTCTGCAGCAAAATCCTACTTAAATCTCCTGGATACTTGGTATGAGGCAAAGACTCAAAATCTGCAGAAATAATACGTGCTAAAATTTGCGGAAGGAATAAAATTAATGCATATGCCATGGCACTACCCTGTGCTACTTCCCATCTGGGAGGAAAGAAACAGGCATTCCAGCTTAATAATATGCATGGTTCTCCCATTAGATTCCAGAATCTCTTAATGTAGATACACATCATTTTCTGGATATCAACAAACCACTTCAAGTATTATTTATACTCAAGGCTAGAATGATTGCCATGAGAATAATTGTGTAAAAGCTGGAATAGGAAAACAAAATTAACATTGCTGAATGGTATTCAGGCCTCAGTGATTTGGCAAACTTAGCAAAGATCACATGTCAGTTAAACGACAGATATGAGCCGTTGCAAAAAATATAGTGGTATTTCTTGAAAATATCTGATAGAGTAAAGGTTAATGTTATTAACATTCTGCTTGGTATGTAGTTGGTGTGAATGCAATATGTTCTTTAAGATTTCTGTTTTCAAATATCAATGATACTTGATTTTTTTATTAATAGTGTGTAAGGATGTATTGATTTTTCTTCTTTGTAAAAATAATTAAAGCTGTTAAGCTTGGAAGAGAAAGATCTAAACAGATTAAATCCCAACCTACATAACTGAGCCTACAAAACTAATTCTTACATCAGTCATTACAGTATTCTATTCTACTTGGTTAAATTCAAATTCATTTTGTTCTTTTCCCTCTGGGGTTTAAGATCTGCTTTTTCCCAGTCTGCCTCTCCTCAGCTTCATTGGGATGTATGACGTTTTAGACCCTGCATTGTGCCCAGAACAAGTATAAATCCTCTGAAACCAGCAAACTTTCCAGAGAAAGAGGCAGCGTGTACCATCCTCCCAGTGCCCATTGTTCATGGGCTGATTTATCCTGCTCTTCCTAAGATTGCGTTAATTCACAAATGACGCCATTGTAAGTGTAAGGAATTCATGTGCAAGTGATATGCACGTGATAACCTCTCTGATGTTTGTTGTGTGGCTTAGCCTGTCTTTACCAGGTTGTCTTTGTCCGTCTTTTAAATAAAGGCACACAACCTCTGCCATCCCTTCCTGGTAGATTGTTCTGCACCCTGGTTTTCATTTGCTTTCCTGTCTTTCTTCCCTCCAGTCTCTCTTTCACAGGCACTGGTCTCCTCTCACATCCCCGGTAGGGAACTACAAAGGGTGCTGTAAAGCCCTCTGCATGATGAGTAAGAAGGAGATGGCCACCAAGAAGAAAGTGGTCACCATAAATGCTGCAATAATCAACACCCAACCAATATTTCGGAGCAACAGGAAAAAAAAAACAGTGAAATTCATGCCATGCTGACAACTAGTGAGTTACAAACAAATGTAAAGGCAGGAAACAATGCTGGAAAGGCCCACATGCAACATCCTAAACCAAATGCATCAAAACCATTGCTGTCTCAGTGCCACTCTATGCATCGCTTCAGAAAATGACCCCAACCTGTGGGACACAGGCATACTGCAGGCTCTTCTTGTGTGCTTGGGCAGGTCAGGGGACACAGCGCTGTTAGATGTGGTTTTTCCATGTCCTTTTATGTTGCACGCCTTTGCCTGACTGAGCAATGTGTGGGCTGTTGATTTGTAACGAGCACTTTTTACCTTTCCTGTTTAACCACATTAAACCAGGAGACATCTCACATCATTTACATGAAAGACGGACATGTGGCCAAAAGGTAAGTGAATTTTTTGTTAGAACCATTCATTCAGTTTTTGACCTGCCACCTCCTCCATTCTGACCAAGCTCTTTCTTAATCCATTTGATTTTAAAACTATGCAGGCTTCGATTTTAGCCCTTGCTCACCCTCTAAATCTCATTTCTTATCCTTTAACTCAATTAACAAAGCTTAGTTAAAATTGTTACAAACATCCTTTTTGGGATTATCCTCTTAATCATAATTTTAAAAAGAATGGAATATTCAATAATCTGTACTCATGATGTAATCAGAAATTTTAAAAAATCCTATGAAAGCTATTTAATAATATTCTAAACTACTCAACATTTAATTAAGGTTATTAGAAGATTAGAAATTAGATAGAAAAATGAAAAAGGAATAAATCTGAAGTCTGTAACCATTGTTTCTCAAATGAACATCCACATTAAGGTCTTCCAAAAACTAAAGTGGTAATACATCTTTTTTTCCCACAAAATCCTGCTTTAGAAACATGCTTTTGTGTTTAGGAGGGGAAGGGGAGGGGATTAAAGTCTTTGAAATTGTTCTATAAATAATGCAAACCCACTGAGTATCAGCCTGTCCCTTCACCGGAGCCAAAATAAGCACCCGAACACCAGGATCGCCTCCCGAACCAGAAGAAAAATCCTCTCATCCTTGCAAAATTGGGACCTGTGTTGAGACTGTTGCACAGAACCTCATGTGGGAAGATGCACTGCTTCAGCGTGCATATCAGACGACGCTGTGTACGCTGTCCCTCAGACTCGGCCGTATATCGTATACATGCAGCCCCCAGTCTGTGCCACCCCACACGGGATCTGGCTCTGCTGGCTAGGACACAAGCATCAGGAGGCTACCACACTCAAGAGATCCAAACCAGCAGTCCTGGCTACGTCTGACATGCAGATGCGAGACATAGATGATGTTTATAGCGGTTTTCACTTCAGACACTAGCACAGATTTTGAGATGCCTCAGTCTGGTCTTCTTTTTTCTTCTTTTTTTTAATTATGTTTTCATGTAGCCATTCGAAGGTGTAAAGCAACTCACATTAAACCTATTCTAGGGGGATTTGGGACCTGATTGTGCATTTGTTCTACAAATAACTCCCACCTCAGTCTGCCAGTCATTCCCCCTGTATAATTTCCACAAAAGCCTGAGGGAGTTTTTCGTGCAAGAGGACTTGAGAGTCAAGCACACTTTAGAAGAGATTCATTTTACTATTTTTTTTTTCAAAGTAAACTTAAACAGCTTTAAAACCTTTCGGCCTTGCCAACCTGAGATCAGAGCCAGGCACAAAAGGGCAAATTGTGGGCCAGGGTTTAGGTTTTCAGCAAGGAAAAGAACCACTCACTGCTCTTAGCCCCATCGCCAAATTTTCACCAAGGTCGGCGCACGCGGACTGAGGGTGTGAGGCTCTAAAAATAATTTCAGCAAAGTCAAATACTCAAAGCTATGTCATCACAGCAGATTGCACTCTGAGAATAGCAGGAAGGAATTACACCGTGCACTGTTAAAATGTTAGGAACCACATTTCATTTTTGAAAAGGCAATTTATTTGTCCTGAAATAAAGAGTTGATTATATCTCTTATTACTGTTACAAGAACTTGATATATCACAAAGTGGAAGAGTTACAACATGTACCAACTCTCAACCAGGAAAAATGAACCTGATTCATAATTCACTTTGAGAATGTCTAGTTAGTCAATCATGTGATTTGTAATCATAAAGGCTGCCAGGAATTGAATGAATAATGGACCATACTAAAATCCTTGGATTTTCTAGTATTCTTATTTCATTATGTGACTTTTATTGCTATTTCTGATAGTTGTCTCTCTTTCAGCAGAACAAATTAAACTATTCATATTTACTGGAAGGAATGTATTCGACTGTCTAATGCACATAATGAATATACAAATGGAGTGACCAACCTATGTAACAGCCAATTGTGAGTTTTTTCTCCACAGAAGCTAAACCTTGAGGACGTGAAGCTTGGATAGAAGCAGCCTTTCCCTCTCCCCTCCTCTGTTTTTCCTCTTGAAAGGATTTTGGGGTTAATCAATCCTAGCATACATCATATTGTTATAGTACATTTTGTCAAGTTGTTTTATAACTATGGAAATTACATAATTCATATAGCATGGCATCTGTTAAAGAGCAACTGCTTTACCCTCTTTCTGTAGCTAAGAAGCATATTTACACTGTATGATTATCTAATAAAATGTGACCTCCAGCTCCATATTTTTGCCAGTAATCTGACAGGATCAAGTAGATAGTCCTAGAGAGAGCTGGAAACAAGAAACCACCACCCTAAATATGAAATTGAACAAAAGTTGTAGCTTAATATGTGTTAATTATATTCAACAGTGCAGATTTTTAATGTTTAGTTCCTTTTTTAGACTTTTACTGCAAAACAACTTTTAAACCACATAACTAACATTACACCAAGTACTTTAATTGCAGATTTCTATTACGTTGTAATTTTGACTCATTGTTTGTTATATTATTTATTGTTATATCCCATGCATTTCTAAATATATTTTTTTGATATCCTGATGACTGAATCAGGCAATGTTGTGATTTTTAAATGATCGACACAATCACGCTGCGAGCTACTTTAATCTAGGCATTTTCCCCTACCTACAGAGTAAGTCCATTGACAGATTTCTGCCTCTTGTTCTCATGTACATTTATAGTGGTGTAATTTTATTTTGCATTTGTATGTGTGACAAAGAAAGAAATGCTAAGTGATAAAATTAAATTTTTTATATATTTTGGTGATATTTTAGCAAGAAGGATTTTAAGGATTTTACTGTCCCTTTTTTTGGCCATCCAGAGGTGAGGTTTAGAATTCCCCATTAAAACCAAATGTTATTTCTTCGTTAAAATAGTGCATAGAACATGGACACGGCTTCACCTAGCAGTGAAGAACAACCAATCCGAGACCAGAATGTGGCAATGGGAAAAGAGTTATTTCAAGAAGCTTTGGCTCAAGCACACAAATAAACCTGAATTTAGAAAAACAGGATGTAGTTAGCCAAAATGGAATATAGCCAGGACACTGCTCCTACTGTTACAGACATTCTCATGCTATTTTATAATGATCGCAAGGGATCACAGCCTGCATTTTACACCTTCTCTAAAGCTGTTGTCATTTCTAAGGGACAATATCAAATCAAATGTAAACTACAACTGAAGTGCAATTGGTTGCAAAATTCATGTCTTGGGATATTTTTTATTTCCAGTAAAAACACAGCATTCTGAACTTAAATCTATGCAAATGCTTGTAGCCCGGACAGGGTGCCATGGTGTCAGTGAATGAGAAAGGAAATTTGAAAACTGAAATAGCAAAATTGACAGGATAGTTTTGTCTCTGATAATGAAGCAGAGAAAAATTACAAAAAGCATAATAAAATACTGAAGTACTTTTGTCTTTACTATGCAAATGCTAGGGAAAATCCCAAAAACATTACTCAGAAGATAAAACACAGTTTTGATAGAGAAGTATCACAGTTAATTTTGATGTCATTTCTCCCTGCCAGTGTCACTTTGAAAAATGTCTTAGAACACACAAAAAATAAAATAGACAAAGTCAAAACGTGGTATTAGTTTCCCAACTAAAGTCACTGTCTGTGTTTCTAGCTGAAGGGGGACCACAGCAGTTGGTTAACAAAGTTCACGTTGAGCTCTCTAGAAAAGGATGTCCAACAGGGATCATTTTCCAGTCACGAGCTCAAGCACATATGTCATGGTTGTCATGTTAAAAACTCAGTGGATTTTGGTATGAGACCACCGTGACTCCCTTCCACAGCCATGATCTCCACCAACACTCATATAAGGTTTACTATGTGGCTGTCTCCTTGTTATTCGGGAATACAGCAAAGCTGAAATGCTGCTTGGAGCCAGAACTGTATGCCTTTAATGCTGTTTAACATACCGTAAATTGAAAGAAATGACTGCTGCAGCTATGTAAAGCACTGGAACTACCTAGGATCCCACCATTTTTAATATGCTGCCTGTGACCATAGTAATGAGGCACTAGTGTGGTAAACCATGTACTTTCAACTTTTTACTCACTTGGCAAAAATGAAGTATCAATACAATGATGGCTGTAAAATCTGAAGCAAGAATTCCCTGCTCATTTATTTGGTGTTTTCATTCATGCCCTTTGTGGACAAGCAAAAATTTGTTATTCATTAAACACTGAGTTCTAACTAAACAAATAGATTTAATTATGCTATACTTTCCATGTTTTTGCAAACTACAGAACTTTGATCTTTGATACAGCAACACGTACAGCAAGGAGGCAAATTTTACTGCTGCTAGTATAAAAGCCCCATAATAGCAGAGGTTAATGGGTGGGCAAGAGACCATACTTCCTTTCCAAATACTGTTCAGAAGTGCACAAGTGTTAACCACTTGAATGCCATTTCATATGTTAAGCAACCTCAAATTTCTAGGTGAATTAAAACCAAATAAATTCCCAGGAAATTTGCAATTAAACCTCAGCAGACTTTTGAGACACCCGCAATGCACCAGCTGTTGCTACCCCTGCTACCTCAATGGAAAAATCAAATTATTTGCCAGGAGAAGAGGTTTCTGGAGAAGTGATGGTGCCCAGTTTTTCACTACCCTGACACACCATTTTTTTTCTTACCCTTCATCCAGCCATTTGAGCTAAATTAGTTAGAGGTGGGCTGATGTCCTCAATCTCCCTGCTTGCATGAGGCACTGCAGGTCTCCACGGCTTTCATGTACCTCACAGCTCCCTGCCTACTCACACATACAGCTAGGAATGCATGGCCCTCAGTAACAAAAAAAAAAAAAAGCTGCTCCTCACTGCTGAACACACCAAAAATAAACTGTGTCAGAGGTCTGACTGAATGTTTACCTTTTCAGTCAGGATCTTCCTTTTAATACTAACCAGAAGTTGGGCTCAGGGCCTAGTAATTGTCTTATACAAAATATATAAAGCGATGTATCCAAGCTTAGCAGGACATAAATCCCCGTTGTGCCCATCAGAGGAGACTGCTGTGTTTCTCTTCCCTGTGGGTTTGTTTTTCCCCTATACCTGTCGATTGAGACTGACCAAAGCCAATATTTGCATCTTCCAGAGCTGCGGGGTTTCCGTGCTTCGGCAGCTAAGAGCAAAGTCCAAGACCCTCACAATTCATCAGCAAGCACTGTTAAACACAGTCAAAAGTACCTTGTTTTAACCTGACAGGAAGATTCTGTCTTAAAACAGCTGCTCTCGCCTTTGTCTTGTTTCTCTTATTAATATGAACTTTAAGTGATGGATAAATATTTCAGGACTGCTCTAGCAAAGCATTTTGATTCTCCCCTGTTTAAAGAGCTGATGAAATTTGATATATTCCCCTGAAACGTTCTTCTGCCAAATCATCATTTTCTTTGGAAACCTTCCCGTAGGACAACTTTTGGCCAGTTCACAGCTTGGTCAGTTACCAGTACACTGTCTCTGCACTACTGCATATGCCTTAGCTCCTTCTGCTGTATCTTTCAACACTGGATAGCAAATTTTGAGAATCAGGCAGCTCAAGCACGAGCTGCTGGGTCAGGTAACTACTGCCAGAAACATGTTTTGGGTAAAAAACTTGACTCTGTAAAGGGCAGGTCTCAGTACTGCACTGAGTGGCATTTGTGCCTGTGGCCCCTTCACAGGGACCACTAGCCTGCCCGGCCCCTTGGCCCTGCTACATACTGGCTGCAGCAATGTTCATCTCAGCTGTTGGTGTTTCATTTTTATCCAGGTGTCTGGCCTCCATCCCTTTTAAGCTGAGCCTGGATTCATGAGTCTGGGATGTCACTAACCACCTTCCCTGGCAGGTACCGCGTACGGGCCAGTTTTTGGACATTTAAGTAGCATTTGGCTTTGTTGCTGCAAATTGTGGTTTGGCTACTCCCTCTGCCCAACGGGATTGGAGTCCACTTGTCCACTCATCATTCCCCAAGAAGGAAGCTCCTGAAAGTTCAGCTTTAGCATGCTGCCTCTGCACTCAGCAGCTGGTCCAGACTCAGTCTGTGCCACTCTAGCAGAATACAAGTACATAACTTACTGCTGTCCACCAAGCCCAACAGGCACACAAAACATTGTATGCAAGACCTTTCTCTCCAGCCACACAAGTGGCCCAGAGGGACAATTGACCAAAGTTTAGTATTTTTGGTAGTGCAGAGCTCTGTTCTGTTCTGTTCTGTTCTGTTGCTAAGAAGGACTGGGTATGGCCACCTGTAGGGGACACATCTGTCTGGAAGCGTTTCTTGGATTGCTCGTCTTCTCAGTACGTGCCTCAGCCACAGCAGGCTTGGGTAAAAAGGCACTGGTTTCATCTCATCATGCATTTTCTCTTCATGCAACTTCCTTCAGCAGGCACCTAGTGCCGCCTGAAGGCTCTGTATGGGCCACCACAGGCCATTCTGCTGGTCCATGTCCCCTTCAAGGCACTCTACAAGGCACGCAGGCTCCAACTGAGTTTGCTCTGGTGGATGCTCCTCTCTCCTTTCTTCCTACGGGGTGCTCAGGAGACCACAGCACAGTCATTTCTCCTACCATCAAGGGCTGGAAAGTTCAATATTTGACATCCAAATATTTGTGTGAACTTGACTCCAAGAAACCGTTGATGTTCAATATACAGGCTTAAACAATGAGTATTTATTTTCATATATTTAACTAAAATAAGACTGTTTTCAGAAATGCACTGAACCCACTGTTGCATCAGTGGAATTCCTGTGTCATGAGAAGAGTTAGACTAACATGAAAATAGGGTGTGACCAGAGTCAAGCCCAGTGTTTGTACCTAATCCAGCAAGACCTAGGAAACAATCCACCTGTGTTTTCATAGCATGAAGTTTTCGTATTTTAATGGGAAGAAAGTTTGACAAGCATGTTATTTGCCCCTGTTTCTTCTTTTTCTTAGACAAGTGGGTAAGGAAGAAAAATCTTGGAGAGGAGTCTCTTCGAAATTAGCTACATGGGAATAGATATGCTAATGTACAGCCAGTAAGAATCCCACAGAGACACAAAACCCCACGTGGGCAGAGTCTAAGCAATGTGCTACTATATGTAAATCCAGCATTGGCATAGGTCCGTGTTTTGCCCAAAGATGAACTGATCCCAGAGTCACAGCTGGAAGTTGTGTGTGGTCTGCACGCAGCAGAACCCCAGGGTGAAGCATGCAGATTTCAGCTCATCTGCACCGTGGATGCCAGAAACAAGAATAGAGTTTTTAAAAGTGTGTCTTAGCAGAGCACAAATAGCTTTTTCCAGCTCTAGTCTGTTTTGCTCCCTGGTGGGGAGTGCTTCTTCACACAAACTTCTCCCAATCGATAGAGTGACAGCCCTAATGTATAGTTAGTGTATGTGTGAGGGTCATACAGCTGTCCCTTCAGTAGACATTAATCCTACATCCAGAACTATGCGAGAGGTTAATGTTTGCTAATCTAACAGACTCTGTTTCTCTCCAGTCCTGCAGGGATGAAAGGACGTGAGCTTCACTTAAGCTTTTTAAGTTTGGTCTGTGATGGATTCTGCCTGTTTTATTGCAAACGGGAGGGATGGGGGTGGAAATCCGTCTCCGCTCCTAACTCAGACTTTGCAAGCCAAGAATATTGTTATCATTATTTACCAAGAACAAAACTTTCCTTGGTGCCAAGCAAAGGAGCAGAAGGGTTCCCCTGTGTGAGCTGGAAAGGATCAGCAAGGAGGAAGGGGCAGAGGGGATGGGAGCATTTGCTCCCAAGCAAGACAAGCCCTGCATTCAGAGCCAAGCCTCCCCGGGGCTTGGCTATCTCAGCAGGAAAAATGCGAACTGTTGCATTTTGTGCCTTTCCTTTCAAAGTTGCTTGACAGTGAAAAACCATCAGGAGTGGGAATGCTGGGCAGAGTAAATCTGTGTTATGCCAGAAAAGGTTGGGTGGTTGTGGGGGTGTCCCTGTTACACCAGAGAAGCCTTTGAAGAGAAGCTTGTGGCATACCCCAGGACACCCGCATTTTCCAGGCTGCTGTGCCTGGAGGCAGCCACTCTTGCCTTGCTGCAAGCTAACGCTGCGCGCTGCAGTGTTTCCCTAGACAATGTAGGGATTTCTAGGGATTCCCAGGAGCGAACACATAACCCTCTTTATTATAGTTCCTTCAAAAACTACATTAGGTGGAGGGAAAAGTTAGACTCCACACACCGCAGAGGGATCTCATGCAAGTAAATACAAGAACGTTGCTCAGGCAGGGCAAGGCATATTTTCTGGTATGATATCAAGGAGATCATGCTGTGACCCAAGCACTGGTATTTGGATTTGACCTGAAATTACAGCAAATTAAAATAGGATGTATAAGGCTAACATCCTCCCGGAGAGCAGGGGCTAAAAAAATAATAAGGCTGTAACTTCAGAGTCTCCTAGGTTTGCAACGCAGTGGATCTGTGCTATCCAGTACGATAGATTTACTGTCTCTTAAAAGTATCTATTGAGCTACTCTCATCACAAGGTAGATACAGAGTGAAATACAATCCTTCTCTACCCTTGGTGCTACCTACAAACGCAGTTTCGGTATGGCACAGCTTTACACAAACCCGAGTGGGAAAGACATCAGCACGACAACACTACTTTTTACTATAGGACTAATTACATCTAAAGTTTAACTTAAAAACACTAAATCAATACAATTTATAGCACTGCCTTGTGGAAACAAATACATTAGTACAGCTGACCCATGTCTGCTGTCGGCAAAGCATGTCTGAAAAGAGCAGTGCTGTGGGCAGAAGAGCGGCAGTGGGCTACGTACGGCATGAGATCTGCTCTCCTCCCCTTACCGTCCCACAACCTGCACTGAAAGAGATGCCAGGTTCCCTTTTTCTGCCACATCCCACTGCTTCAAGGCCTGATTTTCCAATCAGATCATCCTGAAAGCATGTAGACGAGTTGATCTGGGAGAGTCCAGTCCCACCCACCCCCACATCAGACCGGTGACTCCGGGACCTGACATAAACAGCATTTCATCTCAATACCACAGACAGGCAGATGGATCAATAATAGATTAGCTATAGGCAGCCCAGTGATTTGAAGAAAGAATGAACAGTAAGGTTTACTCAGTCCTTCTGTGATTCCTGCCCCTGTTGTTGAGCACGAACAAAACATTTCGCAGTGACTGTCAAATGCCCACTGCTCACATGCAACTGCTTGTTGAAATTGCTCTTGAGACTAAGCAGCACCTCCCTCTATCCCCGCCAGGACTCTGCAACCTTTTTTATAAAAGGGGTGTGGGGAGAGGAGAGAAGATGGACTCACTTTAAGAATCTGTGGTTTTACAACACAACAAGGAAAAAAAATTCTTTTATGGCTTTCCTGGGACTTCAGGATTTTGTGTTTCTATTTTTACAAGAATGAGCTGATTTGTCTTAGGCTATTACTGTCTATTACTGCTGGAAGTCCCGGGGAAAGGTGGGAAGCAGAGAATTCTGGCAATCTGCCTAAAGAGAAATCAATGAAACAAATTAATCCTTCGCAGGCTGCAATGACACAGTAATCCATCATTCAGAGCTGCTTTTATACACCAAATCAGAGAGCAGAGGAAAGAGCCCTGGGGGACATCACAGACAACAACTTACAGCAACACTGGGAAAATACTAAGGAATCAGTTTATTTAAAGAGGATAGATTTCAGTTGATTGCCTATTTCGTTTTATAGAGATTTTTCTTCCATAGTGCTGCAAAGGTCTGGACGGATGGCTCTGTCTGCTGAGCACTGGCTCCCCAGATTCCCTCAGTGGGCTTCCAGGAGGGCTGCGGTTGGGGGGAAGGAAAAAAGAAGAGTCTTTTTACTCGTGATGGGCGAGTGGCTGACACAGACTTCTGGAGCGGAGCAGGAAAGGGAGGGCCCCCGAGGCCTCCACAGTGCTTTGCAGGATCGGGCCCCTGGGGTGCTGGCCGCCTTGATCCTGACCTGTGTTTTCAGGTCCATGGGATGGATGCGGGGCTGGGGGCTGAGGGGGTGCGGGGGCAGCCAGCTGCCCGCGGCGGCGAGCGGCCCCGGCCGTGGGGGGAAGAGGGGCTGGGCAGGATCGGCCCCGCTCCCCCCCCCAACCCCCTTCCTCGCCCTCCCCTGAGCTCACTTTTTAGGGAAACCCACGCAGCGAGAGGCGGGGGCTCGTATTTGAAAGATCGACCCTTGCTTAGAAGTCACCTGGTGAGGGCTGAAGGGGGAGGTGAGGGACGGGGCTCGCCGGGAGCGACCCCAAAAAAAAAAAAACACGCGTGGAGGGGACGCGGTACCTAGCCTCCGCGTCCTCGCTGATGGGTTGTCCCTCCCCGCGTGGACGTGACCCGCGTCTCTGGAGGGGGGCAGAGCCGGGAGCATCCCCCAGCCCCCAGGGTGACAGCCCCCCGCGCCTCGGGACGCCCCCGCGGCTGCGGCTCCTGCCCGTTCGCACCGAGACCTGCCGAAACTGGGCTGGGGGAGGGGGGTGGAGCGGGCATGGGGTAGGCAGCCGTTTGGCAATAAGCTGGAATTGAACTCAAAACGCGTGAAACGGCGAAACTGCCGAAACGCAGAACCGGGGGTGTTGTCAGGAGGCTTTTTAATTTTTTTTTTAACTCTCCCCTCCAAGGGCAAAGGGATAATTTTGGTAGCCCGCTTGCGTGTTGGTTTCACCACCCTGGATGCTTGGGAGGCATGTTTTATTCTGGCTGTCCCCTACTTCGAAGAGATGGATAACGCAAGGAGCTGGTGGTGCTTCTGGGGTCAGGAGAAGTATGCTAATTGGGGAGCCTAATTGCTTCAAGCAGTCATGCCTCTAAACATGGAGAGCACCACTGATGGAGTCAGTCTGTTCCTAATAAAATGAAGAAGCACTGAATTAAATTCCCAAGAAAGGGACTATAAAAGTTTCCACAGTGTAACTAAATGACTTCACCTATACTATTACCCCTCAGATGACATCTTGAAAGAAGGCAGACTCAATGCAGCCTCCATATTCATAAATTGGCTGCGCTTAGGCCAGTAAATCTGGACTGATTTAAACAGCCTTTTTCATCCCCCCAATCAAATGAAGTCATTGTTAATTAGATGTTTTCTGTTAACAATGTCTCTGTTCCCTGCGTTACCTGCTCACACATTTAGTGAACTTCTTACAGCATCTGGATCAGCAGATTTTTTTTTTCCTTTTTTTTCGGTGTCACACTGAACAGTGGGTTCCGTTTTGTGACTCTCCTTTTCGGGGCCAATACCATTCATTTTGCTTCTTACGGGATCAGTGCCACCTCTGGACGTTTTTAGAGGTCATCATAGTCCCTGGTGGGGCTGTGCAAAGAGGGAGCTCTGCGAACCTCCTCTCCAGAGGAAAAGCCTGTCCGGGATCCCCGCTGGGATGGCAACAACTCCCAGCAAGCCCAGGCGAGTTTCAAGGTGCTGATAGCCTGCAACGGGTCACCGGGGCCCGCTTGCCTTGCTTGGGACACCCGCCAAGAGAAGCAAAGGTTTGAGGACAAGTGTGCGTCAGGGGAGACGGGGGAAAAAAAAAAAAAGGAAAGAAAGAAAGAAAGAGAGAGAAAGAGA